>OZ020507.1:139743680-140273680 GCA_963971375.1 Platycheirus rosarum | reverse complement strand
AATATATATTATATATTATATATTATACATTATTTATTATATATTATATATTATATATTGTATATTATATATTATATATTATATATTATATATTATATATTATATATTATATATTATATATTATATATTATATATTATATATTATATATTATATATTATATATTATATATTATATATTTTATATTTTATACTATGTATTATATATTAAATATATTATATTATATATTATATAATATATATTATATATTATATATTATATATTATATATTATATATTATATATTATATATTATATATTATATATTATATATAATATATTATATATAATATATTATATATTATATATTATATATTATATATTATATATTATATATTATATATTATATATTATATATTATATATTATATATTATATATTATATATTTTATATTATATATTATGTATTATATATTATATATTATATATTATATATTATATATTATATATTATATATTATATATTATATATTATATATTATATATTATACATTATATATATATATAATACATTATATATTATATATTATACATAATATATTATATATTATATATTATATATTATATATTATATATTATATATTATATATTATATATTATATATTATATATTATATATTATATATTATATATTATATATTATATATTATATTATTTATTATATATTATATATTATATATTAAATATTATATATTATATATTATATATTATATATTATATATTATATATTATATGTTATATATTATATATTATATATTATATATTATATATTATATATTATATATTATATATTATATATTATATATTATATATTATATATTATATATTATATATTATATATTATATATTATATATTATATATTATATATTATATATTATATATTATATATTATATATTATATATTATATATTATTTATTATATATTATATATTATATATTATATATTATTTATTATATATTATATATTATATATTATATATTATATATTATATATTATATATTATATATTATATATTATATATTATATATTATATATTATATATTATATATGGTATCATATATATGACATATTGTGTATTATATATTATATATTAAGTATTGTATATTACATATTATATATTATACATTATATATTATATATTATATATTATATATTATATATTATATATTATATATTATATATTATATATTATATATGATATATTATATATTATATATTATATATTATATATTATATATTATATATTATATATTATATATTATATATTATATATTATATATTATATATTATATGTTATATATTATATATTATTATATATTATATATTATATTATATATTATTATTATATATTACATATTATATAATATATATTATATATAATATATTATATATTATATATTGTATATTATATATTATAATTTATATATTATATATTATATATTATATATTATATTTTATATATTATATATTATTAATTATATATTATATATTATATATTATATATTATATATTATATATTATATATTATATATTATATATTATATATTATATATTATATATTATATATTACATATTATATAATATATATTATATATTATATATTATACATTATATATTATATATTATATATTATATATTGTATATTATATATTATATATTATATATTATATATTATATATTATATATTATATATTATATATTATATATTATATATTATATATTATATATTATATATTTTATATTTTATACTATGTATTATATATTAAATATATTATATTATATATTATATAATATATATTATATATTATATATTATATATTATATATTATATATTATATATTATATATTATATATTATATATTATATATTATATATAATATATTATATATAATATATTATATATTATATATTATATATTATATATTATATATTATATATTATATATTATATATTATATATTATATATTATATATTATATATTTTATATTATATATTATGTATTATATATTATATATTATATATTATATATTATATATTATATATTATATATTATATATTATATATTATATATTATATATTATATATTATATATTATATATTATATATTATATATTATATATTATACATTATATATTATATATAATACATTATATATTATATATTATACATAATATATTTTATATTATATATTATATATTATATATTATATATTATATATTATATATTATATATTATATATTATATATTATATATTATATATTATATATTATATATTATATATTAAATATTATATATTATATATTATATATTATATATTATATATTATATATTATATATTATATATTATATATTATATATTATATATTATATATTATATATTATATATTATATTTTATATATTATATATTATTAATTATATATTATATATTATATATTATATATTATATATTATATATTATATATTATATATTATATATTATATATTATATATTATATATTATATATTATATATTATATATTATATATTATATATTATATATTATATATTATATATTATATATTATATATTATATATTATATATTATATATTATATATTATATATTATATATTATATATTATATATTATATATTATATATTATATATTATATATTATATATTTATATATTATATATTATATATTATATATTATATATTATATATTATATATTATATATTATATATTATATATTATATATTATATTATAATTATATATTATTATATTATATATTATATATTATATATTATATATTATATATTATATATTATATATTATATATTATATATTATATATTATATATTATATATTATATATTATATATTATATATTATATATTATATATTATATATTATATATTATATATTATATATTATATATTATATACTATATGTTATATATTATATATTATATATTATATATATTATATATATATATATATATTATATTATATATATATATATATATTATACATTATATATTATATATTTATATATTATATATTTATATATTATATATTATATATTATATATTATATATTATATATTATATATTATATATTATATATTATATATTATATATTATATATTATATATATATTATATATTATATGTAATATATTATATATTATATATTATATATTGTATAATATATATTATATATTGTGTATTATATATTATATATTAAGTATTATATATTACATATTATATAATATATATTATATATTATATATTATATATTATACATTATATATTATATATTATATATTATATTTATATATTATATATTGTATTATATATATTATATATTATATATTATATATTATATACTATATATTATATATATTATATTATATATTATATATTATATATTATATATTATATATTATATATTATATATTATATATTATATATTATATATTATATATTATATATTACATATTATATATTACATATTATATATTATATATTATATATTATATATTATATATTATATATTATATATTATATATTATATATTATATATTATATATTATATATTGTATATTATATATTATATATTATATATTATATACTATATATTATATATTATATATTATATAACATACATTATATATTATATTTTAGATATTATATATTATATATTATATATTATACATCATATATTATATATTATATATTATATATAATATATTTTATATTATATATTATATATTATATATTATGTATGATATATTATATATTATATATTATATATTATATATTATATATTATATATTATATATTATATATTATATATTATATATTATATATTATATATTATATATTATATATTATATATTATATATTATATATTATATATTATATATTATATATTATATATTATATATTATATATTATATATTATATATTATATATTATATATTATATTATATATTATATATTATATATTATATATTATATATTATATATTATATATTACATATTATATATTATATATTATATATTATATATTATATATTATATATTATATATTATATATTATATATTATATATTATATATTATATATTATATATATATATTGTATATTATATATTATATATTATATATTATATATTATATATTATATTTTAGATATTATATATTATATAATATATATTATATATTATATATTATATATTATATATTTTATATTATTTATTATATATTATATATTATATATTATATATTATATATTATATATTATATATTATATATTATACATTATATATTATATATTATATATTATATATTATATATTATATATTATATATTATATATTATATTATATATATTATTATATATTATATATTATATATTATATATTATATATATATATATTATATATTATATATTATATATTATATATTATATATTATATATTATATATTATATATTATATATTATATATTATATATTATATATTATATATTATATATTATATATTATATATTATATATTATATATTATATATTATATATTATATATTATATATTATATATTATATATTATATATTATATATTATATATTATATATTATATATTATATATTATATATTATATATTATATGTTATATATTATATATTATATATTATATATTGTGTATTATATATTATATATTAAGTATTATATATTACATATTATATAATACATATTATATATTATATATTATACATCATATATTATATATTATATATTATATATTATATATTATATATTATATATTATATATTATATATTATATATTATATATTATATATTATATATTATATATTATATATTCTATATTATATATTATATATTATATATTATATATTATAAAATATATATTATATATAATATATTATATATTATATATTATATATTATATGTTATTTATTATATATTATATATTATATATTATATATTATATATTATATATTATATATTATATATTATATATTATATATTATATATTATATATTATATATTATATATTATATATTATATATTATATATTATATATTATATATTATATATTATATATTATTTATTATATATTATATATTATATATTATATATTATATATTATATAATGTATCATATATATGATATATTGTGTATTATTTATTATATATTAAGTATTATATATTACATATTATATATTATACATTATATATTATATATTATATATTATATATTATATACTATATATTGTATATTATATATTATATATTATATATTATATATTATATATTATATATTATATATTATATATTATATATTATATATTATATATTATATATTATATATTATATATTACATATTATATATTATATATAATATATTGTATATTATATATTATATATTATATATTATATATTATATATTATATATTATATATTATATATTATATATTATATATTATATATTATATATTATATATTATATATTATATATTGTTTATTATATTATATATTATATATTATATATTATATATTATATATTATATATTATATGTTATATATTATATATTATATATTGTATAATATATATTATATATTGTGTATTATATATTATATATTAAGTATTATATATTACATATTATATAATATATATTATATATAATATATTATATATTATATATTGTATATTATATATTATAATTTATATATTATATATTATATATTATATATTATATTTTATATATTATATATTATTAATTATATATTATATATTATATATTATATATTATATATTATATATTATATATTATATATTATATATTATATATTATATATTATATATTATATATTATATATTATATATTATATATTACATATTATATAATATATATTATATATTATATATTATACATTATTTATTATATATTATATATTATATATTGTATATTATATATTATATATTATATATTTATATTTATATATTATATATTATATATTATATATTATATATTATATATTATATATTATATATTATATATTATATATTATATATTATATATTTTATATTTTATACTATGTATTATATATTAAATATATTATATTATATATTATATAATATATATTATATATTATATATTATATATTATATATTATATATTATATATTATATATTATATATTATATATTATATATTATATATAATATATTATATATTATATATTATATATTATATATTATATATTATATATTATATATTATATATTATATATTATATATTATATATTATATATTATATATTATATATTATATACTATATATTATATATTATATATTATATATTATATATTATATATTATATATTATATATTATATATTATATATTATATATTATATACTATATGTTATATATTATATATTATATATTATATATATTTATATATATATATATATATTATATATTATATATTATATATTATATATTATACATTATATATTATATATTATATATTATATATTATATATTATATATTATATATTATATATTATATATTATATATTATATATTATATATTATATATTATATATTATATATTATATATTATATGTAATATATTATATATTATATATTATATATTGTATAATATATATTATATATTAAGTATTATATATTACATATTATATAATATATATTATATATTATATATTATATATTATACATTATATATTATATATTATATATTATATATTATATATTATATATTATATATTGTATTATATATATTATATATTATATATTATATATTATATACTATATATTATATATATTATATTATATATTATATATTATATATTATATATTATATATTATATATTATATATTATATATTATATATTACATATTATATATTACATATTATATATTATATATTATATATTATATATTATATATTATATATTATATATTATATATTATATATTATATATTGTATATTATATATTATATATTATATAACATACATTATATATTATATTTTAGATATTATATATTATATATTATATATTATACATCATATATTATATATTATATATTATATATAATATATTTTATATTATATATTATATATTATATATTATGTATGATATATTATATATTATATATTATATATTATATATTATATATTATATATTATATATTATATATTATATATTATATATTATATATTATATATTATATATTGTATATTATATATTATATATTATATATTATATATTATATATTATATATTATATATTATATATTATATATTATATAACATACATTATATATTATATTTTAGATATTATATATTATATATTATATATTATACATCATATATTATATATTATATATTATATATAATATATTTTATATTATATATTATATATTATATATTATGTATGATATATTATATATTATATATTATATATTATATATTATATATTATATATTATATATTATATATTATATATTATATATTATATATTATATATTATATATTATATATTATATATTATATATTATATATTATATATTATATATTATATATTATATATTATATATTATATATTATATATTATATATTATATATTATATATTATATATTATATATTATATATTATATATTATATATTATATATTATATATTATATATTATATATTATATATTATATATTATATATTATATATTATATATTATATATTGTATATTATATATTATATATTATATATTATATATTATATATTATATATTATATATTATATATTATATATTATATATTATATATTATATATTATATATTATATATTATATATTATATTTATATATTATATATTATATATTATATATTATATATTATATATTATATATTATATATTATATATTATATATTATATATTATATATTATATATTATATATTATATATATTATATATTATATATTATATATTATATATTATATATTATATATTATATGTTATATATTATATATTATATATTATATATTATATATTATATATTATATATTATATATTATATATTATATATTATATATTATATATTATATATAATATATTATATAATATATATTGTATCATATATATGATATATTGTGTATTATTTATTATATATTAAGTATTATATATTACATATTAATATATTATACATTATATATTATATATTATATATTATATATTATATATTATATATTATATATTATATATTATATATTATATATTATATATTATATATTATATATTATATATTATATATTATATATTATATATTATATATTATATATTATATATTATATATTATTATATAATATATATTATATATTATATATTTTATATTATATATTATATATTATATATATTATATTATATATTATATATTATATATTATATATTATATATTATATATTATATATTATATATTATATATTATATATTATGTATTATATATTTTATATAATATACCATATATTATATATTATATATTATATATTATGTATTGTATATTATATACTATATATTATATATTATATATATTATATTATATATTATATATTATATATTATACTTTATATATCATATATTATATATTATATATTTTAAATTATATATTATATATTGTATATTATATTGTATATATTATATATTATATATTATATGTAATATGTATTATATATTATATATTATATATTATATAATATATATTATATATTATATATTATATATTATATATTATATATTATATATTATATATTATATATTATATATTATATATTATATATTATATATTATATATTATATATTATATATTATATATTATATATTATATATTATATATTATATATTATATATTATATATTATATATTATATATTATATATTATATATTATATATTATATATTATATATTATATATTATATATTATATATTATATATTATATATTATATATTATATATTATATATTATATATTATATAATATATATTATATATTATATATTATATATTATATATTATATATTATATATTATATTCTATAAATTATATATTATATATTATATATTATATATTATATATTATATATTATATATTATATATTATATATTATATATTATATATTATATATTATATATTATATATTATATATTATATATTATATATTATATATTATATATTATATATTATATATTATATATTATATATTATATATTATATATTATATGTTATATATTATATATTATATATTATACATTATATATTATATATTATATATTATATATTATATATTATATATAATATATTATATATTATATATAATATATTATATATTATATATTGTATCATATATATGATATATTGTGTATTATTTATTATATATTAAGTATTATATATTACATATTATATATTATACATTATATATTATATATTATATATTATATATTATATATTATATATTATATATTATATATTATATATTATATATTATATATTATATATTATATATTATATATTATATATTATATATTATATATTATATATTATATATTATATATTATATATTATATATTATATATTATATATTATATATTATATATTATATATTATATATTATATATTATATATTATATATTATATATTATATATTATATATTATATATTATATATTATATATTATATATTATATATTATATATTATATATTATATATTATATATAATATATTATATATTATATATTGTATCATATATATGATATATTCTGTATTATTTATTATATATTAAGTATTATATATTACATATTATATATTATACATTATATATTATATATTATATATTATATATTATATATTATATATTATATATTATATATTATATATTATATATTATATATTATATATTATATATTATATATTATATATATTATATTATATATTATATATTATATATTATATATTATATATTATATATTATATATTTTATATAATATACTATATATTATATATTATATATTATGTATTGTATATTATATATTATATATTATATATATTATATTATATATTATATATTATATATTATACTTTATATATCATATATTATATATTATATATTTTATATTATATATTATATATTATATTGTATATATTATATATTATATATTATATGTAATATGTATTATATATTATATATTATATAATATATATTATATATTATATATTATATATTATATATTATATATTATATATTATATATTATATATTATATATTATATATTATATATTATATATTATATATTATATATTATATATTATATATTTTATATAATATATTATATATTATATATTATATTGTGAGCAAAGCAAAGAAAAAGGAGCACACAATATACACAAAGAGTGGTTTTTATTCAACTGAGATATCTTATATTACATGTCATTTTATTTATAATCGATGTGTATAAAAGAGTAGTAGATTTGTAATAAAATCAGGGTTGCCATTAGATATTAATCTGACAAACTCCATCTCAACCAAAATCCACAATAAAAAAACTAAATGAAACTGATTCTTTTTATAAACAAAAACTAATTCATGATGCATTTGGCCGTCGCCAAAATAGACAACATAAACACTGTAGGATTTGCGGTCAGTTGCATCCGAACCCCAATCAGCATCTGTGTAACAAATTCAATAATTTTTATTTTTGTATGTTTTGCAAACCTTTGAATCGTTTCTCAAATAACGGAGTATGTGTTTTGCTGCCATAAAATGTTCCTAACATGAGTTAGATATTACCTTATACTGTCGCCAAGTAATTCAGTGCACCCAGTGATTGATATTTATTGATGCCCGTAGTAGTACAGTTGTTTTTAAAACATTTTTCTAAAATCGTCCCACTTGCGAGCGGTATATATGCTGGCTTGCAATTTTCCATACCCCAGTGTGTCAGGAGGTCTTCAATATATCGCCTCTGGTGAACAACAATACTTCCACGCAGGCCATCTCTCTCGATTTCCATACCAAGATAAAATTTGATTTGTCCACGGTCAACAGCCTCCACATGCCGATTCAAATCTTGCACGATACTGAATAGTGCCGCTTCTGATGAACAAGCTAAAATTATATCATCAACGTATAATCCAATTATACTTAAGTGTTGTCCGTTTTGCATTACGTATACGCAGCGGACTGTTTTGCATCTTTTAAAACCAATGCTTACCAATACCTCGTTTATCTTCTTATTATTTAAGGCCATATAAAGATTTTTTAAGTTTACAAACTTTCTCTGATTGATTCTGGTCTACAAATTCTTCCAGCTGGCGCATATATAGACTTCCTCTTCCAAATCGCCGTTGAGGTAAGCAGCTGCAATTTCAATGTAGTTTATGATAAGTTTGTTTTGAACACCAAGCGCCAAAATAAGATGAATTGTAGGATGCCGCACAACAGGTGCGTAGGTTTCGAAGTAATCTACATTTTGTTTTTGAAAACATCCTTGGGCAACTAGTCGTGCCTTGTACTTCTCTACCTCTCCAGCTGCATTTCGTTTCGTTGTAAATACCCATTTACAACCGATGAAATTTGGTGTTTTGATTCACTGACAAGATATCACGTATTTTTCCCGACTAACGAAGAATATCCCTTTGCATGGCATCTCTCTACTTCATGGCGTTACCGCATTGAAAAGCTTCCTTAACATTAATCGGATCTGAGTCTATTGAAACGAGTTTACTTGCAACTTCTCGACCAGTAGTAGAAGCAGAAACTTTCCTGGGTCGTCCTGGATTGCCTGTTCGCAATATTCTTCGTCTTCCTCTGCTCGTTTTCACATTAGTATTATCATTGACTGGCTCTTTTTCATCATCAACAAACATATCTTCAGCGAAAACCTAATCATCATCCAGATACTGATCGAATTGTCCAACAGCATCTTCGGCAACATCACCAGTAGCATCTTCTCCTGCATTCTCGAAAACGTCACTAGTAGCATCTTCGTAGACATCTCCAGCAGCATCATCACCAACAATATCACCATCTGCATCCTTAACAAAATCTTCGGAGATATCTTTATCCATTACTCTTTTGTTATAATCTGGATAAAAATTAAAAGTATAATAAGTCTTAACTGCTTTGTTTGCCAATGCACTATTGACGTCACGCTTAGCATCTGAGAACTTTTCTTCAAAAAAAATTAACATCTCTAGAAATGACAATTGATTTGAGATGTTTATCATAAAGCCTTATACCCTTTAACATGATCAGCATAACCAACAAACGAAAGTATTTTACCCTTAGGATGCAACTTAGACCGACCAGGTTGCTTAATCAGAGCAACAGCATCGCACCCAAATGTTCTCATGTGGTTAACGTTTGGCTTATATCCAAACCAAACCTCGTATGGCGTTTTGTCTTTCAAAACTTTTGTGGGCGAACGATTTCTTTTGTACGTGGCGGTATTTATATTATATATATATATTTATAAATATTGTGGCAACTTGGACTACTCCAGCATGCATCGTGCATTTCAATTAGGGTTCTATTTGCCCTCTCGGTGTATAACTTACGGACCTTTGATGAAATATACCATTCAATTTTAAATAATTGCTAAAATCGCCACTAGTGTACTCCCGCCCATTATCACTACGAATAGATTTTACCTTCTTTCCAGTTTGCTTCTCGGATTTAGCTACAAAATCCTTCAATACTTCAGAGCTTCCGATTTTTGCTTCAGAAAATATGTGGTCGTATATCTCGAGAAGTTATAAAGCTGATAAAGTAAATGGATCCACCTTGAGATGCTACACGCAAAGGGCCGCAAATATCGGCGTGAATCACTTCAAGCACACTGGAAGAAAACAATGAATTATATTTATTAAATGGCTTCGTACATATTTTATACAGGGTACATGTGACGCGTTCTAAGCTATCGGTTTTATTTACAGTCATACCGCAAACCATTTATTTCTGCGATCACTTGTATAAATCTCCCATATTGAGGTGTCCAAAGCATTTGTGCCAAGTAACAGATGCAGCTTCTTGACGAGCACTTAAAACCATTTCTTGTTCTGACATCATCTTTGTTTAGTATATTCCATTCTGCAAATATGCAATAAAAATTGATTTATTATCTTTGGAATTTACAAAAGCTTTATCATCGGCGAATCGAACACGACATCCATTCTTTATTATCTTACTAACTGATAAGAAATTAGAATTAAGCACTTGCCATATAACACGTTTGTGAAAGTAATACTGGAATAATCAGATTTCAGTGTCACATGACCTATTCCATTTGCTTGAATGTTATCACCTGATGCCATCAAAACTTTCTGTGCGTGTTTCTTCAGTGACGAAAAGAATTTCTTGTCAGAGCACATATGTGATGATGCACTGCTATCCAAAATCCAGTTATTGCTACGTTTTGCTTACTCTTGGGTGCTTGCGCCTAGAACAACAGCATGCGCCTGAGCCTGACTCAAGCTTTGGCTTCTGCACTGCGATCTTATATGCCCTCTCATTCCGCAACCATAGCACTTGACGTTTCGCCCACCTCGTTTATCGTTATTTGTAGTTCTCGTTGCACCTTTTTGAGTTTTGTTCCTCTGCTCCTTGTGCTTAACCGCAAACACTTGTTCGTTTGGTTCATCCCTATCACCGCGCCGATGTTCTTCCACCAATATTTTGATTTTTAATTGACTTATTGATGGCAGTTTATCGTGACTCTCGATCGCAACAAAATTTTCCATTTCATCTGGTAGGCTTCACAGCATTAATATGCTAACAACATCATCATGCATTTCAACATCAATTTCATTTAATGCATCGACAATAGAGCAAAACGCATTTATTTGGTTAGTAAATTTTTTCCCCGCTTTAATTTAAAACCGAACTAATTGCTTACATAAGTTTACCTTACGAGCAGGCCCTTTTCCAATATATGTTAATGTTAACTTATCCCATGCGCTTTTCGAAGTACGACATCCCTTTAAATGTATTAACTTAAATGGTTTAACACATAGAGTTATCATTGCCAACGCTTTCGCATCTGTCCTTTCGCATGCAGCTTTTCATCCTTGATCTAATCTACCACATCCCAATAGTCTAACGTAATCAGCAAGCTTCTCATTTAGACCGACCAAGATGTGAAATTCTCACCGTCAAGTTTATCGAATTACATCGGTGACCCAGAAATTTTATTTCTTTTTCAATGAAATTAATTTTCATACTCGACTTATTAATTAAAGTATTGAACTAATTATTTTTTTAAATTTACAGCGTGTAAAGTGAAAAATGTAAAGTCTTGTGAATAGATGTTATAAAAATTTGTGTGATCTGGGCCCATAACCTTTGTGAGCAAAGCAAAGAAAAAGGAGCACACAATATATACAAAGAGTGGTTTTTATTCAACTGAGATATCTTATATTACATGTCATTTTATATGTAATCGATGTGTATAAAAGAGTAGTAGATTTGTAATAGAATTAGGGTTGCCATTAGATATAAATCTGACATATATATTATATATTAAATATTTTATAATATATATTATATATTATATATTATATATTATATATTATATATTATATATTATATATTATATATTATATATTATATATTATATATTATATATTATATATTATATATAATATATTATTTATTATATATTATATATTATATATTATATATTATATATTATATATTATATATTATATATTATATATTATATATTATATATTATATATTATATATTATATATTATATATTATATATTATATATTATATATTATATATTATATATTATATATTATATATTATATATTATATATTATATATTATATATTATATATTAAATATTATATTTTATATATTATATATTATATATTATATATTATATATTATATATTATGTATTATATATTATATATTATATATTATATATTATATATTATATATTATATATTATATATTATATATTATATATTATATATTATATATTATATATTATATATTATATATTATATATTATATATTATATATTATATATTATGTATTATATATATTATATATTATATATTATATATTATATATTATATATTATATATTATATATTATATATTATATATTATATATTATATATTATATATTATATATTATATATTATATAGTATATATTATATATTATATATTATATATTATATATTATATATTATATATTATATATTATATATTATATATTATATATTATATATTATATATTATATATTATATATTATATATTATATATTATATATTATATGTAATATATTATATATTATATATTATATATTATATAGTAAATATTATATATTATTTATTATATATTATATATTAAATATTATATATTATATATTATATATTATGCATTATATAATATATATTATATATTATATATTATATATTATGTTATATATTATATATTATATATCATATATTATGTATTATATATTATATATTATTTAATATATATTGTGTATTATATATTATATATTAGATATTATGTATTATATATTATATATTATATAATATATATTATATAACATATATAATATATAATATATATTTTATATTATATATTATATATTATACATTGTATATTATATATTATATATTATATATTATATATTATATATTATATATTATATTATATATATTATATATTATATATTATATATTTTATATTATATATTATATATTATATATTATATATTATATATTAAATATTATATATTATATATTATATATTATATATTATATATTATATATGATATATTATATATTATATATTTTTTTTTATATATTATATATTATATTTTATATATTATATATTATATATTATATATTATATATTATATATTATATACTATATATTATATATTATATATTATATATTATATATTATATATTATATATTATATATTATATATTATATATTATATATTATATATTATATATTATATATTATATATTATATATTATATATTATATATTATATATTATATATTATATATTATATATTATATATTATATATTATATATTATATATTATATATTATATATTATATATTATATATTATATATTATATATTATATATTATGTATTATATATTATATATTTTATATTATATATTATATATTATATATTATGTATTATATATTATATATTATATATTATATATTATATATTATATATTATATATTATATATTATATATTATATATTATATATTATGTATTATATATTATATATTATATATTATATATAATATATTATATATTATATATTATATATTATATATTATTTATTATATATTATATATTATATATTATATATTATATATCATATATTATATATTATATATTTTATATTATATATTATATATTGTATTGTATATATTATATATTAAATATTATATGTAATATATATTATATATTATATATTATATACTATATATTATATATTATATATTATATATTATATATTATAAATTATATATTATATATTATATATTATATATTATATATTATATATTATATATTATATATTATATATTATATATTATATATTATATATTATATATTTTATATAATATATTATATATTATATATTATATATTATATATTATATATTATATATTATATATTGTATAGTATATATTATATATTATATATTATATATTATATATTATATATTATATATTATATATTATATATTATATATTATATTTTGAGCAAAGCAAAGAAAAAGGAGCACACAATATACACAAAGAGTGGTTTTTATTCAACTGAGATATCTTATATTACATGTCATTTTATATATTATCGATGTGTAAAAAAGAGTAGTAGATTTGTAATATAATCAGGGTTGCCATTAGATATTAATCTGACAAACTCCATCTCAACCAAAATCCACAATAAAAAAACTAAATGAAACTGATTCTTTTTATAAACAAAAACTAATTCATGATGCTGATTTTTAAATAGTTTTTCTGACAATTCAATATGCTTATTTTTGTTCTAACATTTTGTAAAAATATCTGCTACGTTATTATTGCTTGGTATGTAAGCAATTGATACTATATTTTTTCGAACACTTGTCTTTTAAATAATGATATTTGATATCAATATGCTTACTACGTTTATGTGTTACTTCATTTTTAGCCAAAATCTGGCACCTTGATTGTCACAATATATGATTGTTGCATCTATAGAATGTTGTAGGAAGCCCATTTCTTCAAGCAAACTTCTTTGAAAAACGACTTCCTTCGTGCCTTGACACATGGCGATGTACTCAGCTTCCATCGTACTAAGTGCAATTACGTTCAGCTTCTTGGATTCCCAAGCGACAGGGCCGTCTCCAAAATAGACAACATAAACACTGTAGGATTTGCGGTTGCATCCGAACCCTAATCAGCATCTGTGTAACAAATTAAATCATTTTTATTTTTGTATGTTTTGCAAACCTTTGAATCGTTTCTCAAATAACGGAGTATGTGCTTTGCTGCCAAAAAATGTTCCTAACATGAGTTAGATCTTACCTTATATTGTCGCCAAGTAATTCAGTGCACCCAGTGATTGATATTTATTGATGCCCGTAGTAGTACAGTTGTTTTTAAAACATTTTTCTAAAATCTTCCCACTTGCGAGCGGTATATATGCTGGCTTGCAATTTTCCATACCCCAGTGTGTCAGGAGGTCTTCAATATATCGCCTCTGGTGAACAACAATACTTCCTCGCAGGCCATCCCTCTAGATTTCCATACCAAGATAAAATTTGATTTATCCACGGTCAACAGCCTCCACATGCCGATTCAAATCTTGCACGATACTGAATAGTGCCGCTTCTGATGAACAAGCTAAAATTATATCATCAACGTATAATCCAATTATACTTAAGTGTTGTCCGTTTTGCATTACGTATACGCAGCCGACTGTTTTGCATCTTTTAAAACCAATGCTTACCAATACCTCGTTTATCTTCTTATTGTTTAAGGCCATATAAAGATTTTTTAAGTTTACAAGCTTTCTCTGATTGATTCTGGTCT
Organism: Platycheirus rosarum; assembly: GCA_963971375.1. Lineage (NCBI taxonomy): Eukaryota > Metazoa > Arthropoda > Insecta > Diptera > Syrphidae > Platycheirus > Platycheirus rosarum. The sequence goes on along the minus strand of OZ020507.1, from coordinate 140,255,505 downwards.
ACAAATTCTTCCAGCTGGTGCATATATAGACTTCCTCTTCCAAATCGCCGTTGAGGTAAGCAGCTGCAATTTCAATGTAGTTTATGATAAGTTTGTTTTGAACACCAAGCGCCAAAATAAGATGAATTGTAGGATGCCGCACAACAGGTGCGTAGGTTTCGAAGTAATCTACATTTTGTTTTTGAAAACATCCTTGGGCAACTAGTCGTGCCTTGTACTTCTCTACCTCTCCAGCTGCATTTCGTTTCGTTGTAAATACCCATTTACAACCGATGAAATTTGGTGTTTTGATTCACTGACAAGATATCACGTATTTTTCCCGACTAACGAAGAATATCCCTTTGCATGGCATCTCTCTACTTCATGGCGTTACCGCATTGTAAAGCTTCCTTAACATTAATCGGATCTGAGTCTATTGAAACGAGTTTACTTGCAACTTCTCGACCAGTAGTAGAAGCAGAAACTTTCCTGGGTCGTCCTGGATTGCCTGTTCGCAATATTCTTCGTCTTCCTCTGCTCGTTTTCACATTAGTATTATCATTGACTGGCTCTTTTTCATCATCAACAAACATATCTTCAGCGAAAACCTAATCATCATCCAGATACTGATCGAATTGTCCAACAGCATCTTCGGCAACATCACCAGTAGCATCTTCTCCTGCATTCTCGAAAACGTCACTAGTAGCATCTTCGTAGACATCTCCAGCAGCATCATCACCAACAATATCACCATCTGCATCCTTAACAAAATCTTCGGAGATATCTTTATCCATTACTCTTTTGTTATAATCTGGATAAAAATTAAAAGTATAATAAGTCTTAACTGCTTTGTTTGCCAATGCACTATTGACGTCACGCTTAGCATCTGAGAACTTTTCTTCAAAAAAAATTAACATCTCTAGAAATGACAATTGATTTGAGATGTTTATCATAAAGCCTTATACCCTTTAACATGATCAGCATAACCAACAAACGAAAGTATTTTACCCTTAGGATGCAATTTAGACCGACCAGGTTGCTTAATCAGAGCAACAGCATCGCACTTAAATGTTCTCATGTGGTTAACGTTTGGCTTATATCCAAACCAAACCTCGTATGGCGTTTTGTCTTTCAAAACTTTTGTGGGCGAACGATTTCTTTTGTACGTTCAATACTTCAGAGCTTCCGATTTTTGCTTCAGAAAATATGTGGTCGTATATCTCGAGAAGTTATAAAGCTGATAAAGTAAATGGATCCACCTTGAGATGCTACACGCAAAGGGCCGCAAATATCGGCGTGAATCACTTCAAGCACACTGGAAGAAAACAATGAATTATATTTATTAAATGGCTTCGTACATATTTTATACAGGGTACATGTGACGCGTTCAAAGCTATCGGTTTTATTTACAGTCATACCGCAAACCATTTATTTCTGCGATCACTTGTATAAATCTCCCATATTGAGGTGTCCAAAGCGTTTGTGCCAAGTAACAGATGCAGCTTCTTGACGAGCACTTAAAACCATTTCTTGTTCTGACATCTTAGTTTAGTACATTCCATTCTGCAAATATGCAATAAAAATTGATTTATTATCTTTGGAATTTACAAAAGCTTTATCATCGGCGAATCGAACACGACATCCATTCTTTATTATCTTACTAACTGATAAGAAATTAGAATTAAGCACTTGCCATATAACACGTTTGTGAAAGTAATACTGGAATAATCAGATTTCAGTGTCACATGACCTATTCCATTTGCTTGAATGTTATCACCTGATGCCATCAAAACTTTCTGTGCGTGTTTCTTCAGTGACGAAAAGAATTTCTTGTCAGAGCACATATGTGATGATGCACTGCTATCCAAAATCCAGTTATTGCTACGTTTTGCTTACTCTTGGGTGCTTGCGCCTAGAACAACAGCATGCGCCTGAGCCTGACTCAAGCTTTGGCTTCTGCACTGCGATCTTATATGCCCTCTCATTCCGCAACCATAGCACTTGACGTTTCGCCCACCTCGTTTATCGTTATTTGTAGTTCTCGTTGCACCTTTTTGAGTTTTGTTCCTCTGCTCCTTGTGCTTAACCGCAAACACTTGTTCGTTTGGTTCATCCCTATCACCGCGCCGATGTTCTTCCACCAATATTTTGATTTTTAATTGACTTATTGATGGCAGCTTATCGTGACTCTCGATCGCAACAAAATTTTCTATTTCATCTGGTAGGCTTCACAGCATTAATATGCTAACAACATCATCAGGCATTTGAACATCAATTTCATTTAATGCATCGACAATAGAGCAAAACGCATTTATTTGGTTAGTAAATTTTTTCCCCGCTTTAATTTGAAACCGAACTAATTGCTTACATAAGTTTACCTCACGAGCAGGCCCTTTTCCAATATATGTTAATGTTAACTTATCCCATGCGCTTTTCGAAGTACGACATCCCTTTAAATGTATTAACTGAAATGGTTTAACACATAGAGTTATCATTGCCAACGCCTTCGCATCTGTCCTCTCGCATGCAGCTTTTCATCCTTGATCTTATCTACCACATCCCAATAGTCTAACGTAATCAGCAAGCTTCTTATTTGGACCGACCAAGATGTGAAATTCTCACCGTCAAGTTTATCGATTTACATCGGTGACCCAGAAATTTTATTTCTTTTTCAATGAAATTAATTTTCATACTCGACTTATTAATTAAAGTATTGAACTAATTATTTTTTTAAATTTACAGCGTGTAAAGTGAAAAATGTAAAGTCTTGTGAATAGATGTTATAAAAATTTGTGTGATCTGGGCCCATAACCTTTGTGAGCAAAGCAAAGAAAAAGGAGCACACAATATATACAAAGAGTGGTTTTTATTCAACTGAGATATCTTATATTACATGTCATTTTATATGTAATCGATATGTATAAAAGAGTAGTAGATTTGTAATAGAATTAGGGTTGCCATTAGATATAAATCTGACATATATATTATATATTAAATATTTTATAATATATATTATATATTATATATTATATATTATATATTATATATTATATATTATATATTATATATTATATATTATATATTATATATTATATATTATGTATTATATATTATATATTATATATTATATATTATACATTATATATTATATATTACATATTATATATTTTATATTATATATTAAATATTATATATTATATATTATATATTTTATATTATATATTATATATTATTTATTATATATTATATATTATATATTAAATATTATATATTATATATTATATATTATATATTATATATTATATATTATATATTATATATTATCTATTATCTATTATATATTATATATTATATATTATATATTATATATTATATATTATATATTATATATTATATATTATATATTATATATTATATATTATATATTATATATTATATATTATATATTATATATTATATATTATATATTATATGTTATATATTATATATTGTATATAATATATTATATATTATATATTATATATTATATATTATATGTTATATATTTAATATTATATATTATATATTTAATATTATATATTATATATTATATATTAGATATTATATATTATATATTACATATTGTGTATTATTTATTATATATAATATATTATATATTATGTATTATATATTTTATATTATATATTATATATTATATATTATATATTATATATTATATATTATATATTATATATTATATATTATATATTATATATTATATATTATATATTATATATTATAAATTATATATTATATATTATATATTAATTATTATATATTATATATTATATATTATGTATTATATTCTTGATATTATATATTATATATTATATATTATATATTATATATTATAAATAATATATATTATATATTATATATTATATATTATATATTATATATTATATATTATATATTATATATTATATATTATATATTATATATTATATATTATATATTATATATTATATATTATATATTATATATTATATATTATAAATTAATATTATATATTATATATTATATATTATATATTATATATTATATATTATATATTATATATTATATATTATATATTATATATTATATATTATATATTATATATTATATATTATATATTATATATTATATATTATATATTATATATTATATATTATATATTTTATATTATATATTATATATTATATATTATATATTATATATTATATATTATATATTATATATTATATATTATATATTATATATTATATATTATATATTTTATATTATATATTATATATTATATTTTATATATTATATATTATATATTATATAATATATTTTATATATTATATATTATATAGTATATATTATATATTATATATTATACATTATATATTATATATTATATATTATATATTATATATGAGATATTGTATATTATATATTATATATTATATATTATATATTATATATTATACATTATATATTATATATTATATATTATATATTATGTACTATATATTATATATTATATATTATATATTATATATTATATATAATATATATTATATATTATATATTATATATTATATATTATATATTATATATTATATATTATTTATTATATATTATATATTATATATTATATATTATATATTATATATTTTATATTATATATTATATATTATACATTATATGTTAATTATTATATATTATATATTATATTTGGCACTTCGGATCATTATATCATTTCAGTGGATTTCTCGTCCTCCACTCATCCAATTAAATAAAAACTTCCACCAGCAACGTTTGGCAATACGAGAAAACCGACTGGGAATATTTCTTTCTGTCACTTTAACTAGTCAGTATGCTTCCTCCAAAGTGACATTTATGCCAGTACTGAAATGGTCACAAATGTTATACTTCTAATGATGCGTGCTTTTATTCCTATGTCAGTTAAAAGTATCAAACCACAAGAAAATTCCTGGTTTAACTCTGAGTGTATAGAATCTACAAGACCAAAAGAAGTAGGTTTCCGATCATAAAAAGACAGTCCTATAGAGGAAAGTCGGAAAAAGCAAAAACACGCAAGGAACTCATACAATTCTAGTATTGAAAGTTAAAAGCCTTTCCTGGTTAATTTTGCCCTCCAGCTGGATCAATCTCTGGTCTGCCGTCCCAAGCTCTGCACACCAAGCATTCGGGGGCTCCTTCTACCTGGTCGCTCAGTTGGTGATGAGGTCTCCTCTTGTTTCTGACTTAATCAGATACAACGTCTTAAATCTTCTTCGCCACTCGTTCTTAACTTGATCGTTAACAGGACCATACATCGCACGTAGTACTTTTCTCTCGAAAATTTCAAGAGCTTTCATTTGAATCGGAAAGGGTCCATGTTTCTGCACCATATATTAGGACCAGAATGATGAGTATTTTATACAAAATCTCATTGATCCTTCTCGATAGGGATTGTTTTCCTCAGCCATCCGAACCCTAATCAGCATCTGTGTAACAAATTAAATCATTTTTATTTTTGTATGTTTTGCAAACCTTTGAATCGTTTCTCAAATAACGGAGTATGTGCTTTGCTGCCAAAAAATGTTCCTAACATGAGTTAGATCTTACCTTATATTGTCGCCAAGTAATTCAGTGCACCCAGTGATTGATATTTATTGATGCCCGTAGTAGTACAGTTGTTTTTAAAACATTTTTCTAAAATCTTCCCACTTGCGAGCGGTATATATGCTGGCTTGCAATTTTCCATACCCCAGTGTGTCAGGAGGTCTTCAATATATCGCCTCTGGTGAACAACAATACTTCCTCGCAGGCCATCCCTCTAGATTTCCATACCAAGATAAAATTTGATTTATCCACGGTCAACAGCCTCCACATGCCGATTCAAATCTTGCACGATACTGAATAGTGCCGCTTCTGATGAACAAGCTAAAATTATATCATCAACGTATAATCCAATTATACTTAAGTGTTGTCCGTTTTGCATTACGTATACGCAGCCGACTGTTTTGCATCTTTTAAAACCAATGCTTACCAATACCTCGTTTATCTTCTTATTGTTTAAGGCCATATAAAGATTTTTTAAGTTTACAAGCTTTCTCTGATTGATTCTGGTCTACAAATTCTTCCAGCTGGTGCATATATAGACTTCCTCTTCCAAATCGCCGTTGAGGTAAGCAGCTGCAATTTCAATGTAGTTTATGATAAGTTTGTTTTGAACACCAAGCGCCAAAATAAGATGAATTGTAGGATGCCGCACAACAGGTGCGTAGGTTTCGAAGTAATCTACATTTTGTTTTTGAAAACATCCTTGGGCAACTAGTCGTGCCTTGTACTTCTCTACCTCTCCAGCTGCATTTCGTTTCGTTGTAAATACCCATTTACAACCGATGAAATTTGGTGTTTTGATTCACTCACAAGATATCACGTATTTTTCCCGACTAACGAAGAATATCCCTTTGCATGGCATCTCTCTACTTCATGGCGTTACCGCATTGTAAAGCTTCCTTAACATTAATCGGATCTGAGTCTATTGAAACGAGTTTACTTGCAACTTCTCGACCAGTAGTAGAAGCAGAAACTTTCCTGGGTCGTCCTGGATTGCCTGTTCGCAATATTCTTCGTCTTCCTCTGCTCGTTTTCACATTAGTATTATCATTGACTGGCTCTTTTTCATCATCAACAAACATATCTTCAGCGAAAACCTAATCATCATCCAGATACTGATCGAATTGTCCAACAGCATCTTCGGCAACATCACCAGTAGCATCTTCTCCTGCATTCTCGAAAACGTCACTAGTAGCATCTTCGTAGACATCTCCAGCAGCATCATCACCAACAATATCACCATCTGCATCCTTAACAAAATCTTCGGAGATATCTTTATCCATTACTCTTTTGTTATAATCTGGATAAAAATTAAAAGTATAATAAGTCTTAACTGCTTTGTTTGCCAATGCACTATTGACGTCACGCTTAGCATCTGAGAACTTTTCTTCAAAAAAAATTAACATCTCTAGAAATGACAATTGATTTGAGATGTTTATCATAAAGCCTTATACCCTTTAACATGATCAGCATAACCAACAAACGAAAGTATTTTACCCTTAGGATGCAATTTAGACCGACCAGGTTGCTTAATCAGAGCAACAGCATCGCACCTAAATGTTCTCATGTGGTTAACGTTTGGCTTATATCCAAACCAAACCTCGTATGGCGTTTTGTCTTTCAAAACTTTTGTGGGCGAACGATTTCTTTTGTACGTTCAATACTTCAGAGCTTCCGATTTTTGCTTCAGAAAATATGTGGTCGTATATCTCGAGAAGTTATAAAGCTGATAAAGTAAATGGATCCACCTTGAGATGCTACACGCAAAGGGCCGCAAATATCGGCGTGAATCACTTCAAGCACACTGGAAGAAAACAATGAATTATATTTATTAAATGGCTTCGTACATATTTTATACAGGGTACATGTGACGCGTTCAAAGCTATCGGTTTTATTTACAGTCATACCGCAAACCATTTATTTCTGCGATCACTTGTATAAATCTCCCATATTGAGGTGTCCAAAGCGTTTGTGCCAAGTAACAGATGCAGCTTCTTGACGAGCACTTAAAACCATTTCTTGTTCTGACATCTTAGTTTAGTACATTCCATTCTGCAAATATGCAATAAAAATTGATTTATTATCTTTGGAATTTACAAAAGCTTTATCATCGGCGAATCGAACACGACATCCATTCTTTATTATCTTACTAACTGATAAGAAATTAGAATTAAGCACTTGCCATATAACACGTTTGTGAAAGTAATACTGGAATAATCAGATTTCAGTGTCACATGACCTATTCCATTTGCTTGAATGTTATCACCTGATGCCATCAAAACTTTCTGTGCGTGTTTCTTCAGTGACGAAAAGAATTTCTTGTCAGAGCACATATGTGATGATGCACTGCTATCCAAAATCCAGTTATTGCTACGTTTTGCTTACTCTTGGGTGCTTGCGCCTAGAACAACAGCATGCGCCTGAGCCTGACTCAAGCTTTGGCTTCTGCACTGCGATCTTATATGCCCTCTCATTCCGCAACCATAGCACTTGACGTTTCGCCCACCTCGTTTATCGTTATTTGTAGTTCTCGTTGCACCTTTTTGAGTTTTGTTCCTCTGCTCCTTGTGCTTAACCGCAAACACTTGTTCGTTTGGTTCATCCCTATCACCGCGCCGATGTTCTTCCACCAATATTTTGATTTTTAATTGACTTATTGATGGCAGCTTATCGTGACTCTCGATCGCAACAAAATTTTCTATTTCATCTGGTAGGCTTCACAGCATTAATATGCTAACAACATCATCAGGCATTTGAACATCAATTTCATTTAATGCATCGACAATAGAGCAAAACGCATTTATTTGGTTAGTAAATTTTTTCCCCGCTTTAATTTGAAACCGAACTAATTGCTTACATAAGTTTACCTCACGAGCAGGCCCTTTTCCAATATATGTTAATGTTAACTTATCCCATGCGCTTTTCGAAGTACGACATCCCTTTAAATGTATTAACTGAAATGGTTTAACACATAGAGTTATCATTGCCAACGCCTTCGCATCTGTCCTCTCGCATGCAGCTTTTCATCCTTGATCTTATCTACCACATCCCAATAGTCTAACGTAATCAGCAAGCTTCTTATTTGGACCGACCAAGATGTGAAATTCTCACCGTCAAGTTTATCGATTTACATCGGTGACCCAGAAATTTTATTTCTTTTTCAATGAAATTAATTTTCATACTCGACTTATTAATTAAAGTATTGAACTAATTATTTTTTTTAATTTACAGCGTGTAAAGTGAAAAATGTAAAGTCTTGTGAATAGATGTTATAAAAATTTGTGTGATCTGGGCCCATAACCTTTGTGAGCAAAGCAAAGAAAAAGGAGCACACAATATATACAAAGAGTGGTTTTTATTCAACTGAGATATCTTATATTACATGTCATTTTATATGTAATCGATGTGTATAAAAGAGTAGTAGATTTGTAATAGAATTAGGGTTGCCATTAGATATAAATCTGACATATATATTATATATTAAATATTTTATAATATATATTATATATTATATATTATATATTATATATTATATATTATATATTATATATTATATATTATATATTATATATTATATATTATGTATTATATATTATATATTATATATTATATATTATACATTATATATTATATATTACATATTATATATTTTATATTATATATTAAATATTATATATTATATATTATATATTTTATATTATATATTATATATTATTTATTATATATTATATATTATATATTAAATATTATATATTATATATTATATATTATATATTATATATTATATATTATATATTATATATTATATATTATATATTATCTATTATCTATTATATATTATATATTATATATTATATATTATATATTATATATTATATATTATATATTATATATTATATATTATATATTATATATTATATATTATATATTATATATTATATATTATATATTATATATTATATATTATATGTTATATATTATATATTATATATAATATATTATATATTATATATTATATATTATATATTATATGTTATATATTTAATATTATATATTATATATTTAATATTATATATTATATATTAGATATTATATATTATATATTACATATTGTGTATTATTTATTATATATAATATATTATATATTATGTATTATATATTTTATATTATATATTATATATTATATATTATATATTATATATTATATATTATATATTATATATTATATATTATATATTATAAATTATATATTATATATTATATATTAATTATTATATATTATATATTATATATTATGTATTATATTCTTGATATTATATATTATATATTATATATTATATATTATATATTATAAATAATATATATTATATATTATATATTATATATTATATATTATATATTATATATTATATATTATATATTATATATTATATATTATATATTATATATTATATATTATATATTATATATTATATATTATATATTATATATTATATATTATAAATTAATATTATATATTATATATTATATATTATATATTATATATTATATATTATATATTATATATTATATATTATATATTATATATTATATATTATATATTATATATTATATATTATATATTATATATTATATATTATATATTATATATTATATATTATATATTATATATTATATATTATATATTATATATTATATATTATATATTATATATTATATATTTTATATTATATATTATATATTATATATTATATATTATATATTATATATTATATATTATATATTATATATTATATATTATATATTATATATTATATATTATATATTTTATATTATATATTATATTTTATATATTATATATTATATATTATATAATATATTTTATATATTATATATTATATAGTATATATTATATATTATATATTATACATTATATATTATATATTATATATTATATATTATATATGAGATATTGTATATTATATATTATATATTATATATTATATATTATATATTATACATTATATATTATATATTATATATTATATATTATGTACTATATATTATATATTATATATTATATATTATATATTATATATTATATATAATATATATTATATATTATATATTATATATTATATATTATATATTATATATTATATATTATTTATTATATATTATATATTATATATTATATATTATATATTATATATTTTATATTATATATTATATATTATACATTATATGTTATATATTATATATTATATATTATATTTGGCACTTCGGATCATTATATCATTTCAGTGGATTTCTCGTCCTCCACTCATCCAATTAAATAAAAACTTCCACCAGCAACGTTTGGCAATACGAGAAAACCGACTGGGAATATTTCTTTCTGTCACTTTAACTAGTCAGTATGCTTCCTCCAAAGTGACATTTATGCCAGTACTGAAATGGTCACAAATGTTATACTTCTAATGATGCGTGCTTTTATTCCTATGTCAGTTAAAAGTATCAAACCACAAGAAAATTCCTGGTTTAACTCTGAGTGTATAGAATCTACAAGACCAAAAGAAGTAGGTTTCCGATCATAAAAAGACAGTCCTATAGAGGAAAGTCGGAAAAAGCAAAAACACGCAAGGAACTCATACAACTCTAGTATTGAAAGTTAAAAGCCTTTCCTGGTTAATTTTGCCCTCCAGCTGGATCAATCTCTGGTCTGCCGTCCCAAGCTCTGCACACCAAGCATTCGGGGGCTCCTTCTACCTGGTCGCTCAGTTGGTGATGAGGTCTCCTCTTGTTTCTGACTTAATCAGATACAACGTCTTAAATCTTCTTCGCCACTCGTTCTTAACTTGATCGTTAACAGGACCATACATCGCACGTAGTACTTTTCTCTCGAAAATTTCAAGAGCTTTCATTTGAATCGGAAAGGGTCCATGTTTCTGCACCATATATTAGGACCAGAATGATGAGTATTTTATACAAAATCTCATTGATCCTTCTCGATAGGGATTGTTTCCTCAGCCCAATGTTTGATCATTTGTAAAAAATATTAAAAACTCTTAAACATCTCCAGTGCCTACGCTCATCGACAATAAAAAAACCAATTGTTTACTCCCCAGAGTATTCAAACTTGTTTGCAGACCATTTCTTTCTCAGACGGTGGAAAATCGAATTTGCCTAGAAAATCGCTATCAAAGGTGACACATCCTTCTCTTCGTCCTTCCGACCCATAGCACTTAAGTCCCTTCTTTCTAAGGTCATTGAAACACTGAATAATCGCCAAATTATGGAATATCTCAAAAACCGAATACTTCTCCATGATTTTAAGTATGGCTTTCGAAGTAATCGTTCCACAAATGATCAGGTGGAATATCTCACCGAATAGTCGAACAAATCCTTTCATTGCTTTTATAAAAATAAGATTATTGCATTTGATATTTTCAAGGCATTTGATAATGCGTACTTATTTTAAGGATCGATTATACTCCTGTTCGTTGGATTAGAAGCAATATTTGGGACCATTTAATATAAAATGTGTTGGAGTGTTTCGAGTCTAGTTCTCAGAAAATAAATGCTGGTGTTCCTCAGGGATCCGTTTATAAATTACCTTCTGTCTGTTTCTTCTAATCCACTCAAATGTTTTGCAGACGACTCTACCCTCAACTTTTCATAGTCATTCACGGTACCGTATGATAAGCTCATTAAGCTCCAAATAATACAGCATTGTCAAATGGGTTAGTTGATGGTGTGGAGTTTAATACTTCGACAATGCTTCAATGCTGTCTCCTGTCTTTAAATCTTAATACAACACCCATGAAATTGTTCATGAATCGCACTTGCATTGAACAAAATTAAATGCTTTCATTACTCGAAATGTGTGTCAATGATGACCTCCGTTGGAACGAACGCATATTTAAGATCGCCAAAAATTCTGCAAGTGCTTAGGTTTTCTGTGTCGATGAAAGAAGTTTTTTTTTTGTCCCTTTCTGATCCGATTACAATGTATTAAACGTTTATACGTCGCTTCACCTGCTCGAAAGAATATTAAAAAAAAACGTTAGAATTAATAGGAAACAGGAATGTCTCTGAAACAATTGCCTCTCTAGAACATCAACGCAATGTTTCTGGTTTGTTCTTATTTTGTCATTTCTTTTATAATAAAAATGTTCACTCGAAGTTGCCAGCTGCACTCCTCTCTTTAAAAGTTTTTCCCGTATTACTCACATCACAAGAAAAGCTCATCATTTCACCCTTGAGTCCAATTTTGGACGTACCGTTAACTATAGGTTTTCGTTTTTTGCCCAAAAAACACAAATTTGGTTTACTCGGCGATATTTTCCTTTGCCATTTTGATTAACAAGTATTCAAAACCAATGTCAATCGATAACTCCTGTCCTTTTACTCCTTGTCCTCCTAATGATCACGCAATGTGCTTATTATAAAAAAAAATTGACACGACTATGTAGGCTGACTATGACCAACACTACAATCTAAGTAAACGTATCCGGTTTGCTCTCAAGGCCAATCAACATAACATCTTTAATGGACTCCGAATAGGGGATGCTCTGCCTTGCATCTTCTTCAACCTGGGGTTAAAAAGGGCAATCCGTAATTCTGGCACGTCAATATAAGGGAGTTTCGTCACCAAGTTCAGCCAGATATTGGCTTACGCAGACTACACCAACATCATTTACAAAAGCACATGGTTACTACGTCTGCGAGAAGTGTGGGTCCATCTATCAGGGTAGTGGAGCATGAATTTGAAGTAGTGCAGTCCTACTACCAACTACACGCTTTGATCAAAAGTACCAGGCGACAATAATATGGATGAAGAAATAGGCGGGTGGCTGCTAGAATCCAACAGAACATTCTTTTGTATGTCAAGGCTCTTTAACATCCTTACCATAAAATCGATGACTAAGGTATTACCGGTACTCACATACGGAACCTTGATTTGGGTGCTTACGTTAAGGCACCCTGATCTCTTATTTGCGTTTACGAGGGAAGCCTTACGAAAAATTGTTGGTCCTGTTTGTGAAGACGGACGATTGCGGAGAAGACGTTATCATGAATATTATGAAATCTACCTCGAAAAAGATGTTGTGGAGAAAATAAAGCTCGGCAGACTCCAGCGTGCTACGCGCTTCAAGGAACAAGAATTCGGTTACTTGGTTTATCTAAGCGCAAGCTCATTTTCTTCTGCGCAAAATAAAAAGTTCGGAAAGTTGTCGGTCGGTGAAAAATCACTCGACGAATTTTCTACTCTGGTAGACAAAATCTATGAGGCATAACAAGTTCTTTTTATGGTAAAAGACAATGTGGCACATCTTGATTGTGTTAGAAAGATTGCGTAGAGCAGGACACTCGAAGCTGTTAGGTTTTCATCGGCCAACAATCGGGATGTATGCAAGAGCTTCTTGAAGAGTCCCGGACAGGATCTCGGTGTTTGCGCCGATAATGATGATGATATCTACTTACTTTAATGTACATCTCGTAAGAAACTGTTATTTTCATATTAAAAACAAAAACTTCAATTTAACTTATAATTTTGTGTATATATCATGTCCCACCCACTGATTGCCCACGAAAAAATTACCGAACATATTGTGTCCTCGATTAGCTGTATTTATTTTCAAATGTCATAACATAACATAAAACCCATTTTTCTGCCCAAAGAATTCCCTGAACTTAAATTTTCAGGTGACTAAAACATACTTCTCTGTCATGGGTGCTCTCTTATGCCAAAAACTATGAATTCTGGATCTTGTGGAACATTTAGCTATTTTTGATAGAAGGGAGCCCTGGGGCACACTTGAAACTGTGCAATACAACTCTTTTTAAACGGTCCAGAAGATAGTTTCTAACAAAACGAACAAGAGTATCATCGATCCCACAAGCACGCATTTTCGATAAGACAGATTCACGCAAAACTTTATCAAACGCCTTGGAGATATCAATAGCAATAATCTTACTTTCACCACAGCGATGTAAAGACTTGTTCCACTAATTTAGAAGACATTTATTGATTTCTTCGACTGTTTGGTGAGATATACGTTCAGATCACCAGTGGAACGGTTCCTGCGGAAGCCATACTGACGTTCATGGCGAAGCTTTTGATCTTCAAGATATTCCTTAACATGATTGCGTTAACATGACCTTAGACAGAAGAGATGTTAATGCTATGGGTTGGAAGGTGGAGGGGGAGGATGGGTCACCTCTCTTAGGGAAAAGTTAGTGTTACTGTACAAAATTAAATACAATGAAATCTGAAACGATGGATTGAAATCGTTTAACTCAATCAAAAGTTAAGCTCCGACTTCAGTTTAAACAAGTCCGTGAAACCGAACAATTGTTAAATGAAAGTTTAAACCGAAGTCGGAGTTATTCTTGAGCCTGCTAATCAAAGTTTTGCCGTGCGTGGATTGAATAATAAAAGTTTAAAAAACATTTAAAGTAATAAAAAACTTTAAACTTGGCCGTAAGATCTTTATTTTTAATTTGGATGCTTCAAATTAAAACGTTAGAAATTATATATTTATTAGAGTTTACTCTTTCTCAATAACTCAATAAATGCGAATTTTTAAGGTATACATAATTTACCTGGTTGAATTGCTAAAGTTCCATTTTGGATTTCCAAATCTCCTCATCCAAAGGCACTCCATATGTAAAGTAGTTCCGGGGTAAATAATTAGCTTCCCATCGTTGCTTTGTGCAATGGGTCCATTTTGGTGGCGAAACAAAATTGTTGGAGGCTTTTCCACTTAAAAACAAAAAGCGTTTTATTTAATTGAATGCATCTTTTCCACCATAAACATAATCAAAATTAGTTTTGTATATTAAACATAATCTAACGTTATTTTATTATTTTTTTTCTTTTTAGTATATGCAGTTGGCAACATTTTAACATTGGTTCTCATTAAAACACCCCTTTTCTAACATACCTGTAGTTTGTAAGCATTCTCTAAGGTTTTGTTATGTAATCAATGGTAGATGAGGAGCAGAGGTCAGTCAATGAAGACATATAAAACGTAACCAAATCAATCAAGCCGGTAGTCAGTGTACGTTAAAAAATAAACTGCATCGAAGTTTGATACAGAATAGTATTATCATGATCATGTAATTAGCACCTACTCCGTGCAATAAAAAAGACAAAAATAAAACTCTTGAAGTAAAAAAACTTAGTAGGAGGCCTCCCGATATAAGATACCGAACGACCTAAATTCGCCAAGTATATAAACTGAGCTTAAAAGGATCCAATTTGGAAGAAAATAGGCGCAAATTTATGGAAAAACATAAAATATTTACAAAAACTGCCGAAATTGATAAAAAAAAGCTATGAAGTAAAAATGAATGAATTAATTTAATTTATACCTACATATATTTCGTCACAGATGGTAGAAACTAATAAACAATTACCTTGCTTTAGGTGGCGCTACATTCCGGGGTGGACTTGGGCCTCAACAAACAAGCTTCTCCAGCCAGTTCGGTCCCTAGCTAGCTGCATCAAGTTTTGTACGTGGGGCCGATTGAGGTCATCTTCCGCTTGTGTGCGCCACCTAAGTCTCGGTCTTCCTCTACTGTGCTGTCCTTCTGGGGTGGATTTGAAGACTTTCCGAGCCGAAGCATTGATATCCATCCGCTCTGTATGACCAAGCCATCTGAGACGTTGAATCGTTAATTTTTTTGGCTAGGTCTGTGCCGCTGTACAGTCGATACAGTCAGGCCGGATTAACAAGTAGGCAGAATAGGCAGTTGCAAAAGAATTCTAAAATTTTCTTACAAAAATAAAATTTTAGTAACACTTTTTTTGCAAAATGTTGTTGCCAAGTATCAGGAGTAGGTTTTTTAGTCGCTATAATTGCAGATTTGTCCACCGAATTCCACTTGTAAAAGTATTTGCTTATAAAATTTTCAATAACACAATCACAACGGTTTTTAATAACAGTGCGAAAATTCCAAACGAATTTCCCATTTTGTTCACATTCTTCCAGCACGAATGGAACAAAACAAAGTCAAGATACAACACTATTCCCATATTCATATCTGAGTGAGAATGTAAGAACTTTGAATACTGTTCGCCACTTTGGTTGGATCCGTTCACAGTTAATTCGAACGAACCGGTTGGTTTGATACGAGCTATACTTTTTTTTGTGTGTGTACACTTTCAGTGGATATATTTCGTTCTCAAACTACATGAACGTCGTTATGGGTTATGGGTGCTACAACAATGTGAGTTGTGAGCTTTTTAATTTTTCAGTGAGCATCTGAGCATACTTCCAGTGGATACATTTCGCTCACAAATCATGAATGAATGAGATTGAGAACGAGAGAGAGTTCATGTTGAAAGTTACAAGTTGCACTGCTTGTTGTTTTTGTGGAGAGAATGAAAAGGTTGCACGAGTTGAAAACTGGGAAACAAAATGCAAAATTAACTTTAATTAGGAGACAAGTAAAACAATTTTGTAGGTGGTTAGGAAGACGAAAAAATTTGATTTATTTTATCGGAAAGTAAGGCGTTCATATACGAAATGAACAATATGACGCCTCGCTTCTGCTTACCGTAAACAATTAAATAGTGTAAAGTGAATAAGTGAATAAAATATCCTTGTTATTTCACGTAAAAGTCCGCGTTTTTTCTTTACCGTAGTGAGACCATCATTTTTCGGGAATGATAGTTTACGTGCAATACACTAGTAAATACTCAAACTATCGTTAGCGTCTTAAGTTGTTATTATGTAAAAAAATGTCTATAAATAAATAAAAATAAAGTTTAATGCTTCGAAAACTCAATGCTGTCTTCTGTCGTTAAAGCTAAACATGGGGGTATGTTTAGCCATTGTCCATGAATGACACTTGCATCGAAGAAACCGAAAAGCTCTCAGTACTCGGTATGTGTTTCAACGACGACCTCCGTTGGAACGACCATATATTTGAAATCGCTAAGAATGCTGCTTAGTGCTTAGGTTTTCTGTATCGGTGTAAGAAGAATTTTTCCACGATCTGATCTGGCTACAATTTATAAAGCGTTTATAGGCCCTAAACTCGAGTATAGCTCCCACCTCTTGGCAGGTGCTTCACAAACATCGTTTCACCTGCTTGAAAGAATACAAAATAGAGCGTTAAGATTGATAGGAAAAACAACTGCCACAGAATCAATTGCCCCTCTCAAACGCCGACGTTACTTTTACAAAAAATGTTCACTCGAAGTAGCCAGTTACATTCCTCCCCTTAAAAGTTTCTCCCATAATACTCGTCTCGCAAGGAATGCTCATCAGTTCACCCTTGAGCCCAATTTCGGACGTACCGTGAAATATAGGGATTCTTTTTTTAGCCGAACGACACGAATTTGGAATAGTTTACCCGGCGAGATTTTCCCTTGCCATTTTGATCTGGAAACATTCAAAACTAATGTTAATCGACACCTTCTATCTCTCCCCTCCCTATCTTCCAAATGCCCGCGCAGTGTGTTACATTAAAAGGGAAACAAGTAGTCCCTTTTGCGCGCGTTAATTATAAAAAAAAAAAAAAAAAAAAAATTTCATCGGAACCAAACCAAATTCATCAGACAGTCAAGGACTTGCAACTAGTCCTGATTTGAACAATGATCCAGTCAACTCAACACCTGAATCTTCAAACCAATCTATTGTGGGCGAAAGTGTACATAAAAATCAAGGTGTAGAAACTTCCAACCGTTCCAACGATCCAGGAAAATGGGCAAAAATTACTAGTGAAGATGTAAGATTTTGGATTGAACATGGGCCATCCACATGTAAAAATTCGACTGGACCATTCGAATCATCTAAGCGTCGGTATGAAAACGAATCAACATCGAGATATTGTTCGCCCAACTTATTTTTTGGGACTAAACCAAATGGAGAAAAAACCGAGATTGGCTTCAATTTATTTCACGAAATTCACTCTATTTTTTGAGAAAGAATCAGGTTTTTTTCTAGCAAGAAAAAAAATCCTTAAAAAACAAATCTTAAGGTTAAGCGAATTCGCTTAAAAAGTAACTTCTAATTTCTTACTTGAAAATCTATGATTAACTTGTAATATAACGAAGTTAAATTAACTTAAATAAGTTAAGTTTTTTTTAAAAAAAAGTAACTCACTTACCCTTAATTCATAGTTTGTGTATAATTCACATAATTTCTAACACTGTCTGACCTCAAAAATTACAAAAAAAAACACCAAACTTGTCTAAAATGGTTGGTGATGATTCTCTTAATACTGCCATTACAGATTTTTTTTCAAATTTAACCCTCGTTTTCGATTTACTTATTAAATTAATTTTTTTTAAAACCATGCTTTTGATCACGTAATAAAATAAATAAATAATAATTGATCACGTTATATTGGTCCTTTTTTCGAACAAAAGACTAGTTGTGTCCTCTTATTAACTTGATCGTGTTTCTGGAATAAAATATTTCAAAAACTACACGGGAAAAAATTTTAAATAGCGGTCAATGAGTCTTTTTTTAACATTATCTAACCTTGAAAAAACATTCAGAGCAAAGAAAACGGAAAATGACAGAAAACCGGAAAGCCGGTCGAATAAATACACCTAACATTAAAAAAAGCCTGTAAAGAAAGTATTCAGGGGGTCATTATAAACTATTCTAGACAGGTTTCGTTTTTTTGTAATTTTCAAAATTATTTTTAGGCACACAGTGTAATCGATAAAAATAATGTTTGGTTTTTATTCACAGGGTCTGTCTCTTGTTTTTATTACAAGCTATTTCTACCACCCAACCGATCGATAAAACTTTCTAACTAACTTCTTATTTATCGAAGACGATCTGTGAGGAGTTCATTAACATTATGGGTAAAAAAGTCAGATCATACATTTTAAAGGAGGTTACTTCGGCTAGGTATTTTAGCTTATCTGTCGATTCGACTCCTGATGTATCGCATGTTGATCAATTGTCTGTTATTTTAAGATATGTTTCTCCGAACGATTTTCTACCAGTCGAAAGGTTTATAACTTTTCTTCAGTTGGAAGTTCATACTGGTGAAAGTCTAGCGAATCAAACATTAAAGTTTAAAGACTGTGGTTTAGATATTCAAAATTGTAGAGGACAATCATATGACAACGCATTAAACATGTCGGGAAAGTATAAAGGTGTGCAAGCAAGAATATTGAGTTTGAATGAGAATGCGATCCATGTTCCCTGTTCCGCGCAATCCCTTAATTTGGTTGGAAAGAATGCTGTGAAGTGCTGTTTTTATGCAGTAGATTTTTTTGCCATTATGCAGACATTATATAATTTTTTCCGCTTCCACCTATCGTTGGGCGTATTAAAAAATAAAATAAACAATGAGAAAATTTTGAAGACATTGTCAACTACACGCTGGAAGCACATTCGAGTACGACGAATGCAGTTTACGATTCATTTGATATCATATTAGAGGCTCTAGAAATCATTGCTGATGATGAATCACAAAATACTGATACTGGTTATGAAGCGACGTGTATCACGAATAAAATGCAAAAATTCGAATTCGGTTTCATGTTTATTTTATGGAACTCTATTTTGACTGCTATGCGTTCAGTGAGTAAGTCATTGCAAAGTGAAAAAGCAGATTTGCAAACGTGTGCTTTTTTGTACGCATCGTTTGAAGACAGTTTAGTTTCATTCCGTGAAAAGTTCAATGATTTCAAGAAAAAAACAAAACAATTATTACGTGGTGGAGGTTATACAGAAATCGTAAAACGTATTCGTCGTAGAAAAAAACATAATGACGGATACGCTCCAGAAGTAGAATTTTTAGGACAAAAGGTTTCCTCGAAATCATCGAAAATCTTCACAGTGAAATCAAACGACGTGCGAAAGTGTATATGGAACTTTCAGAGAGATTTGCATTTCTCATCAACTTTTCTCTAAGCAATGGAAACCTCTACGAAGCTATAAATAACCTAGTTCGTTTTTATTCTAGAGATTTGGAAGAATTTTTTATTGAAATGAAACAATTCCAAAGTTACGTGAACTCCAGATACACTGATGCACAAAAAACTCATAGTCATTTGTATAAGATTCTAGTGGAAGATCAATTTGCCGATGTATTTC
The DNA here is from genome assembly GCA_963971375.1 of Platycheirus rosarum. Classification (NCBI taxonomy): domain Eukaryota; kingdom Metazoa; phylum Arthropoda; class Insecta; order Diptera; family Syrphidae; genus Platycheirus; species Platycheirus rosarum. The sequence goes on along the minus strand of OZ020507.1, from coordinate 140,234,815 downwards.
CTAACACAGAAATAGCTCTTCGGATTTTTTTAACATTAATAATCACAAATTGCTCTGCCGAACGATCCTTCTCGCAATTAAAAAGAATCAAAGCTGCTGAAAGAGCTACAACGCGACAAGAGCGACTCGAGATGTTAGGTATCCTTTACATTGAGTCAGATATATTGAACAAAATCGATATTGATGATATAATTGATGAATTTGCCGAAAACAAATGTAGAAAACGACATGTTTAAAATGTAGATAGTAATTTTAATAAAAAGGTTTTGTGTCCTTTACTCCAAAAAGTGTGCGTTTCGCCCAAGCATGAACGGTGGGCTCATCAGTTAGACCGTTCATGCTCTTCTAAGACGCACAAAATAGGTCGATGATTATCGACTATGTTGTTGTTTTTTTGTGGAGTTTTTGTTGAATTAAATTCAATAAAAAGGTTTTGTGTCCTTTACTCCAAAAAGTGTGCGTTTCGCCCAAGCATGAACGGTGGGCTCATCAGTTAGACCGTTCATGCTCTTCTAAGACGCACAAAATAGGTCGATGATTATCGACTCTTCATAAAACACATTGCAGAAAGCAATAGTGAATTATATTTCTTTTAGGGAACTTTGGTTAAAGTTATACACCTAAATCTGAGTGTTTTGCTCGTGGACCAGCAAAATCAATACAAAATATATTGCAACAACAAAAACTATTGCTAGTTGTTTGTTGTTGTTTTTTTTTTTGTGGAGTTTTTGTTAAATTAAATACAATAAAAAGGTTTTGTGTCCTTTACTCCAAAAAGTGTGCGTTTCGCCCGAGCATGAACAGTGGGCTCATCAGTTAGACCGTTCATGCTCTTCTAAGACGCACAAAATAGGTCGATGATTATCGACTCTTCATAAAACGCATTGCAGAAAGCAATAGTGAATTATATTTATTTAAGGGAACTTTGTTTAAAGTTAAGCACCTAAATCTGGGTGTTTTGCTCGTGGACCAGCAAAGTCAATACAAAATATATTGCAACTCCAAAAAGTGTGCGTTTCGCCCAAGCATGAACGGTGGGCTCATCAGTTAGACCGTTCATGCTCTTCTAACACGCACACTTTTTGGAGTAAAGGACACAAAACCTTTTTATTGAATTTAATTCAACAAAAACTCCACAAAAAAAAACAACAACAAACAACTAGCAATAGTTTTTGTTGTTGCAATATATTTTGATAGTATATTTATTGATATTATCACATTGTGACAATAAAATTTTTATAAAAGATATAAGTTTGTATTTTTTAATCGAAAAAAGAAGGTAACGGACGTGAAAAAAGGCCTCCCAATTGACGGTTGCCTAGGGCCCTGTTGAGGGATAATCCGGCCCTGGGTACAGTTCTTAATTGTAATAATTCCAGTAATAGAAAAGTTGGGCAACTTGGAATGCGCTTTAACTGAAAGCGTGTTGTGGATTATAAGCTTACATGGATTCTGAGTTTCCAAATGCTTTTGGGTCGGCTCACAACGAAAGAACTTGGCAAAATGGTTCGCAACCACCAATGCTCCCCGAACTGAATACGGAGTCGGTCCATACCATAATCCCTGGCAATTAAATTCAGGAATCAATTTTTTTTTTATTCTTCTAGTCAGTAACCTGATCATGAACAAATATCTCACCCAGCATTTCACCACTTTAAAGAAAGTGTTTCTATAAAATGCAATTTTTGCAATGACACTCCATTCTTTCCAGGAATGTAGAAAAAGACAAAGTACTCTTTTTTGTCCCAAACGCAATTGCAGTAAAAACATCACAATGAGATCTGTTACAAGCCAACAGCGTCCACAAGAGTCATTTTATAAGGGCAATCAACACGAACCTAGAAATTGAAGTGGGCAAACCAATAAAAAAATCGTTTTTTGTTTGCAAAGGGGCATACTACAGAGCAATACTTTATAAAGGAGTACTAGGATGAGAAAAAATGCTCCAAATCAAAAAACTAATTGCAGGTTGAATAACGGCAGACAACACCAAGCCCTCATTCAACGAAAAATGTGCAGAAGATTGGACAGTAAGTGTTTCATTAGATAGGTGAAAAAAAGAATTTAAACTTGTTGGTAGATACAGGAGCAAACGTCAGCCTTGTTAATAAAGATGCGCTGGGAGTTGATGTGATTGTAAACCAAAAAGATGCCATCGTAATTGATGGAATATTTTCCAAAGCCACTACAATAGGATCTTTAGAATCTTAAATCTTACTAGATCCGCCAATAGAATGTAAGCTATGAGTAACGAAAAAAATTCCATCTTTGAATTCTGATGGAATTTGCGGGCAAGACATTCTATTTCCTTACACCAATATCAAAGGTTTTTACACATCGCTCACAGTTCTGCATTCGGAGAGTGATCTCTATGATCAAAATATTGGAAGCTATTCTACGAATCTTTCAAAAAAGAATACTTTTCCGATTGTTAGGTCAAATCAGGTAAAGCCTTCGCACGGTGTCCAACCCTTTGATAAAATAAAATTGAGCGAACCCACTCTAGAAAGCAAACCACCTTCGCAAGGTCGTTTCCCAAACGGAGATGATGTTTTTGAGGAACCAGACAAGCACACGGTGAAATCATTCCCATACAATGTGATTTCTTCAAAAGTTACAGTAACTTTACCGCCGAGGAGGGATAAAATTGTAAACAGCATTATCAACAATGCTAGGAATGGTACCGAACTAATGTGTAATTCTTGCGAGATCCTACCTCAAGTTTTTATTGATTTATGTTTAAATAAAGTATATAATGGTCTTGTAGTTTTAAGTATAGCAAACAAAACCCCTACAGAAAAAATCCTTCATGACGTCACCATATACCATTAGCCTTTTAATGATTACATTATTACAGATACTTCTTGTAATTATAATAGAACAAAGCACTGTAAGTCGTCATTTGCTTTTTGTGACATACAACTAAACCACGTTAGTAAGAGAATAAAAATTGGCAGACTTAATAGGCTATTCAAAGAACTGAGTTTGCAAAAAATCCCTAACCACGAAGAAAAGGAGACTATCGATGACACATGTACTGAGTTCTTAGCCATCTTCTATCTTTAAGGAGACAAGTTACTACATACAACTGCTATTTCTCATATCATCCCCACAGGGGATCTAAATCTCAAAAACACATGATTAATGATCAGGTAACACAAATTTTAAATGATAATATAATAAAAATGGTAAAACTCTATGGAATAGCCCGTTTTAAGTTGCAAGTAGCTATCACTAAATTTTTATCGAAAAAAATGACACACAGAAAATGGCGTTAAGCACTGATAAGGGCCATTATGAATTTGTTCAAATGCCATTGGGTTTGAATGGATAACATAGCGATCAAAAAATTGACAAGTGTTTTCGAAAAATATCGAGAGTTCAAGGTTTGGCTTTAGTTTTGGGCTACTAAACCTTTTACGTGCTACTTACTAGGTAGAAAATTTACATTACATACGGATCACCAGCCATTGGACCATTTCTTTAAAATATCTCAAGATTCCACTAGGCTAACTCATTTTCGATACAAACTTTCTGAGTTGGACTTCGAAACAAAATATAAGCCATGGAAACCAAATTTTGTTAGCTGATGCAATCAACCTTTTAGGGCCACATAACGAACAGAATCTCAACATTGTGTTCTTTACAAGAGCTCAGGTTTAAAATGCTTAGGTCAAGAAACCAAAGAAATAAGCTCAATAAAAAAATAAAAAAAAAGTAGTTCACAATGATGACGGAATCGCACAGTCGCAGAACTCGAATAACAATAATACCATCAGTAGTAACGATTTTCGTGGCAATGACGAAGAAACAGTTGAATAAGAAAACGGTAGTGGATTATTTATTCATTAAGTAGATAATAAGAAAACTAAGTAAACTTTTATGCCCATGACGATCATGAAAATAATTTTCTTCAACGAAGGTAAAAATTACAAAAGTCGTATATTTGATAGCTGTCTTTAAAGTTCGGTGGCCTGTGGATGATAAGTCAATGATCAGAATGATCAGTGTCTCTTTATACCCAGAAGTTTTGAAAGTTTCGTTGAAACGTGAAGATTCAAATTGTATTCCTTGGTCCGGCACAATTTCTTTAGGAATTCCGAACCTTGAAATCCATCCAGAGCCCACCTTTCATGCTTGGGCGAAACGCACACTTTTTGGAGTAAGGGACACAAAACCTTTTTATTGAATTTAATTCAACAAAAAAAACAACCACAAACAACTAGCAATATTTTTTGTTGTTGCAATATATTTTGTATTGACTTTGCTGGTCCACGAGCAAAACACCCAGATTTAGGTGCATAACTTTAACCAGAGTTCCCTAAAAGAAATATAATTCACTATTGCTTTCTGCAATGTGTTTTATGAAGAGTCGATAATCATCGACCTATTTTGTGCGTCTTAGAAGAGCATGAACGGTCTAACTGATGAGCCCACCGTTCATGCTTGGGCGAAACGCACACTTTTTGGAGTAAAGGACACAAAACCTTTTTATTGAATTTAATTCAACAAAAACTCCACAAAAAAAAACAACAACAAACAACTAGCAATAGTTTTTGTTGTTGCAATATATTTTGATAGTATATTTATTGATATTATCACATTGTGACAATAAAATTTTTATAAAAGATATAAGTTTGTATTTTTTAATCGAAAAAAGAAGGTAACGGACGTGAAAAAAGGCCTCCCAATTGACGGTTGCCTAGGGCCCTGTTGAGGGATAATCCGGCCCTGGGTACAGTTCTTAATTGTAATAATTCCAGTAATAGAAAAGTTGGGCAACTTGGAATGCGCTTTAACTGAAAGCGTGTTGTGGATTATAAGCTTACATGGATTCTGAGTTTCCAAATGCTTTTGGGTCGGCTCACAACGAAAGAACTTGGCAAAATGGTTCGCAACCACCAATGCTCCCCGAACTGAATACGGAGTCGGTCCATACCATAATCCCTGGCAATTAAATTCAGGAATCAATTTTTTTTTATTCTTCTAGTCAGTAACCTGATCATGAACAAATATCTCACCCAGCATTTCACCACTTTAAAGAAAGTGTTTCTATAAAATGCAATTTTTGCAATGACACACCATTCTTTCCAGGAATGTAGAAAAAGACAAAGTACTCTTTTTTGTCCCAAACGCAATTGCAGTAAAAACATCACAATGAGATCTGTTACAAGCCAACAGCGTCCACAAGAGTCATTTTATAAGGGCAATCAACACGAACCTAGAAATTGAAGTGGGCAAACCAATAAAAAAATCGTTTTTTGTTTGCAAAGGGGCATACTACAGAGCAATACTTTATAAAGGAGTACTAGGATGAGAAAAAATGCTCCAAATCAAAAAACTAATTGCAGGTTGAATAACGGCAGACAACACCAAGCCCTCATTCAACGAAAAATGTGCAGAAGATTGGATAGTAAGTGTTTCATTAGATAGGTGAAAAAAAGAATTTAAACTTGTTGGTAGATACAGGAGCAAACGTCAGCCTTGTTAATAAAGATGCGCTGGGAGTTGATGTGATTGTAAACCAAAAAGATGCCATCGTAATTGATGGAATATTTTCCAAAGCCACTACAATAGGATCTTTAGAATCTTAAATCTTACTAGATTCGCCAATAGAATGTAAGCTATGAGTAACGAAAAAAATTCCATCTTTGAATTCTGATGGAATTTGCGGGCAAGGCATTCTATTTCCTTACACCAATATCAAAGGTTTTTACACATCGCTCACAGTTCTGCATTCGGAGAGTGATCTCTATGATCAAAATATTGGAAGCTATTCTACGAATCTTTCAAAAAAGAATACTTTTCCGATTGTTAGGTCAAATCAGGTAAAGCCTTCGCACGGTGTCCAACCCTTTGATAAAATAAAATTGAGCGAACCCACTCTAGAAAGCAAACCACCTTCGCAAGGTCGTTTCCCAAACGGAAATGATGTTTTTGAGGAACCAGACAAGCACACGGTGAAATCATTCCCATACAATGTGATTTCTTCAAAAGTTACAGTAACTTTACCGCCGAGGAGGGATAAAATTGTAAACAGCATTATCAACAATGCTAGGAATGGTACCGAACTAATGTGTAATTCTTGCGAGATCCTACCTCAAGTTTTTATTGATTTATGTTTAAATAAAGTATATAATGGTCTTGTAGTTTTAAGTATAGCAAACAAAACCCCTACAGAAAAAATCCTTCATGACGTCACCATATACCATTAGCCTTTTAATGATTACATTATTACAGATACTTCTTGTAATTATAATAGAACAAAGCACTGTAAGTCGTCATTTGCTTTTTGTGACATACAACTAAACCACGTTAGTAAGAGAATAAAAATTGGCAGACTTAATAGGCTATTCAAAGAACTGAGTTTGCAAAAAACCCCTAACCACGAAGAAAAGGAGACTATCGATGACACATGTACTGAGTTCTTAGCCATCTTCTATCTTTAAGGAGACAAGTTACTACATACAACTGCTATTTCTCATATCATCCCCACAGGGGATCTAAATCTCAAAAACACATGATTAATGATCAGGTAACACAAATTTTAAATGATAATATAATAAAAATGGTAAAACTCTATGGAATAGCCCGTTTTAAGTTGCAAGTAGCTATCACTAAATTTTTATCGAAAAAAATGACACACAGAAAATGGCGTTAAGCACTGATAAGGGCCATTATGAATTTGTTCAAATGCCATTGGGTTTGAATGGATAACATAGCGATCAGAAAATTGACAAGTGTTTTCGAAAAATATCGAGAGTTCAAGGTTTGGCTTTAGTTTTGGGCTACTAAACCTTTTACGTGCTACTTACTATGTAGAAAATTTACATTACATACGGATCACCAGCCATTGGACCATTTCTTTAAAATATCTCAAGATTCCACTAGGCTAACTCATTTTCGATACAAACTTTCTGAGTTGGACTTCGAAACAAAATATAAGCCATGGAAACCAAATTTTGTTAGCTGATGCAATCAACCTTTTAGGGCCACATAACGAACAGAATCTCAACATTGTATTCTTTACAAGAGCTCAGGTTTAAAATGCTTAGGTCAAGAAACCAAAGAAATAAGCTCAATAAAAAAATAAAAAAAAAGTAGTTCACAATGATGACGGAATCGCACAGTCGCAGAACTCGAATAACAATAATACCATCAGTAGTAACGATTTTCGTGGCAATGACGAAGAAACAGTTGAATAAGAAAACGGTAGTGGATTATTTATTCATTAAGTAGATAACAAGAAAACTAAGTAAACTTTTATGCCCATGACGATCATGAAAATAATTTTCTTCAACGAAAGTAAAAATTACAAAAGTCGTATATTTGATAGCTGTCTTTAAAGTTCGGTGGCCTGTGGATGATAAGTCAATGATCAGAATGATCAGTGTCTCTTTATACCCAGAAGTTTTGAAAGTTTCGTTGAAACGTGAAGATTCAAATTGTATTCCTTGGTCCGGCACAATTTCTTTAGGAATTCCGAACCTTGAAATCCATCCAGAGAGAAAGGATGTCGCAACTGTTCCGGGCTAATGTCTGTTAGTGGAATAATTTCAGGCCATCTTGGGAAACGATCGATACAGGTGAAGGCATATGTGTATCCATTTGAATATGGCAAAGGTCCAACTAGGTCAAGATGAACATTTTGAAATAATCCTTCAGATGGCACAAAATTGGCGATTGGAGATAGAATGTCTGATGCCTTTTTAGCAGCTGATACATGTTTGTGACCATTTACGACAAACCTTCTTAAGGTCTGGCCAAATGAAGCGTTATTCGAGCATCTGAGTTGTATTCTTAACGCCTGGATGTGACTTGTTGTGAATAGTATCGAAAACTTGGCACCGCAGATTTAATGGGATATGTGGACTTGCCTTGCCTGTCGAAATATCATAAAATATTTGGTGGTTTGTGTTAGGAAGAGTCATTTGTTTCAGTTTTAAGGATGCTATTGACCTGAGTGGGAGATGATGAGGAAATTGCGTTTAATCTTGATAGATAATCAGCCACAACGATATATATGCCTTTGACATGCCTTATGTCTGCGGTAAACTGTCCGATGTAGCTCAGATGTCAAAGTTCACGTGAACTTGATTACTTGAAAAGCAAAATTAAGCGGTTTGTGGTCTGTGTTAAGCACAAACTGTCTTCTTTCGAGCATGTGTAGAAAATGCTTGATTGAAATATAAGCACTCAAAAGCTCACGGTCATAGGCACTGTATTTTAATTGTGATGGTGAAAACTTCTTTGAGAAAAATCCAAGAGGCTTCCATTCATTAGACATGAAACTGTTGGACTACTGCGTCTCAGCAAGATTGGATGCTTCTGCCATGATTGATAAAGGAGCGTCATTATCTGGATGTGCGAGAAGGGTCGAATTGGCAAGACCTTCCTTACAGGCGTTAAATGCGTTCTACAGTCTAATGGATAACAGTCTTATCCTTCTTCTTCTTTACGCAAGGGTACGCATTGGATTTGTGCAGCTTTGGGAACAAAATGTTTATAGAAATTAAGCATGCCCAAAAATCTTCGCAACTCTAGCATTGTTGACGGTTTTTTTAAAAGGATAATGGCGTCAACTTTGGATGGCAATGGTTGGATACTTCTTCGCTGACAAGGTCACTCAAAAAACTTTCAGATGACGAATCGAATATGCATTTGGAAGGATTTATGGTAAGCCCATATTCTCGAAAACGCTGGAATAGCAGTCTGAGATGTCCTCGATGCTCTTCAGCTGAGTTTTATGCGATAAGGAAGTCATCGATGCATGAAAAACAAAAACTTAGGAATCTTGTTACTTCGTGGACAAATTGTTGAAAGGTTTGTGCAGCGTTGCACAGACCAAAAGTCACCGCCATGAACTCAAACAGCCCAAAAGGAGTTATGATAGCTGTTTTTGGGATGTCTTCTGTTTCCACAGGTATTTGATGGTATGCACGGGTCAGACCTATGGCTCTGAAAATCTGTTGCCCTTCAAATGGTGAGAAAATCCCAAATCGGAGGTATGGGATAGTGACCTGAGATGGTGTTAGCGTTGAGTCTTCTATAGTCTCCAAATGGTCGCTAACCACCATTTGTGTTCTAGGCCATATGGAAAGGACTCGCCAAGCTACTCTTTGAATGTCGACAGATTCCTTGGCTGAGCATATATTCGAGTTCTCTCTTGGTTGTCTTAAATTGTTCAGGGGAGATTCGTCTTGCCTTGGAAAACACAGGAGGTCCCTTTGTTTGAATGTGGTGCGTTACATTATGCTTGGTCTTAGCCAAAAGGTTTGTTTTAGTGATGATATCATATTCTTTCAATAAATCTTAAACGAAAGATAATAGATTTATTGTTTAAATATTTGAGGCACTTGATAAAATTGTTGCACTAAAAACATGTGTTTGAAGACTTGTTTTCCGATCCTTTAATTTCTTGATTTTAACATAAACCAAAAGATCGAAAAATGGCAGGAAATCGGATTCAATGATTTGCTGGGTGACTTGAGCAATGGCAAAATCCTATGAAAAGGAATTTCTCGAACGTGAAGAACTTCGGTTTCTAGGAACTTGAAGTTTTTCAATTTGTTTTTGGAGAGCAGCAATCTAATTTTGTAATTCAGAAATGGCAGCAACACTGGAAGAAAGTGACGTTGAGACAGAAGCAACATCTTAATTAGGAAAGACATCAGCGATTTTGTCTGTCATAACTGCCAAAGTTTTTAGGTCTTGATTTACACTACACGACAGGATTGACTGGGTCGTGTTTGGCAGTTGCTTCATCTGTTCCGATTTTTGGAACGTTAACAGAAGTCGAGTCTTCGGGCCATTATATTTTTCTGTGGCAAGAGGGCTGGTAACCACATCTCGGACTTCGGTCAGCACATGCGCTTCTAAGTTTCCAACCAAAGTGTAATACTTCGTGTTCGTGGTATCTGAATTATTCCACTTGTATGGAACTGGGAGTCAAGCTGGACGAACCACATGTCAGGGCTCCGCTTCCAAAATGGTGGAACTCTTAAAAGCAACCTTTGCCAATTACTACATCTGCGACTTTGACTTTTGGGTAAGTCATTGTTTTGGTGTAAGATGTCGGGGGATACCTTCTCAACTCTGTGTGAAGGTGAGTTCTTAGGCAGCTTACCGTGGGTTTGCGATACCTTGTTAACTGTGTTTAAATGCAAAGTATTAGGCACCCAACCATGGGTCAGGCGATACCTTGCTTATTGTGATAGTGTGGTATATTGTGATACCTGTTCACGTGTTTAAATACGGGGTCACCAATTTGGAATACTGATGGAAAGCTTAAATAAAACGAGATGCTTAGACTTAAACTTTCAAGTCAGAACCGATTTTTATTTTATTTTGATATCACTATTTATGTATCAAATTTTTTTTATACTCGATCAACAAATTTGACTATTAAAATAAGGTTGACTATTAAATATTTATAAGTTTGAGAAAAACCGAGTTAATCTTAAACTAAGTTATAATTCAAAATTATTAATTAAATTTAATATAAGTTCAATATTTAATATTTTTATGACCTTATTGTCATTTTCATTGCGTTTATGACGACACCTAAGCCTACCAATGCTAGTTAGTTCCAAAAACAGACCTTACTTTTCCAAACTGTTCCCCAAGCTTCACTTTCCGAGATAAAAGTATTAACATTACGTTAAAAAACAAGCAAAAATTATAATAGAAAAAAAAACATTTAATGTACATAAGCAAAATATAATCAATTGCTATGTTATTATACTGAAATATTTTTAATTTGACGAAAAATTCATTAATTCAAAGTTCTTTGAATCTTTAAATATATTTCATGTCAACTATTTACTTACAAATCTGAATAATATGTAACACTTTTTTCATTTTTTATTCTTCTTTTTACCATTCATATTTGTTTTTGATTTTCTTTTTTTTATCTTATTACTTAACTTGACGCAGCTTTTTTTACAAATAAAGGATTATCTTATGCACTTAATACTGGTAATTTTATCACAGTTCACATTTAAATTAATTTCAATTAATTAGTTAAATATAGAGAAATACTTTAATTATAATTGTGTACGCTAAATATTTATAATATAATTTAATATTGTTATTAAACAAATTGTAAGTTCTAAAAATATTGTAATTTTTGAAACGAAATAAATCTAAATCTAAATATAAGTCTAAAATCCATACTTATACATTAAAAAAGAGAAAAAATTGTATCTATGTAAATTTAGATTTGTATTAATCTTAAGAGGAATTGTTGTAGAGTAAGTAAAGTTGCCAAGTTTAGTTATATAGTAAAAACAAACCATAATAAAGATATTTCTGTAAGCTTTGAATAGAGAAAACTAAGTTTTTAAGTAAACTGAAATATATGTACTATACCTACAAATTTAATAGATGTAAGCAAATTATCTAGCAAACATATATTTATAACTTTACTTGAGTACAATGAAATTTGTCCACAGGTATCCAAAATCACTGGACGCAGCTAATGTCTTGCTTGGATATTTCAATGCGAGTAATATGAAAGCCATGGACTTTCCCAGGTTAAGTAATTTTTGTTTGTCGATGCCTCCTTGACTTTTCTTAATAGTTGAGTTTTAATTGAAGCCCTGAACGCGACGCGACGGTTGTTTAAATTAAAATTCAGATTATATTTTACCCAACAGTTAGACTCCGGCAAAAGGTTTTGAGCCACAAATTTGCTAATGAGCGCCTCATGACAATCCGATTTATATACGCGTATGCTCCCACAGAAAAAAAAACCATGATGAGACAAAAGAATTATTTTTTAAGCTCCAGGACAAAACATATTAGTAGTGCCCCAGCTTTAACATAAATATTGTCCTAGGTGACTTTAACGCCAATATAGGGATAGAAGATAGGTTGTACAATCGCAAAACACAGCATGCACGATACCACCCCCATAACGGGTTCAGACCAATTGATTTTGCTGCGGGCCACATTACAATCGGTGGAACTTTCCAAGGGGCAGACATGGATTCCGACCACTATCTCGTTGTAGCCAAGGTTTGACTTAGGATATCCAGACCAACGCCAAGAAGAAGTAATACTGTGAGAAAGTTTAACGACGTCCGGCTGCTATCGCAAAAAATCTGCAGGTCTATTTTCCAATGGAGTCTCTAAAAACCACCAAAGGAATCCTTTACCGGCAGCATCAAGTATTGAGAACCAGTGGCAACATTGCCAAAATGTTGTTAGGGAAGCTGCCTCTGAAGTGTTGGGTTTTGCACGGCTACCACAACGAAACCTCTGGTTTGATGATTAGAGTCGGCAAGCACTTGCAGCTAAAAAAGAATCATACAAGGCGGCGCTGCAAAGAAGCACCAGAAAAGCCCGAGCGCTCTACGGGCGGAGGAGGAAAGAGGAAGGCCGGCTTCTCAGAAAGAAAGAAATTGCACGACTGGATCGCACGTACTTGCTCTTATGTGCCGTCACAGCGTCGAATAAAATTTGATAAATATAAAAAAAATATTTGATAATCTAAGTTTTTATTCGATTTTTGTGACTTTTGATTGTTCGAAGAAAGTACGTAAGAGAGTTTTCAGCGAAAAAAATTAAACGCCATTTTATTTATATAAAAAATGTGGAACAGTGTGATTTTTTATTCAAAATAATAGAAAGCTATAAGGTACATTTAACAATAATTTACTTTTTGAAATAAAATTAATTAAAATAGGTAGGTAGCTTAATTATGTTTGGTGGATCGATAAACTCATGTTGGGGGTATTCATGGAATTTATTTAGGATAATATGTACCTACATATAATAAGGTTGGAAGGAAGGTAGGTACCAAAATTTGATACCTATTCTAATCACTGTGAAGCGAGTGGGTATAGACAATATTAAAACTTAACACAGTGGTTGTTTGTATGCAGATGTACAATTTTGTTTTCTTGAATGAAATTTTTGCATTCAAGTATTTTTTTTTATTTATTAGTTGTTTTTTGCGTGCTTATGTGTTTATCATAGGCATCCTTATTGTTTATTCTGTATGCTGTTTGCTGTTATGATCATGAAATGCTTTAAAATAAATAAAAATACAAATAACGAAGTTTGCTTTCATTAGACTAGGCCCAATCGAGCAATATAAAATAAAATTTGGGGGAACAAATAAAATTTGTATGAAATCAAAAAAACACTATTCATAACGTTTTTTTGGAAAAAAATGTTGTAAGCCATCTTATTTCTTTTGCTGTTTTCTATTTTATGATTTTTTCATGTCAAAATCGTTCGACCAGTTTTTTTTGAAAACATATTTAAATTTTTTTTGAGTATGTCAATTTAAAGCAAACTATAGTTTATACTAGGAGAAAAATTAAAAAAAAAATCTATAGATTCGTTTTAAAAATATTCAAAAAACAAAATAAGTTTTTTAAAAAATTATTAAATATTAAAAAAAAAATGTTTTTGAACATTTTAATAAGCAATGTTATTTAAATCATAAAACAATACATATTTTGAAAATTTCATCAAAATCCGTCAATAAGTTAACGAGAAAGTCTGATTTTACAAACCCGGTCATATGGGAGTTACCGTTAGAAAACTTTTTTCTGAAAAATCCATTAAAACTTAAAGATAGATTTTGCATAGAAAACACCATTCAGAAAGTTTTCGAGAAAAGTAAATTTTTCATTAAAAGTTATATGGCAGGTACCGTTAGTTTTGGAGCTAGAATGCCAATTCGAAAAAAATGTCGGGTAGAGCACTCTTAAAATACTATATACCAAGTTTGAATCAAATCGGCCCAACCGTTTAGGCTGTAGATATCGATACGGACAGACAGACAGACAGACAGACGGACGGAATTTCCGGACCCACTTTTTTTGACTTCTCTATCATCGTAATGTCATGTTTGATTGTTAGATTTTTTTAATTTTTTTACGAATGCATAACTTGCCTTATAGTCCCTATAAATCGCAAGTAAAAAGGGGATCATGGAAATGGAGAGCTGTTATTTCAAGAATGAAGTTCTAAAGTTTTACGAAAAGGTTAAAAGAAAATGTCAAAGCTACAGACTTCGAACTGAAGCTTGTAATGACGATCAAAGGGACATCGTAGAGGAATTACAGTCATTACTGAGAATATAAAACTAGTTCCGCTTCAGGCAGAATGATCCATTTCATCTGGGCGAAGTAGACCAACAATTCCACCCAGAACATTTAAATGAAATAAGTCTAGCTTTACCAAAGCTTTAGAGCAACAATGCCGCCGAAACAGATGGCCAAGCTGGAAAAAACCCACGAATTTAAAATCGATACACATGACCTTTTCATCGATTTCAAAGCCGCATACGACAGCATTAAGGGAGACGAGTAATATAGATGTGCAATTTTGGCATCCCTAATAAATTTATCTGCCTATACAGATGACGATGGAAAACGCGCGCTTTTCTGTCAAGGTCAATAACTGGCTGAACACAATGTCTACGGAACTAAAATACGTTTGTATACGGAACTGCTAATATTGAATACACGCGAACAGCTACTCCTTACTCCGTCTCCGTCATGCAGTTTCATTTTTGCATTGTGTTCATTCAGTATAGACCTCACCGGCACCTTTGACGTCGAAAAAGGATTAACACAAAGCGATGTGCTGTCATGAGACTTTTTTACCAACATACATGAACAAATGGCGCGGAAATTGCACACCAACACCAGAGGCACGATCACACAAAAGTCCGACCAATTGCTCGCCTACGCTGATGATATTGACATAATCGGAAGAACTTTTGCTGAGTATTGAGACGGAAGCAGCAAAGATGGGTTAAACAGTCAATGAGGGCAAAACCAAAAATATGCTGTTTGTGCCTAGTGAGTATATATCGTAATGTGTATTTATTGCAGTGGAATAGAAAAAAGATATCTACAAAAATGTGTCAATTGAAATCTGATATGTAACTGTTGGATTTTTATGCAAAGAAACGGATATTTAGGGTGGTGGTATTTGCCTATAATTAATTCTATTTTTTTTTTATAGGGATTCTTCGTTGTGAGTACCTCTATGTGTGTTAAGTCCGTTGCACAGGGAAGTGTAAGAAAAACCAAACATAGCAAATGCATTGAAGAAAAAATGATGAAACTGTTAAAAAAGGTGTTTTTAATCTCTCGTGTTGGTCCTTTTTTCGGATGTCCTTTGATATAAAAAGGTGTGCATCCCTTATCATGAAATAATACGGAAAGTAAGTTGAAGAAAACATAAATTAAAGACTTTACGAAAGAGGATTTTGTATTTAAATCTGATAAGTAACTGTTGCATTTTTAAACAATGAAACGGATATTTATGGTGATGGGGTTTTGTATATACATTGGCAATTGCACTGAAGAAAAAAATGATGATCATGTTAAAAAAAAATATTTTTTACCATATGAATTTTATCTCTCGTGGGCGAGATGATGATCCTTCAAAAAGTGTGTTAAGGAAAACAGAAATTAGAGATTTTACGAGAGGTTTTTCAATTTAAATCTAATAAGGAACAGATGGGTTTTTTTTGAAAAGCGAAAATTATGTTATCTGTGGTGATGGATTTTTATTTATTTTCTTATAGGATTATTGACTTGTGAGTGTCAATAGTAAAGTGTTAGATTTAAGTTGACTAAAAAAAAAATATGTTACAAATGCGTATTAAGAAAGACGATGGCCAATTCAGTGTTTTTTTTTTGTTATTGAATTTTATCTCCGCGATGTGCTGGTGGTCCTTATTTTCGGTAGATCAGCACATACTGCGGAGTATAAAAGCAAACGTTCTGGGATTTTTTAATTTAGTTAAGAATTCAGTTTAAGACTAGAAAAACTTAAAAAATAATAAAGTAAAAACTTGTTTCCTAAAAAATAAAAGCAGCCGTAAATGTTCGCAGCGTTCTTCATCCGTCAAACCAATATGAAATTTGTCAAAATTGATTAAAAAAAAATTTTGCCATCACCTGCGCTAAGAGGTGTAATACTATGTGTGGGGAACAGATAATGGTAGAGCTTTTTTTTCTTTTTTTTTTATAATTAACGCGCGCACAAGGGACTATTTGTTTTCCTTTTAATGTAACACACTGCGCGGTCATTAGGAAGATATGGAGGGGAGAGATAGGAGGTGTCGATTAACATTGGTTTTGAATGTTTGCAAATTGAAATGGCAAGGGAAAATCTCGCCGGGTAAACCATTCCAAAGTCGTGTTGTACGGCTAAAAAAAGAATCTCTAAATTTCACGGTACGTCCGAAATTGGGCTCAAGGGTGAACTGATGGGCATTCCTAGCAAGACGAGTATTACGGGCGAAACTTTTAAGTGGAGGAATGCAGCTGGCTACTTCGAGTAAATATTTTTTATAAAAGAAACGATAAAATAAGGAAAGACATGAAACAATGCGTCGGTGTTCGAGAGGGGCAATTGTTTCAGCGGCAGTTCTATTTCCTATCAATCTTAACGCTCTATTTTGTATTCTATCAAGCAATTGAAGCGATGTTTGTGAAGCACCTGCCCAGAGGTGGGAGTTATACTCGAGTTTAGGGCGTATAAACGCTTTATAAATTGTAGCCAGATCAGATGGAGAAAAATACTTCTTACACCGATACAGAAAACCTAAGCACTTAGCATCATTCTTAGCGATTTCAAATATATGGTCGTTCCAACGGAGGTCGTCGTTGACACACATACCCAGTACTGAGAGCTTTTCGGTTTCTTCGATGTAAGTGCCATTCATGGACAATGGCATTAGGGGTATGTTAAGCTTTAACGACAGAAGACAGCATTGAGTTTTCGAAGCATTAAACTCCACACGATTCCTACTACCCCATTTGACAATGCTGTATAGATCGGAGTTTAATGAGCTTGACATACGGCACCGTTGCAATTGTACGTCCGAAGGCGAAGGACGTGAATTATCGAACGAATATAAAAAGCTGAGGGTAGAGTCGTCAGCAAAACAGTTTAGTGGATTAGAAGTAACAGACAGAAGATCATTTATAAAAATGAGGAAAAGAGTCGGAGACAGAACAGAGCCCTGGGGTTTACTAGCATTTATTTTATGGGAATTAGACTTGAATCCGTCCAATACAACTTGTATTGAACGGTCCAGAAGATAGCTTCTAATCCAACGAACAAGAGTATTATCGATCCCAATAGCACGCATTTTCGATAAGAGAGCTTCATGCCAAACCCTTTCAAATGCCTTGGAGATATCAAGAGCAATAATCTTACTTTCACCAAAGCGATGTAAAGATTTGTTCCACTGTTCGGTGAGATATGCCATCAGATCACCAGTGGAAAGGTTGCTGCGGAAGCCATACTGACGGTCATGGAGAAGCTTACGA
Organism: Platycheirus rosarum; assembly: GCA_963971375.1. Taxonomy (NCBI): domain Eukaryota; kingdom Metazoa; phylum Arthropoda; class Insecta; order Diptera; family Syrphidae; genus Platycheirus; species Platycheirus rosarum. Next base: position 140,217,503 of record OZ020507.1, on the reverse strand, counting down.
TCTTCGAGATATTCCTTAAGCTGACGGTTAATCAGTGTTTCCATGACCTTAGAAAGAAGGGATGTCAGTGCTATGGGTCGGTAGGAGGAGGGGGAGGATGGGTCACCTTTCTTAGGGACAGGCTGGACAAATGCTGTTTTCCATCTTCTAGGAAAGATTCCAGAAGAGTAGGAGCGATGAAAAAGCTTACGAAGTGGCTTTGCCAGTGTGGAAGAACACCTCTTCAGAAGAATCGGGGGTATAGGTAGAATTTTTTGCCGTAATTTTTGGTCAAGCGAAAATTTGGTTCTTTCAATAACGGAGTTGCATGAGTTTTTTGCTTGTTTGTGCTTTTTCCGATTTTCCTCTGTAGGATTGGCTTTGTAAGAACGGAAACTTACTTCTTTGAGCCTGATAGCTTCTTTACACTCAGAATTAAACCAAGACTGTTTTTTAGGTTTGATGCCTTTTACTTTGTCAGGAATAAAAGCATGCATCCCTAGAAGAATCACATTTGTGATCATTTCAGCACTGGCATCAATGTCACTATCGAGGAAGCATAGTGACCAGTTAAAGTTTCGGAAATAAATATTCAGGCCGTCCCAGTTGGCTTTCTCGTATTGCCAAACGGTCCTGGTGGGAAGTTTTTCTTTAACTGGACGAGTGGAGGTTGAGAAATAAGCTGAAATGATACAATAGTCTGAAGTGCCAAATGGAGAAGTTACACTAATGGTATATTTCGATCAGTTGGGTAAGGTGATGTAACCCGGCAAAGAGCTCGACATACCTTCCTTTGGGTGTTGTCTGACCAGAATAGCGGAGCCAATCGGAATTGTGTACATTGAAATCACGCGTAATAACGATTTCAGTGCGAGGACAAAGGAAAACAATTTTTGAGATGGAATCAGACAGCGCATCAAACTCGTTACAAGTGGAATTGCTGTCGAGATTTGGACTCCTGTAAATAAAACAATAATGAATGACATGCTTGCGGACAGTGAATTTGAGCCACAAGAAGTTAAAGTCCGTGTTGGAACATTGCCCATATTGGGGAAGGCTCTGGCAAGCAATATCATTCCTAACATAGACCACGAGACCATGATGGGAAAAGAGTAATGGCACCAAGCTATACCCATGTAGAGCAAACTCTGATAAGTCAGTATTTACTCCAACCTGGGTTTCACTTAATGCCAAAACAGCTGGCCTGTATTGAACAGTGTAGACGTACAGGTGAAAGAAATTCTTTCTTATACCACGAACATTGGAATACACGACACAAAAATCAATTACCATTTCAAAATACTTATATACAAAACACAATTCTGACTAAGTCGAACCATGCAGTGAAAATCCAAATTAATCTCTGTAATAAACAAACTGTCTTAGGTGTTATGCCCATAAGACAGCTTGCATACAAAAAATCAATTTAAATATTCAGCACAATAGGACAAACTCAGATGCCCTTATCCATTTACCGCAAGCATACGATGCCTTCAGTAGATAAGAAAGAGGCAGTTAAACTAAGCACAAAGGGTTGGGACAGATAAGAGGATAATTTGATTTGTTATGCAAGTGTGTATTATTTTTTTTTCTTCCACAGCGCGAATGGTCATCTTATCGTCTTCCAACGACGCGAGGGGATATTGTTATTTTCTTTACAGCACACGCGAAGGGGTTCTGCCAATTTCTCAAACGAGTGTGTAATATTATTTTTTTTTAACACTCGCGATAACAATGCGCAATAATTTTTTTTTTTTGACTTTTGTTTAATTATTTATTCGCGCACCTCGACCCGACGTCCGGCCTCTATGAGCTTAATATCGACACTTTCCCCTGGAGAGCTGGACGACTATAAGGTAATTTAATATTAATATTTGGCAAGATTGCAATTTTTAAAACATTTTTTATTTTTAGATTTTCCTTCCAAAACGGTGCAATGCACAACTGGATGACGACGACATCAAGCAACTTGAAAAGTGTTTCCTTGAGGTGGTGGAGCCCTACGACGAAATGTCCTTTGTTGTGGACTTTCACCGCAAACATTAAGATACAGATCAGCAGAAACAACAACAGCAGCAGCAGCAACAAAACAACTGGAACAGCAGCTGCAGCTTCAACAACAGTTACAGCAACATAAGCTACAGCAACAACAACAGCAGCAGCAACCCCATAAAAACGGGAGAAAACTGCAAATTCTTAATGAAGAGGTAACAAACATTATAGATCCTACACTGTCTTATGACAATAATGTTTTGCCAAACTCCCAAAACATTTTTTTTAAATAAATACAAAAAATTAAAAATATTAAAACATTCTTCTTTTTCGGTTGATTTCTTGGAATAAGATATGCTATGTGAATAGAGGATATGCTGCAATTTGCCGTTGAGGGCAATTTTAAAACCTTCTCATATCTGAGTTTGAAAATTTGTGGGAAATGATAAGCAAAATATTCCAAGCAAACTCTGAAGGCCCAAGTACGGATGATTTTTCCTTATCAATAACTTCCGTAAAGATTTAGACAGAGAGAGATTTGAAACTTCTGAATGATACTAAGAACTGAAAAAAACATGTAGCCGAAGACCACATTTGTTTCATTATGCTTGGTACGAGAAAACCTGATTTGAAAACTTTCTTGTATATAATTTACTATCTTGAAAGTTGCCAAGAAAAAGTAATTGGGGAAAAAATAAATAAATAAATATGTAATGAGGGAGATGAAGCAACAACAACAATATAGGATTTTATTACAAAACATAAGCGAAATGTATGCTTGTTTCAAAACAAATGAAGTTCTTGCGTGGACTATCCTAATTTGTATTTCTGCCAATATTGTAAACTGCCATTGAGCGTTCTAGAAGGAGAAGACGTTGTACCTGAATTGGTTCAATATGTCCTCGAAATTCGGGAAAACAATAAAAAAGTGGTTGTAGTTGCTCACAATGATTCAGCTTACGATCATCAGTTCATTTTGGTCCATGTTTTAGAGAAAACACAAAACAAATTTGATGCAAATAGAAAACGTAAGATGTATAGACTCAATAAACAACTTTCCTATAGCTTTATTGAAACTCCTAAAAGCATTCGACTTGCCGTCTGTTTTAAAGAAAGGTTACTTTACGTATCTCTTCAACACCAAATGAAATGCATTGACAACCAGTCACCATAAACTATCAAGTAGATGATTTAGGAATAACAGAAAAGGAACACAAATATTAAACATTCGTATATAGGAAAAGAGGTAGTTATCCACGGAGTAAAAGTTGATGGTTTTTGTGAAGAAACCAAATAAATATTTGAATTTCATAGTTGCTATTACCATGGTAACTCTATCTGTTTGAAGGATAAACGCGATGACCTTCTACACGAAAACGAAAATTATACCTTAAATCAGAGGTATTAAAGAACCAATGCAAAAACTGAGAGATTGAGAAATTTCAACTACGAGGCAATTGAAATGTGGTCTTGTGTTTTTCAAGCTAGTGAACGCATTATTATTAAATCTAATAATATTCGGCGGACAAAAGTTCATCAAGTGCTTAACATACCGGAAATAAGAACCTAAAAAGGCAAAAAAAGGAAAAACGTCTTTTTCTTGAAGACCATAGCTCTTTACCATATGGATTTAAAGACAACGTTATCATTTAAGCAATTCTGTATAAAACTATAAAATCAAAAAAAAATTTTTTAGTTTTTTAAACTTTAAACAATTCCGGTGACTCCTTGATCAAGCGGATAATATTTAATTATACGATCATGACATAAGACGGTAAGCTTAAGTGCTTACAGGAATATTTTGTGATGTTCTCATCTTTAAACCTATATCGATGGGACCTGTTTTCATAGCTTCGTTTTGATGTCTGCAGTCTATTACGAAAATTGGACCGCGGGATTTAAATAGATCCCGAGTAAGCAGAGGCCAGTGGTGGATTTATTGTAGTAAGTTTTTTGAAAATCAGTGTACATAGATATAGCTTGTATAACAAACTATATCTATTTTTAATAAAAGAAAAATTGAGATCTTCATGTGGGTAAACATCAGAGTAAAGATATACTTTTAAGTCTGTTAGATTACAATGATCAGACGTTGTAGGATAAGCAGATAATCTTTTTTTATTTTCCTCAGTTTTCAGAGCAAAGACAAAATATCTAGGTTTTTTAATTTGTGTTGTTGTCTTTACATTCCATATGTTATGGTCACAGGTTGGCAAAGATCTCAGTTTCGGAAAGAATTTTTCATAGCACTGTTTTTATTTATAGATTTGTTAAAATTCAATTTCATAGAGTCGGATTATGTCACATGTGGTACCTTATAGTGTACTTTATGAAGTTTAACTTGTACTTTTCATCTGTTTGTGAGATAAGAGCATTTTCATCCTACCTGGCTCGAGTTAAAACAACATCATGTCGAGCGTTCGGAATATTTTTTTTATAATCTTCAACGAACCCCAAATGTGATTATATTTTCTAAGACGACGATGACGTGTTCGAAGATTGATTGAGCAATCTAGTATTTTCAACAATGTTTTTATAAGAAGTTGAGTCAGTTATATTTCCATACGCAATCATTATTCTGGTTGTAAATGTAATAAAATCGTTATTTTTTCTCCTATTTTAATACATAATTATACAAAAAAAGTAAAAGTTAAAAAATTTGATTTGATTTAAAGATAATAATATAAGTTAACATCATCAACACCATTGTACAACAACAACAACACCTTCATAAGTTCAGTTTATATTTATCATAATAAACCTTCACCCCATCCGTAACCCAACACCTATTTCCATTCAGTTCATTCACTGAACCCGTTTCCCATCCAACCAACAACAACACCTTCATAACTTTAGTTTATGTTTATCACAATAAACCTTCAACCCATCCGTAACCCAACACCTATTTCCATTCAGTTCCTTCACTGAACCCATTTCCCATTCAACCAACACATTTCCTCCAAACGCTGACCTTGTCAGCACTTTCTTTGCAACTTAGTGAGTAAGTAGTTTAGGCTTTAGGCTTAGAGACAAAATAAAACAATAATAAAGACTCAGTCGAAACCTGAACTAGAAGACTGTGCTTAGAATTGAATTTAATTTCTGTTTAGTATTAAAAAAGAAAAAAAATAACAACAAATGTCTGAACTCGCGAATACCATAGCATCAGCCGTTCAGGTAGCTGTCGAAACAGCTTGACAAACGATTGTGCAACGCATGTCGTTACTAGCGACACGAAATACAGAAAATAATGATATCGTTAATTGCAAACTAGAGGAATTAACAAAAAAATGGAATGTGTTCAATTACCTTTCCCAATAGTTCCGTATAAGCCCATTAAAGTTAACACCACTGTAAAATGCGAAATATCTTTGGATTTAGTTAAATCTATACCAGATTTTAATGGTGAACGGACAAAATACATTTCGTGGCGTCAAGCAGCTTAGACTGCTATTAAATTATTTGAACCATATAAAGGCTCAGAAAGGTACTATCAGGCTGTTGTCATAACCCGAAATAAAAAACTTTGATAATATATATGAACATGAATACCAAACATCATCCGATGAATATGAAGACCAGATTAAATTTCTTAGGGTAAAGTCGGCTCTACCATATGTTGAAAAGAAACTTAAAAATTAATTTGTATTGAAATCTTAGTAGAAACTGGTACAGCCAAAAACCATATCAAAAATATACCTTGCTTAAAAGCAATTTCTAATGAAAACTAAAAACATCTGACGCGATAATAGGATACGACTTCTTCGTACAAATAAAAGCCTAGATTGATACCGAACGCTCTCTATTGATTTATGAAAAATGGTTGTATTCAAATCAGATTCTTTGAATGCGACCAGGTAAATAATCTTAAAATCGATACTGGAACAGTTCCTGAAACAGTCAAGAATGAGTTTCAAAAATTAATTGAAGACTTTTCAGAAGTTTTCGCTCAACCCGATAAAAAACTTCCTTTTAATACTAGCATAAAAGCAGCTAAAGAAGATTAGACTCAGAACCAATTTATTCTAAGGCAAGACCATATAAAATGGCAGAGATACCATTCGTAAATAAAGAAATCAAAAGATTACTAGTTGGAATTATACGCCCATCACATTCCCATTATAACACTCCGATTTTGGTGGTAGGGGAAAAAGGCGTTAATAAAGACGGTGCTCCTAAATCTAGGTTAGGTTTTGATTACAGAATATTGAATGTACGTACTATACCAGATAGATATCCCATTCCAGAAAGCTCGGTTATTTTATCGAATCTTGGAAATACAAAATTCTACTCTACAATTGATTTAAAATTCTCCTAGAAGAAAAGGACCGGGAAAAAACAGCTTTCTCAATTAATAATGGAAAATATGAATTCTGTACATTGCCCTTCGGTTTGAAAAATGGTCCTAGCATTTTTCAGAGAACAATCGACAACGTACTGAGAAATGACATAGGAAAACAATTGCAATTGCACAGACTTGAAAAAAATTGCCCCACTAAAATTGACTTCCGAGTTTCTTATAATTGCACGATAGTGCATCACCTTGTCGGAATCCTTTTTTGACGTCAAAAGCTTCTGTGAGGTCAGTACGAACCTTAACGGAGCAGCGAGAGTTTTCCATCGTCATCCTGCACAGTCAGACGAGTTTTGTGGGGGTGCCAAAACCTGACAAACCTGACAAACCTGATATGGCTCTGTATAGCTCGTCTCTATAAATGCTATCGTACGCGGCCTTAAAATCGATAAAGAGGTGGTGGTTATCGATTTGGAATTCTTGGGTAGCTTCCAGGATCTGCCGTAGCGTGAACATTTCATCGATTGTGGACTTTCCTGGTCTGAAACCACACTGATAGGGGCCAATCAGGTTGCTGACGAAAGGTTTCAGGCGTTCACATAGTACGGCAGTGGAGATCTTGTAGCCGATATTCAGGAGACTTATTCCTCTATAGTTGGCATAGATTAGAGGGTCTCCTTTCTTTTGGATCAGGCAAACGATGCTGAGGTTTCATTCATCAGGCAAATTTTCTTCTGACCAAACTTTAGAGATGAGTGTATGCACTCCACCAGCACATCTCCGGCCGCTTTAAAAACTTCGGCGGGTAGTCCGTCGGGAAAAGGAAATTAAATGTCTAAGCTATACAACCAAAAAACCGTACAAGCAGATTTGAATTGAAGGCAGACAAGCGCATAAAAATAATTTAAGATAAAAATTGGCTGGTTCATGCAAGTATGGCTAGGCGCTGCTAAAATTGTTGATTATTCGTCAGCACTATTTATTCCCATACCTGACGAAGAAGTTGCCATTTACAAAGACTTTTTATACCTAAAACACTCCACAAATTTTTCAACTATTGAAGAAATCATATCAGAAAATAAAAAATTTATTAGATGAAATAAAAAACGAAAGATGCAAAGAAATACTTCCTCAAGATATAAATGAAATGGAACGCTTGCTAATATTGCTACGACTATAGATTTTATAGGTTCCGCAATTAAATTTATCGCAGGATCGCCTGATCATGAAAACGTGGAATTGTTAAAAACTCAAAAAGACGAATTAACTAGATCTAACAACAGACAAATTGACATTAACACGCAAATCGAAGATAAACTAGACCAAATAACTGACATATTAAATAAAATAAATATAAATGCAATAAATAAACTTGAACCGGCTGATAACTATGAGAAATTAACTGCAATTTTGTCGAAAAGAAATAGGATAATAATAAATAATTTAAGCAACAACATTTATTCTCTGATTCTTACTAAAAATAATATTCTAAATTCTAAGAATAGAATAAATAGAAATAATTTTAAAAAAAAATTTTATAACCGATATAAGTGATTTGTTAAATATTGCCAATGTTGAAATATATTACCAATATTACACTTTAGTATACTTTATTAAAATTCCAAATGTTCAAGAAATTTGTAGATTATTTCAAATCATTCCAGTAATTAATAAAAACAAGATTATAGATTTAAGTTCCAACATTTCTGCAAATTGTAAAAAAATACAATATACCTGAAAAGCATACAAAAAAGCTCCCTTTTATTCATAATGTGAAACAGATTCCCTAAATTCCTGGCTTGGCCAACTCCTTAATAACAATACGGTGCATATTCCATTGTCAAAAGCAATAAACGGTTTAGCAGCATTAGATAAGGACCTTTTTTTTAAAAATGCGAGTAATAAACATAATGAACGAGGACGTTCAGAATTAAGGAAGGGAGGAGTTAACCCAACACCTATTTCCATTCAGTTCATTTACTGAACCCATTTCCCATCCAAGCAACCCATTTCCTCCACACGCTGACCTTTCAGCACTTTCTTTGCAACTTAGTGAGTAAGTAGTTTAGGCTTTAGGTTAAGAAAATAAAAAAATAATAAATACTCAGTCGACCATTGGTTGTAAAACAAAAATAAAGTGTTTTATTTATTTTATTTACAAACATTCACTTATATGGCTTTGTACAGAAATTGTAAGGTTTTTGTTTACATTTATGTAGGCCCTCAAATAAATATTAGTAAAAGAGAAAAAAAAACTGATTAAATGGTATAAATGTTTTTTGGTAATTTAAAATATGATCACAGTACATATAAAGATTTGTTAATCCAACGAACCCGTTCAACATATCAAACAGTTGTTTTTTGATGTGGTAGAGAACAGACGTTTTAATTTGCTGTCTAAGATTAATTCAACCCCAGCTGTGTTTTTGAGCGCAAAATTATTTTTGGTGCAATATAAACAAAATTTTCTAAAGTACGTTGTATGTGCTGAGACTTCGTACATAAAAAGTGCCATTTTTGCTGAGATTTTGTCAAAATAAATAAAGTGAATTTTCATTTGAAAGAATTTAATTTTTCTACCAAATAACAATGTCTTTCTTTGACAAAACAAGATCAAGAAAGCCACAACTCTTAAGCCTTTTAAAAAACAATACTCCCAAACAAATGGTAAACTCACCACTTGTAAAAAAAAGTGAACAAAACAATGAGAAATCGTCTCCCAGAAAAAAACGTTGCGCCAAAAATACTACCAACACTGATGCACCCGATGCTTCATACTCTTCCTCCGCCGCCGCCTACGTTCATGCTGTTTCTGTACCATCTGCTGCCGTTACTGTTGAAGCTGATAAAAATGTCATCTTAAACTTCTTATTAAATTAAGGGAACAAGGTGAGTCTATATTGCTTAGATTGTCTTCTCTTGAAAAAAATCTCACAGCTCGAATGACATTGAAAAAAATATATAAGTATATCGGTAAATTAACTCCAGACTTCACAAATTTGGAAGATTGAGTGAAACTTGAAAAGCACCATACTGATATGGAAGATGAGATAAGAAAAAATGTAAACAAGACTTCCCCAGAAGACAACGACACCTAACACATACATACAGAAATAGAATGTTTAAAAATGCAGCTCCAAGCAATCGCAATAAATAATATTGCCGCTGATGCTATTCTGGTAGGAATACCATACACTCCGGATGAACAGCTTAAAGCCACTTTTAATTTGTTATGTCATTGTGTTAATTTTCATCCGCCGCAAATATTGTGGTAATTATTAAGTTCATCAGTGCATCCGACAAAATGAAAAGAATAAAAGCACTATCCGATTATCGAAAATCGATTCTCCGGAACTTAACGCTGAATGATATAGACCCGAACTTTCAATTGGACACACCAGTTTTTATAACGGGTCCGCCAAATAACTTTTTTTTTTGGAAATGCTTCATCAACATCCAATGTAGCTTCGGCTGTGTGGCACGTAGCGCCGTCGTGTTGAATATCCTCCTCTTCAATTTTTGTGAACAAAAATTCGTTCAACATGGCCCGATAACGATCGCCATTGACTGTAGCGGCCACTCCTTGCTCATTTTCGAAAAATGGCCCAATTATGCCTCTGGACCAAAATCCGCAACAAACTGTGCCTCATTTTGGGTGTATCGGCTTTTCAATGTATGCGTGCGGGTTTTCTGTGCCCCAAATGCGACAATTTTGCTTGTTTACATACCCGCCAAGATCAAAATGAGCTTCATCTGCAAGGATCATTTTTTTTGTGCAAAATCGGCATCTTCTCTAAGTCGATCGCAGACAGTAATGTCGCAATATTTCAAGCGTATACACAACCATGTTCATTCAGCGGAAGGATAAAAATAATTATCTGTCAAATCAGACATGAGCTAAGTGTTACCATTCACGAAATAAGCACTAGTTAAAAAAAAACGTTAGATGGCGGACCCTTTACATGAAAGCCTAACAACAGAAAACAGAGAAATATTGCGCGTAGCTATTGCTTTAAAAAGAAAACACAAAATGTATGCTGCTTTTACAGCGCGTGGATTAGTGCATATATTATTGCAAAAAATGAAGTAGCCATCTGCATCAGGAATTTACACGAATTGAACGAAATAGCCCCAACACGAATAAGTAACAGCATCTGTGACCTTGAATCACCGCAGCAAGTTATCGTTCGTGACAACAGATAATAATAATAAACCTATTGATGAAAACAAGCCAGTGCTACCACTTTTTATTTTTATTTTTATTTATAATTCTGTTTTTATTTAATGTAGAGGTAATTAAATTTATATTAACTTTTCCAATTCATTTAATTTCTATTTTAAATCTATTATTGGACTTTATAGTTGTTTTGATGTATTATAATTTTTCTTCCTTTCTTCTTTTTAAGCTTTCCACCATGCATGTCAAAAGTCGTTGAAAAAATTCTTACCAGGCAAATTATTGAACATCTCACCTCCAAAAGATTGTTATCCCCCTTTCAATCTGGATTTAGAGCTAACCACTCCTGTTCCACTTCCATGGTTAAGATTTTAGAGGACATAAGAGTCCAATATGATAGGGACAATGTAACAATACTGTGCTTTTTGGATTTCTCAAAGGCTTCTGACAAGGTTGACCACAAAGTACTCTGTGAAAAATTAAAGCATTATTTTGGTTTTTCACATTCTGCTGTTTGTCTAATGCAAAGCTACTTATGTGATAGAACTCAACGTGTAGCTGTTGGAGAAAAATTCTCCGCACTATCAATTTTGAAGATGGGTGTGCCCCAAGGCTTAATTTTAGGTCCGATTTTGTTTAGCACATATATTAACGACCTGCCTTCAGTTTGTGAGAATGTCTCTGTTCATCTTTATGCAGATGATATACAAATATATCTATCGCGTAGAATCGGGCTGATTGAAGATCTTGTTTTTCGTGTTAATGAAGATCTTCAGAGAATTTATGATTGAACCAAAGAAAATGGTCTAATGCTCAGCCCTGGTAAAAGTCAAGCCCTTCTAATATCAAAAAAGACACATAGCTATGAAGATATACCTTCAACTATTTTGAACTCGGCGACAAGTCTTTGTTTTAAAATACCAAGGGATCTTTCTTGCGAGACCATGTTAATTTCACCATCAGTCGTATCTATGGAATATTGAGAAAACTATGGATATCTACCAACTTTACTCCGCAAGAAACTAGACTCCGTCTAATGAGAACTTTACTTATACCTATAATTTCTTTTTCTGAGGTTGTGTATCCGAAGCTTTATTCCTTATCTGAACACAAACTACGTGTTGCTTTTAATAACATGACTCGTTATGTTTATGGCGTTCGAAGATATGACCATATATCTGCTTTTAGTACAAACATTCCTAATTGCACACTGTTTAAATACATAAAGTATCGAAATTGCATCTTCCTACACAGGATAATTCACACCAAAAAAAAAAAAAAACATTTTAATAAAGGTTAAGTTAACTATTTACATTCGTTTGTATAAACTTTAATTTTAATATACTTCCAAGTTTAAGCCATTTTATAAAATACTAAAACAGACACATTGTCTTACTGTATTGTTGCCCATAAGGAATTGAATTGAAATTGAAAAAAAATTTAAAATTGACATTTTTTTGAAAATATAGCCTTCAAATTTCTTGCAGTATCGAACAAACAGCTACGAAATGGTAAATATCATGCCGCTCATTTCTATCACAAAAATTGCAAAGAAAAGGTAGATCTGACCGATGCGAAACATAGTTCAGAGTCAACATTTCTAGCCTGGCTCTAAAAAATTTAATTCGCAGAAAGTCCGTGATTAAAGTAATTAATGCAATTGACTTTGAGGGAATGATAAAGGTTTCTAAATATTTCTCTTGCTGTCGATGTTGATGCTCTATTCAAATGTTGAAGATATATATTTCATCAACTTTCGAGATAACATTAGAAAACTTCTTTTGCCAATTATGTATCTACGTTCGATTTGGTTAATTATAGAGAAACGTTATGCAGCCGAGCAAGTTCACTCCAAGTGTTGCTTGTGTTTGCAAAAGATACTTCATAATATATTTGTGAAGGTTAGGGCCCGGTTTCATCATAACTCTCATAAGAAAATCTGAGTGCAACTTTAACTTTTTAACATAAACAGGTACTATGACGAGCTGGGTATCCGGAATAATCGTTTAAAAAAAGCGTTGAATCACCTCAAATTCTTCAAAATAGGTTTGACCAAAGGCTTGAACACCGTAGGACATGCAAGTGTTAACAGTTGCTTGAAAAACTATGGCGCAAAATTTTAAACAATTAAAACCTACTCTAAATCAATTTTAAAAGGGGCGTCGGCTCTAAGAACAAAATATAAAAAGAAGGTCGGCTTTATGTTAATCTTAAACGACATAAAGTTTACTTTAACCTTAAACAACTTGTCTTACCTTAAAACGAGCAAACCACTTGTTTATCTTTTTAAAGAATACTTTAACCAGACGACATTTTGTAATTTCGTACCAAAAAATAATAAGAATGTCTTAGTCTATCAACATTAAGCCATGTTGGGGTCGATTCCCAATCTGTGAGACCTTGAAATTGTAATTTTTTTGACGTTTTGAAGTTAAATTCGATTCTAGATGTATGAAAAAAGAAAAACAAGCGTCAAAACCTTTTCAAAATGGTGAATTACTTTTCACATTCAAAACATCCCATGAAGAGCCCCGCAGTTTCGAGATCAAGCAACGATGTATGGCGAAGACAATTGATGGAGGACCAATTCATTCTACGGCAATTTCCATTCTTTTTTTATTTATTTACTTAATTATATTATTTTTTTTATTCTTTTACGACATTTGTTAATGTTTAATGACTTAATATTGATTAATAACACTTTCAACGCATTATCATAAGTTTTTATCATTTCACATTTTCACAGATCGGGAATTGACCTCCTGGAAAAAATTTGTTTACATTACGTTGCATAACCACACACCACACTAGTTTTCAGGGTTGTTTATCTTGTTTAAAATTGAGAAAATGTTAAACAAGGTCTCGTATCTAAAGAACTTCTTTAACTTGAGTCAGTTCTATTGCCAAAATGAATTATGTTTAAGATTTTGATCCTAAATCTAAGTTTTGGTTTGTTGGCGACATAACATTTAGAGCTACTTTTGCTTCTGTACTTTTATACTGAACATGCTTTGTGAAGGTAACATTAGTAGACAACAACAATATTTAAATTCATGTACAATCTCAATAGGTTGACTATTCAAGAATCATCGTTCCTCCCTCAACCTTCTACATTTCAGAGCATCAAATATCATAATTTTAGTTTTTTCGGAATTGATTTTAAGGTCACAAGTTTTCTAGTAGGTCTGAAGTTTGTTATTAAAGAGAAGGGGGATTATCCACCAACATAACAAGCTCATACGCGTAAAGCAGTAATTTTATAAGAATATTTGAAAAAACAACACCACCAGGTAAATTTTGCTGTTATATTTGTTATCACGCACTTCAACCTTTTGATTTATATATTTCATTACGAGTTTTAACAAATATATTTTATCTATTTTGTTTATTTTATTTATATATTTCATTTATTATTACAGTAAAATATGAACGAGTTTTAACAAATATATTTTCTTTATTTCGTTTTAATAACGTTTATTTTTATATTTTATTGTTATATTTTTACCCGCACATCAACCTTTTTATTTCTATTTTTCATTTATTATTACAGTAAAATATGTACAAGTTTTAACAAATAAAAAAATTCTAACGAGCAAACATGACATTACGATGATAGAGAAGTCAAAAAAAGTGGGTCCGGAAATTCCGTCCGTCTGTCTGTCTGTCTGTCTGTCCGTATCGATATCTACAGCCTAAACGGTTGGGCCGATTTGATTCAAACTTGGTATATAGTATTTTAAGAGTGCTCTACCCGACATTTTTTCGAATTGGCATTCTAGCTCCAAAACTAACGGTACCTGCCATATAACTTTTAATGAAAAATTTACTTTTCTCGAAAACTTTCTGAATGGTGTTTTCTATGCAAAATCTATCTTTAAGTTTTAATGGATTTTTCAGAAAAAAGTTTTCTAACGGTAACTCCCATATGACCGGGTTTGTAAAATCAGACTTTCTCGTTAACTAATTGACGGATTTTGATGAAATTTTCAAAATATGTAGTGTTTTATGATTTAAATAATATTGCTTATTAAAATGTTCAAAAACATTTTTTTTATTAATATTTAATAATTTTTTAAAAAAATTATTTTGTTTTTTGAATATTTTTAGAACGAATCTATAGATTTTTTTTTAATTTTTCCCCTAGTATAAACTATAGTTTTCTTTAAATTGACATACTCAAAAAAAATTTAAATATGTTTTCAAAAAAAACTGGTCGAACGATTTTGAAATGAAAAAATCATAAAATAGAAAACAGCAAAAGAAATTAGATGGCTTACAACATTTTTTCCAAAAAACGTTATGAATAGTCCTTTTTTGATTTCATAAACATTTTATTTATTTAATATTTTCCCCAAAATTTTCATATTGCTCGGCTGAGCTCTAGCCATTAGTCAAATAAAAGAAGGTGACAACCTACATACATACCCACGTATTCTAAAGCATTTCACCATCATAAAACCACACAGAATAAATAAGGAAGCCTATGATAAAAACACAAAAACAACTAATAAATAAAAAACTATTCAATTAATACTGAATGCAAAAATTTCAATCAAGAGAACAAAAGTTTACACCTGCCTATAAATAAACAAAACCACTCTGTTAACTTGTAACATTGTCTCTATACCCACTCGGTTAACAGTTGTTGGAATGTGTATCTTAATTCTAGTACCCACTTTCCTTCCAACCTTATGATATGTAGAGGTACCTAATATCCTTAGTAAATTCCATTAATACCTACCCACACCATACGTTTATCGATCCATTAAACATAATTAAGCTATTTAAATTAATTTGATTTCAAAAAGTAAATTATTCTTATTGGGACCTATATAGGTATCTATATATCTAGCATTATTGCCCTACTGCTGATTCCCACGAATCTTTATGCCAGTTGTTCAAATTTTTTTATACCAAAATTAAAATTAAACTGAAAAAAGTCCTTAATATCTTTCTATTAGCAAATTATATTATAAACAGTAACCAACAAGTGAAAAGATGATACACTAAAAAACTGCAAAAGCTAACAATCCTACATATTTATGTGTTTATCCCTTTGTCGTGACGCATGACGTGTGACCCCAACGATTCTAAAGTAGTTGCACGTCAAAAAAAACATTAAAACTAAATCTTTGTCAAAAAGACGCCTGCACTTAAAAAGGATAAGCACATAGGAGCAAGTACGTGCGACCCAGTCGTGCCTTTTATTTTTTTAACCTTGGAACCGTTAGATGACACTTTCTTGAGCATATAACGGGTTCAAGGTGATTTACTTTCCGTGGGAATTATTTCATTCCCATAAAAGAAAATGCAACCTGGCCAAAAGGTAATTCTACACCTTGAAACTGTCGCTCGTATGAACTTTTGTATTAAGCATTCAAGTTCAAGGTTATAAAATTTACGGTATGCAGTTCTTTCATGGGAAATATTTTTTGAAATATTCCCACAAAAGAAAATGCAACCTGGCCAAAAGGTCCTAAAGTAATTTCTAAAATTTACGGTATGCAGTTCTTTCATGGGAAATCTTTTTGAAATACTCCCACAGAAGGCGCATCGATTGCAGCCCGATAGTGAGTTTGTAACAATTCTTCCCTCTTTTTTGAGAGGAAGAATTATTCTTTGAAGAGGAATAATTCTTAAAAAAATTGTTTCGCGCTATAACTCGATTTAATGGTGTTTTTTTCTAATTACATTTTAAGTTAACTAAATTTATTCTTATTCTTTATACGATAATCTAAAATAATATACTTTTTTTTTGACAATAATCTTTTTTAATATATATATATGTAAATGAATAGATAACAATTTAATTTTTTTTGGCAAAATTTTACGTAAACACACATTTTTATTTACAATAATCTAAAATAATACTTTTTTTACAATAATCTTTTTTTTTATATATATATATATATATGTAAATGAACGGATAACAATTACAAATTTTTTTTTGGGCAACATTTTACGTTAAGACACATTTTTATTTACAATAATCTAGAATAATATTTTTGTTTATTCTTTTTTTTTATAGATAGGTAGAAGATTATAGAAATAAAACGGTTTTTTATGTTTGTAGAAAATCTAATTTCTTTTCTACTTGTTATTTTTTACTAAGCATTTTCTACTTGTTGAGCATGTTCTTTCACTAGCTGAAAAGATCGTGGAAGAGTGTGTGAATTTAAATTATATATGACGTGTAGTCAACTTGATCATAAAATGGTTTAAGGCGATTGTTATGAACAACTGGGGTCTTCTTGGTCCCTTTTTAAATTTGATGGGACCTCTGCAGAAAAACCATTTAAGCAGTCCATCGGGGTTAATTTGGTACTATCATGTACCCTATTATTATATGCAAACGTGCCTGTCCGCAAGTATTGGTCCCATGATTGAAGATTTTCATCCACTATACTACGTAAGTACTCAACAAGGGGTCGATGTGTACGTTTCAGAGCTTCATTTGACTGAGGGTGGTTCGCAGAGGTTTGCATTTTTTTGTAACGCATAACAATCGCACATTTTAGTAAGATTATCCTGAAACGTTAGAATGTATAGGTTATTGGAATGTGTTCTTTCGAGGAGACCTACAATATCTAAGTAAACTTTATCGAAAGGTTTCTCTGCAATATCTGTTATGGCCATTGGCATTCGTAATGCGGGTGTAGCTTTCATAGTATGACATTTTTTACATGCTTTTATGTACCGTTTAATGTCTCTTAGCATGTTTCTCCACCAGTATTTTTTGCAAATTTGGTGGTAAGTTTTGCTCATACCCTGGTGCCCACCGAAAAGTGAATCGTGATAGTCCTTAAGTATGGTTTGCATTTCAGTAGTACTCGTGATTACTTCTTCTTTTGTCTTATCAGTATCATGTATTAATAAATCTTGTGGTGTAATAGTTTATGCATTCGTCTCTGTCTGTTGTTCCGTAATGCAATCCAGAATGTTACTTTCTTCATCCTTTTCGCTTGAAACTATCTCTTGATACTCAGAAGTGTTTTGTAACCTTGTCTTATTTGTTTTTTCCTCAGATTTAGAGTTTTTTGTTTTTGAACGCGTGACTGCATTACACTGCTTATTGCTCCTTTCACTCTTTGGAGGGGCATGAACGTCAGCTTTTATTAACAAAGTTTCACAATCTGGGTTAAAAATTTCATAGTTTGTTATTTGGTCAAGCTCTGGGTTCCACTTCTGGTAATTCTCAACCGGTTTCGATGACTTATGGTGAAATGGTTCTTCCGTTTGCGGGATACGACTAAGGGCGTTAGCATTAGTATTATATTTGCCTGGTTTATATTCTATTGTGTAGTCATATTCTGATAGTTTGTGGTGAAATCGAACTAGTCGAGTTGTAGGGTCTTTAACATTACAAACGCCTTTCAAGGGTTTGTCATCAGTGTACACCCTAAATTTTCGACCTTGAAGGTAACATCTAAAATTTTTCACAGCCCATACTATTGTTAGCAACTCCTTCTCGATAGTTGAGTAATTACGCTCCGATTTATTTAGTGTTCGACTAGCGTAGGCAATGGGTTGATCAATCCCGACGTCACCTTGAGACAGCACTGCCCCAATAGCTTCACCTCTTGCATCAGTAGTAAGGTTAAAATCTTTACTGAAATCAAGGTTTATAAGAAGGGGTGGCGAAACTAAAAGATTTTTAATACATTGAAATGCCGTTTGGCAATTTTCAGTCCAATTGAATTTAACATTCTTTCGGAGGAGGTTGGTAAGGGGTCTTACTACTTTTGAAAAATTGGGAATGAATATCCTGTAGTAGTTGGCCAACCCAAAAAAAGGACTGTAAATCCTTAATCGATTGGGGAGTTGGAAATTCTAGCACACAAGCTGTCTTTCTGGGGTCTGTCCTAAATAGACGACTTCCTCTTGTAAAAACCTACACTTTTCCTGTTGTAGTTTCAGGTGGTGTTCTCTTAATTTTTGAAAAACCCTTTTGAACTTACCGTTATGGTCCGCTAGTTTTTTTCCATAAATGACAATGTCATCTAAATAAACAAAACATTCCAGGCCCTAAAGGCCAGTAAGTACATAATTCATCAAACGTTGAAACGTAGCCGGGGCTCCTTTAAGCCCAAAAGGCATTCGTTTAAATTCGTAGTGACCATAATTTGTATTGAATGCTGTTTTGGCGCGATCTGCTGCGTTGACCAACACTTGGTGATAGCCACTTGCCAGCAAGGGTGGTGAAGTAACGTGCGTGACCCAGTTGATCTAGAATGTCTTCTATTCGCGGTAGTGGGTAAGCTTCGCCGATTGTTTTTTCATTTAGTTTACGGAAATCGACAACATTCCATCTTCTAACTCCTCTGATAAGCAGATCATGTCCTCTTTCAATTTTATTGGTATTTTAATTATTTTCTGTGTCCGCGCCGGAATTTCAATTATGTTATTTAGAATGATTTCAGTAGTGTTTTCAACGTCCACTTCACAAAAGGGAAGTTTGTTCGAGCTTTGGATACCATTGCCTCCTTTATTTTTGTAGGAGGTTAATATGTTAGCTTTTGACATACCAGAACCTTCTTCGCTAAGTGAAATGTTTTCCTGTATCAATGTAGGCACTTCAACTTTGTTTTTCATTATATTTTCAACTTCTTGAGTCGAAGTACTATAGCCCGCTTCGCCATTTGAAAAGGGTAATATGTTCCAACTTTTAATACCATTGCCTTTTTTATTTTTGTAGGAGGGAAATATGCTAACTTTTGAACTACTAGAACCTTCTTCATTCAGGAAAAAGGTTAGTATTTTAGTTTGTAGTTGACAATGTTCTAAAGGAATACTGAATTCTTTTGCATTTCTTTCCGTGCAAGGAAATTTTAGCTGTGGCTTAGGACCTTCTATATTACAACTTTTTAAAAGAAAATCGTTCTTTAACAGACCATCTTCCGGCAAGCCGGGCAAGTTGTTAACAACTTGGAAACTGCAGGGGATATTTGTTTCAAGATTAAAGTTTCCCTGACAACTTCCTATTGTGTTCCCTATACCAAACGGTGTTTGCAGTGTGCATGCGTTATTTTTATTTATTGTTTCCTTTGATTTAATTTATTTTTCGTTAATAATGCTCACCTCAGCCCCAGTGTCTACTACTAATTCTACAGTTTTGTTAACGCCTATGTCTAAAGGGAGTTTTACGGAATGGACACTAGTTAATTGAAGCTGAAGATCTCCCATACTGTTTTGTTTTTCTACAGTGGTCGAGCTGGGGATTTTGAGCCCGACCGCATCGAGTTTCCCGAATTTTGTATTCCCATTTGCTCCACAGATGACAATCCGAAACATCATGGTTCCGACGACCACAGAAGTCACACATTTGCTTTATATTGTAAACCCTTGGAGGGTTTTGGTTTTTGTTGGCTTCTCGATCCTTGAAAGGATTTCTTTGTAACTCCATGTTATTATTATTTGTTTGTGTTCTTCTGCAGTCTCTGGCATCGTGGTTATTCTTTTTGCATATCGTACAGAAAGGTGTTTTTTTTCTAATGATACAATGAGTGTAAGTGTGTCTTCGTTTTTTACAGAAACTGCATATTATGCTGTCCGCAAAAGAAACTTTGTTTATATTCTTTTTTTTCTCTGGTGTAACTTTACGTTGTGGAAAGTCTTGGGGTTGCATAATCGGGTCCACAGTACTGTTTTGTGATAGGACTTGTGGTTAAAACTGGGTATTAGGTCTAACAAAATTAATATCGGGCGTCAAATAGTCATTATTTGGGGAACAATAATTGCTTATCGGGTCGAGAGAATTGTAACTAATATTTGGAAAACTAATACCAGTAGCATGGTTTTTTGGTACTTGTTGAAACTGTGGATTTGTAAAGGGTCCGCCATCTAACGTTTTTTTTCAACTTGTGCTTATTTCGTGAATGGTAACACTTAGCTCATGTCTGATTTGACAGATAATTAGTTTTATCATTCCGCTAAACGAATATGGTTGTGTTTACGCTTGAAATATTGCGACATTACCGCCTGCGATCGACTTAGAGAAGATGCCGATTTTGTCAAAAAAAATCATCAGATTTCAGATGAAGCTCATTTTGATCTTGTCCGGTATGTAAACAAGCAAGTGCGGATTTTGGTCCAGAGGTCGAAAATGAGCAAGGAGTGGCCGTTAGAGTCAATGGCGATCGTTATCGAGCCATATTGAACGAATTTTTGTTCACAAAAATTGAACAGGAGGATATTGGCAACATTCGGTTTCAACAGGACGGCGCTACGTGCCACACAGCCGAAGCTACCGATGTTGATGAAGCATTTTCAAAAAAAAAAAGTTATTTGGATAACCCGTTACAAGGATTAAGTTGTGACGCATTTGATATTTTCGAACGTTTCTTCACCTATTGCAAGTAAGTATTGGCAGAGGTGTGTATTTGTCACACCGCTTTTAAGAGCACTTTTGGAAAAATCCTCTAACTGTGCAGCCTAACATGCAGCCTCCTTACAAAGAGTCAACATCTGTTTGATTCTGTAAATAAATGCAGAGAGAGCTTCTAGTGGAGATTTCCGAATTGTTATTAATCTGTTTACCAGGCCCTGGTATGTTTCCCGTGGAAGGTATGCTTGATTGAGAAGCCTTTCGGCTTCTTCAAAAGAGTTTATGGTGTTTGAGGCAATCAATTGATATGCTTCACCTCTAAGCCTTGTTGGAAATACTTGTAGGAAAAGTTCTTTTTCTGCTTCATTGAGGCAACCGAGAACTCTCTTATAACCATATATATATATGGTTTTTTCCAGTTTCAACGCGTAATTTGTTGTATTAACAACAAACAAAATTCCGAACCAATCTAATAATCTATCCGCGCACGCAAAACCACTTCGAACCAATGATTGAGCTTTTTTTCTTAACCATTTAACCGTTAGATGACATTTTCGTGAACATATAACGGGTTCAAGGTGATTTACTTTCCGTGGGAACTATTTCATTCCCATAAAAGAAAATGCAACCTACATCTACACCTTGAAACTGTCGCTCGTATGAACTTTCGTATTGAGCATTCAAGTTCAAGGTTATCAAATTTACGGTATGTAGTTCTTTCATGGGAAATATTTTTCGAAATATTCCCACAAAAGAAAATGCAACCTGGCCAAAAGGTTCCAATTTAATTTCTAAATATTACGGTATGCAGTTCTTTCATGGAAAATCTTTTTGAAATACTCCCACAGAAGGCGCATCGATTGCAGCCCGATAGTGAATATGTAACATTGCGAAACATCATCAATATAAGGAGCAAACAAGATTGGGCTAGGAATGCATCCTTGAAGGACACTTGAAGTCGTTTGAAACCAACTTGAAGTATCTGATCCGTCCCAAACTGTCGCATTAGATTGACACAGGAATTTTTCCGAGATAGACAGAAAATTTCTGGATATTCCAAGAGAAGACATATTTTAGATAAAAGCTTGTCGATTGACTGTGTCAAATGCAGATTTTAGATTGACAAAGCAAGCATAAAGCTTCTTTTTCTTTTGGGTGTATTTGTTAGCTATACTCGATAAAGCAAAAATGTGGTGAACAGTTGAAAAACCCTCACGGAATCCAGCCTGAAACATACTTAAGCGATTGTTTGATTCTACTCAGCTAATTAGTTTATTGTACAGGATTCCAGCAAAGACTTTTCTAATTCACTTTAGTAATGAAATGCCTCTATAATTTTCGGTTAAGCTAGCGTCACCTTTCTTTAAGACTGGAACTATGACAGCTTTATTAAAACTTGTGGGAATGCAGATGTTGTCATATAATTTTTTATACAAGGAAACAAGATATCTTTTGTATTCTAAAGATGAGGTTTTTAGAAACTCAGCGGGAATGCCATCAATTCCTGGAAACTTATTATTTTTTTCATTTTAAAAAGAGCAAGTTCTAATTCTTCAAAAACAATTGTTGAGTCAAGTATATCGTCCCTGGTGTCAGGACAAGCATAATGGAAACGTATTAACAAGGATTGAAAATGGGAAGTTTAAATTTCAGCCTGTAATGGACTTGAACAGACAGACGATTGTGTCTACCTAACTCCCGTATGTACATTATACCAGAAAGTTTTAGATTCCTTACACCTTTCTAGACTAGTTGCTAAATTCGCTATATAATTACATTTCTTAAACCCGAAGACTTGCTTGTTTATCTTGTTTGCTTACAAATGTACTTAAAGTAATCTAAATTGATTTTTCTAAATAAGTTAAGAAAGGCAAAAGATTTTTTACGGGGTCTTATACATTCGGAATCAAACCATTTGCAAAAGAGTTGGAACTGTTTACGATTATTGATACGGGGAGCAGATTATTTCACAATTTCGTTAATTTTTTCATCATATTGATCAATTAGATTGGAGCTTGGGGGTGGGAGTCAGTCAAAATGACGATTTAGTCTTTCACGCAATCTATCTCCCTCCTAAGGTATCCATTTGTGTCTGGGAAGTTTTTCTGAGCTTACTCTAGGTGTTTCTTGAAAAAAGTTGCACAAACTAGAATTGGTAAATGTGATGTAAAAGTTGCTACTAGCACTTCGAAATTATCAAAAGCGTGAAGCCAATCACAATCAGTTCCCCACAAGCGTCACTTCTCGATGCACCAAAATCCAAATACCAAAACTTTCAACTAATTCAACTAGCATTCTACCGTTTCTTTTAAGTGTTGCATCTTTAGAATTTATGATTGAAAATAAATTCGTATGAGTGTTCAACTCCTCCACACATGGATACGTACCATCTTTTATATTACATTCAACGCGAATGGCAATAACTCTATTTGTGTCAACGTAAAGATCCGATATCAAAGTATCAAAGTCTTGTTCCTGAATATAATTACACTTTATATTATTACTAAGATAGCTTATTAATTCAGTTGGCGGTCTTAAATTTCCAAAACTATCAAAATATTTTACAATATTATTTTTTTTATTTCTAATATATGCCACCCAATGAGTACTAATGCCTTCACGATCCAAATTTATAAAACCACATTCCCTACTGATTGGTGTTTTTTTGCAATGAGCCTCTCGTAAAAACTCCTCTAAATTGATTTAAGTATTTTTCTCCAAAACCGTTCAATGTCGAAATTGTTTAAGGACAATGTTATTTTTTCGGCGGTGCGAAATAAGGCCCCAGAAAAAACGGCCCCAAAAACAAAAATAAAATAAGGCCCCAAAAATGGGGTATTTTTTAAGAATGAAATAAAACCATATTTTCTTTATGAAACTAGGCCCCAAAAAATAAAAAAAAGAATCCAAAAACGAAATGAAGGAAGACCCCAATTTTTTTGAAAAAATAAAAAAAAAAAAATAAAAAACATAACACACTTAGGCTAAACTAGTTTTGCCTAAGAATTTCTTGAGATTTGATCTCCCAATCAGTATGAGGTAGGTATGGGGAGCATGCTGCCCCCTGCAACCCCCTTCTTAGGCTCACTATAGGATTTGGAATATGTGCGAGATTGGGTTTGTATTCGACATAATATTTTTGTGGGGTCTTATTTCATTCTTTGATATTAGGGGCTTTTTTCATAATGAAATATAACCTCAATTCTAAAAATTAAATTAGGCCCCGAAAAGTGAAATTACAACCCAAAATAAAGATTTTTTTGTTGTTGTTGTTGTTGTATTTTTAATATACTTTTGGGGCCTTATTTCATTTTTGTTTTTTGGGCCGTTTTGTCTGGGGCCTTATTTCGCACAGCCATTTTTTTATTCTTTTTAAACAAGACGAATTGGATTTGAAGCATGTTTATAAAGATCGTAGAAACTCGGATATGACATTTAATAAATTTAAAGAGTTGTGTTCACACTGTTGGGCAGATAATTTTGGGTTTCTTGTTATAGACAAGGAAAACAATATTGAAAGAGGTCGTTATAAAAGCAATTTCAATAAAATTGCAATAATACAAATATACATATATTATATACAAACAATACATTCAGGCAACAACACTGTTTGGGGAAGCTTGTTCTTGGGAATTATCGTAACAAAAACATAACTTTCCTTTTTTCACTGTTGTCGTAGTTTTTTTCAATACCAAAAGGAAATGGAGGAAAGCGTATTAAATGTACTAGTTAAAACCAAAAATGTTCTCCGAAGAAAATATTTACAACTAAAAACTGGAAACATAATGAAGAGGACTGAGTTAGAAAATACTTTCAAGTCTATTGTTGAGCCCTTGAAAATTTGCATACCAAAACTTTTTGAAGAATCTTATTTGTGAACAACAGCACGGTTTCGTAAGGCACAGATCAACTGTTACAAACCTTCTTACGTTCTCCCACAAATGTTCAAATGCATTAGAAAAAGGTTATGAAGTTGACTGCATTTACACTGACTTCTTAAAAGCATTTGATCAACTAAGCCACGAAATAATCTTGTTTAAGCTAAAAGCTTATGGTTTTCCTCCCTGGATTTTAGCTTGGATCAAATCATGCCTTGAGAATAGATCCTACCAATTTAGAAATTGTCTTTCAGATCCCTTCGTGGCTCACTCTGGAGTACCTCAAGGAAGCCACCTTGGTCCATTATTATTCATTTTGGCTATAAATGATGTTACATCATGCATTCAAGTCAAGTGACATTCGCATATTTGCTGATGATATGAAGATTTTCAAGATAATAAGGTCTAGCGATGACCTTATTCTTCTGCAGGCAGATATTGACAACTTTAGTATTTGGTGCAGAAAAAGTGGTATTTCCCTAATCCTGTAAAATGCCAGACGATTACCTTCTCTAGAAAATGTATAGTAAGTGCATTCGATTATCATTTTTCGCAGCACAAAATCTGCCGCGTCTTCAGTTTTAAGGATTTGGGTGTCCATTTTAGCTCCAACTTAGAATTTACTCAACACGTTAACTTTATAGTGAATAAAGCCAGCTCTATGCTTGGATTCATAAGACGCTGGGCAAAGGAATTTAATGATCCATATGTGACTCTTTCCTTGTACAATTGCTACGTTCGCCCTCACCTTGAATATGCTTCACAGGTATGGACTCCTTATTACAAAATTCATAAGAACCGAATTGAAGCAATCCAACATAATTTTATTCGTTTTTCCCTGAAGGGTCTACTTTGGAATGATCCTTTTAATCTTCCACCTTATGAACATCGAATCCAGCTTCTTCAGATGCAAACCCCTCACCAAAGGCGTTTTAATAACGATTTAATATTTCTTCATAAACTTATAAAGGGCGAAATTGATGCTCCTTATTTATAAGCCTGTATTAGTTTAAATTACCGTGGAAGATCTTATCACCTGCGTGGATCGGAACTTCTGCATGTTGACTTTCATAGAATAAACTATGGCAAATATGAAGGTCTAAACCGTATGAGCAGACTTTTTAATCTCAACGCTTCACAAATGGATTTTAACTTAAGTAAAGTGGGATTAAAATCCTTATTTCGAACCAGTGCTCCATTGTCGTGATTGTTTTGTTTTATGTTTTAATAATGTATATAATTCGCATGATTTATTTTATACTTTGTGCATGTGTTAGGCTAGCTGTGTTTTATTTTATTTTAGTTTTGTTTTGTTTAAGTTTTTACTAACGTCTAACACATGCACTTATGATGAGCCTCTGATTGTAGAAATAAGCTTGCTTTAAGCTTACTACATCAAAGAATCTGAAGTGTAAAACGTCTAAGCATTGTTAACTGCAGCTCACATCTTTTGAAGAAAATGAAGAAGAAGAAGAAGACAACGAATAAAGAGGATCACCAACACTAGGAATGAATAGTGTAGATAATTCTTTGTTGTTCCGTATACCAACAAATTTGGTAAGCTCAAATAAAACATCTCCTTTCGATAAAAAAATATTGTCAGAGTCAAATCATGATATAGCATATGGTCTATATTTATGCAAATACACATTCTATAAAAATGGGGAATTGCAGTTTTGCGATAAATGATACGTTGAAAGTGGCGTTGAACCTTCACTCAAACTCCTGGTCTCATTGAATTGATGCTTAAAAAAAATCCACGTTAACAGAAATATACTAATGATGGCTTAGAGCAATATGGATAATATTACATAAAACTAGTGCATTAAGAATTAATCACGACAATTCTTCTCGAATCAAGGCCAATAGAGGTGAAAAATATACTTGCATAAATAAGGAACTTACTGGTATACTTAAGAATGAAAGCGGAAAAATAGGCAAATCATATTCTGATATTACTGAGATGAAATATACAAATCAAATATATTGGATATGTCTACTGGAATGATCCTAATGAACTTATTGATCGACTTAGACTTTTGATTGCATCTAAAAGTGCTGAAAACAACAACCACCAAAATGAATTTAATTCTATTATCGAAGAACTAAAGGAGTCAAATAATATATATAAGCATTATTTAAAATCAAATCTTTTACATATAAACAATGAACATTGACAAGTTCAATAGGAACTCCAAGACTTTTTCAAAAATTAAAAGCCTTGTTGGTCCTCTAGGAATATGATTCAAACTCCGTCTGGTGATTTTGATATGGATAGTAAGTATTTAAACAATATTGGTAAGAAACCCGAATACTCATACCAAGACGTCTCCACAGGATATGTTGATGAACAAATAATCCTAAAGAAAACAAGTAAAAAAGAAAGAAAGAAAACTATATATAATGAAACTAGTAAACTTAGAAATCATATATACTCCTTTTTAAAGGAAGCACTAACAACTATGACACAAGAAAACATAAACTTGCATTCACTTTCACGAAAACCTTTGAATTTCATGAATGTTGCCACCAAAAAGTAGGTATATTAACGAACAAATTAAAAATAGGATTGAAAAATTCATTGAGTGATTCAATTGGTAGATCGCAAGTAAAAGTCTTATGAGTTTTAGGAAAACATATATACATAAAATAATATGCATATGACTATATAAGAATGGAGAAAATTATTTTCATTTTGTTTCCTTTAGTAAAATATTTTTTTTTAGTAAGCAGGCAAAACGGAAGCCGAAAAGATCTTTAAAACGGATTTCGAACTAATAGAAGAACACTGCGATTATTTTTAAATTGTATGTTCTTGTTTAAAAAAATTAAAAATACATCCTACATTGAAACAATTCATGCACATCATTACTCTAATTTTTGCTGGTCTTCCAACCAATGTTAACTAGGCCCAAATACTTGTGCCTGTTGTATTATAGAAAGACGTTTAGTTAGAATTAAGAAACTTATGTTATTATATAACGGATATCAATAAAAAACAAAAAAAACATATAAGTCTTCTGTTTTATTTAGTTGAATTCCCTCTTTGTAAATATGACTAAGCGGAAGGTTGTTGAAGAGTTGCGTTAGACTGTACGTAGAAATTTTAAACGTCGTCATGTTATAATCAAAGGCTATGATGATTTATGGCAAGCTGACTTGGTTAAAATGATACCTTATAGTGAACAAAACAGAGGGTTCAGTTATTTAATGACAGTCATTGATGTCTTTTCCAAATTAACGTGGGACATACCAATGAAAAACAGAAAAGGTATTAATATTTCAAAACGCTTGAAGGAAATATTTACTCATTCTTTTAAGAGTCCTAAAAAATTACAAACGGATGATGGAAAAGAATTTTTCAATACAAACTTCAAAAGCTTCATGGAAAAATATAAAATTAACTTTTACTCTACATCATACATAAAGGCTTCAATTATTGAAAGATTTAATAGAACTTTCAAAGACAAAATGTGGAAAAAGTGAGTAAGTGGTGACAAAGTAAGTACCAGCAAGTACAAACATGAATTTGAAAAAGGCTTTACACCCAACTACTACTGAGGTTTTCAAAATAAGAAAATTCCAATTAACAAAAACAGTCAAATATCTTCTTGAAGACTACCAAGGGAAAACAGTTCAAGGTGGTTTTTACAAAGCAGAACTATTGAAAACTAGATGTGCATATGTATTCCTAGTTGAAAAAGTTCTACAAGCGAGAGGAAATAAAGCTTTAGTGAAAGGCTTGGGTTCTCAGATCATAGCTTCTGAATCAATAAAAACGAAATTTTATAAGATAAAAAAGTGTTGAAGGACCAGTATATGTGGTTGGTAAAAAAAACATGTAAATATAATTTAATAATTTAATTTAAAAAAAAACTTACCTTATACTACCCAAGATCTGCTACAATCCGCTCGCCCCACCGTGTTTTTACTTTTTGTAAGGAAACCGATGTCCTCATTTATTGAGTTTGCCTCTCTCACAGCAAAACCATCCAGGGTAAATATTAAATACTCAGCTTCCATGAAATGCATGATGATGATGATGATGATGATGAAGATGAATAATGTTTTCTCGTTATAACTTCTTGAAACCAACTGTGCTCATCATACACATCTTAATTCTTTTTTATAATGTGCATGTAGATCCAGGAAAAAAATTAGAAATGAACATGAAAACAATTGTTACCTCATTTTTATTCAGGGTAATGGGTTATAAACGTAAATTATGTTTTGGGTGTTAAGCGTAAATGATTTTAAAAACGTAATATAAATTTTGTGTTAGAAACCCAATTGAAGTTTTGGGTTCAGAACCTTATTAACGTTTTAGGTTATGAACATAAAACGTAATTTACGTTTTGGGTTAAGATGAAACATTATTTACGTTTCGGGCTCGAACATAAAACGTAGTTTACATTTTGGGTAAAACTTAAACGTAATTTACGTTTTAGGGTTAAACACGTTAAATGTTATTTACTTTTTGAGTAAAAAAATATAAAAAATCACCACCTGTTAAGAGTATTAAAATTTGATTTCCTCAACGCACTTTCTGCTACATATTCATGATATTCATAATATTTCATGAAAAAGGATGCACACCTTCTTATATCAAAGGTCTTTCGAAAAAAGGACCAACACGAGAGATAGAATTCGTTAGGTACAAAACACTTTTTTTTAGCATGTTTAACATTTGTTCTTCAATGTATTTGACATATTTGTTTTTGATTACACTTCCCTGTGCAACGGACATAACACACATAGAGATACTAATCTCTTACGAAAAAGTGAACCCGATCTTGATGTAAGATCTAATAAAATGCCCGTCTTACCTCTGCAACTACTCCTTCCCATAAAACAATTGGACAATATTATTGTGATTAATATAAACAAAGACAATAATATAAATATTAAGAAAAAATTGCGGATTGATCATACGAAAAATCCAAGATTTATGATGTGTTGTGATGTTCCTCAAAGTGAATTAAGTGTAATTTACCCAACCAAATGGTTGCATTTATCAAAGTTTTAAATCTCCACCACGAAATCTTCGCTTATACAGTACGTTGTATCAAAACTTAGCATTTCACAAAATGAGATAAAGTGTTTCAAATTATTAAAACCTGATGTAGATGTATCAACTTTAAAATATATTAATTTAAAATTGGCATTCCAGCTCATAAACATGATTTGGCTTTTATTGCTCAAAATTGGCCAATTGGTGTTAGTGCCACAGAATTCGTAAATCGTTCAACAAACTACCGGAGAAATCAATTAAATACCACCACGGTATGATATATTCTCTTACTTCATCACCAACTTTCCTACCACAATCGAAATTTGTACAACCATCACCATCGCGACCGTCAACGTCATCTTTATCGTCTCTCTTACATCCACCATCATCATCATCTGCAATCATTGCACCTGCACCCCATATATTTAATTTTACTCCCTCGCACAAATAAGTGTGTATTACCAAAACATGGGAAGATTTTCATCTAATCTAAGAGATCTTTTTCGCTCTCTATTGATGCAACTGATTTTGATATTTTTGCATTCACTGAGACTTCGCTGCATGAACATATTATGACAGAGGAACTTGTCTTGACTTGTCAACTTTCTCCGTATTTTTTCTCGATCGTTTTGATGTTAGCAAAAAACGTGGAGGTGGAGTAATGATTGCAGTGCGTGTAAGAGTAAGAGTAAGAGTGTATTTTTTTGGTTTAAAACTTCTCTTACTCCTGAGTTATATACCCTCTGGAAGTGCTGTTGCTATCTACAAGCAGCATTTAGAAAATATGGACAGGGTTGCCAACTTGCCAGAAAATGAAAAAGTTTATAACTGTGTGCTTGGCGATTTAAATCTACCAAATTTAAATTGGACTAAGGTATATGAAAATAAATTAATACCAGTATTAATAAACTCTGAAATTGATGTTATGATGTGTGATCCTCTCTTTTTTTTAAATCTTAACCAAATAACGATGTTTTTAATTCTATTAATAGGCTGTTAGATTTAGTTTTTGTTACTGATGATTTGAATAAAAATATTTTTGAAATACTTCCATTGCTCAATAATTCTGTTCATCATACTGCTATAAATGTTTGTATATCTACTTATATTTGTGATAATTACAATAAATTTAAAAACTCACAGTCATATTATCGGAAATTTAACACTAATAATTTGAATTTAATTAAATCGCAGCTAAGTTGTATAAATTAGGAATCTGAATTCAAAAATTATAATTTATATATAAACTTTTCTAAACTAAAAAAAAATTACAAGTGAAACTTTAAATAATGTTGTTGCTTAAATTCGTAGAAAGGCAAATTCTAGTCCAAATTGGTACAACAGCACACTAAAGAAATTAAAAAAAATTCTACCCATAAGCGTTTTAAGTAATCGAATTCCATGGTTGATTATACACTTTTTTGCCGTCTGAGGAAAGAGTTTGTTTTCCTGTCTAAGTTTTTGCATTGAAACTATGTCAAGTCACTAGAGTCAAGGTTGAAATGGAATCCAAATCAATTTTGGTATTTCATTAAGTCAAACCGAAACAGTGTTGGATTTCCCTCAACAATGCATTCTGAACATAAATCTTCTTCTGATCCTGAAAAATTGCAAATATGTTTGCTGACTACTTTCAAACTATTTATGATTTAACGAATTTATCTTCTTTGAATGAAGATTACTTTGAATCTCTTCCCTCCATCTTTAATTGTTGTAGTTTAAAAATTAGTAATTTCAATTTTATTTTTCCTTATAATTTTTTAAGTTTTACAAATACATACAGCAATAACATTAATAACGTACTTACAATTAATAAGGAGATTAGATTCTGTAAAATTAAGTGATTTGGGTCACGACAAGATTTTAATATATACCTAATTTTTTTTTTTTTTTTTTTTTTTTTTTTTTTTTTTAATATATAAAATAAATATAAATACATAAGAATAATATTTTAAAATAATTGGACAATTAAATCATAATACATAAGAGATTAATAATATCTTGATAATTAAGGTCCAAAAGCCAGAGTTTCACTTTATTGAGAAAAATGGATTGAATTCTTATTTCTCTGATGTTATGAGGAAGACTATTGAAGAGTCTTGGAGCAATGGTCGTAAAAAAATTAAAATAAATTCGGAGATTGTGTTGTGGTATGAAAACAAGATTCTGATTGTTTATTCTCAGGTTGTAGCTGGGAGAATATCTGTTTAGAAGATACCCAGATCTGGCAAAAAATATCTTTAGAACTTTATAAAAATATAAGTGTTTAAGAGGCAATATTTTAAGCGTTTTGAAAAGAACAAAGCTTATACTATTACGACGTTTGTTACATATTAAACGAATGATGTGTTTTTGAGAAACTAGAAGCGTATTAATTTTGTAATTGTGTGTACCACCCCAAGATACTATACCATATTCAAGCTTAGAGTGAACTAAGCCATAATAAATTCACTTAAGAAGAACTAGTGAGCAATATTTTATTAAAAAGTATAGCCTTGTAGCAGCCAAAAGATACTTTTTAAGTGCATCAGTATGAACAGACTAACTCATCTTCCAGTCAACCAAAACTCCCAGATATTTAAAAGATTTAACGTTTTCGATTTCAAAACAATTTACAGAGCATGTGCGCGTCTCATAAAAAGTTTGCAAGTTTATTTGTCGAGTTACAAGTGTAATTACTATATTTATATCTATTGCAATTTGCACAATGGAAAAAAAATGTCCTTGGTCTACTTCCTTTCCAGTTAGATCAAAAAACATAATTTTAGTTTTGTCACTAATAACCATTTTATGCGATTGGAACCAGTGGCTTACAATTTCCAGATCATGATTTATATCAGCAGAAAGATTAAGAGGAGAATCACTTTGAAACGAACATGCCATATCATCCGCGAACGCATTTACTTTGCTACGATATTTTTGTAAAAAGAGTGAGTTGATGAAAATTGAAAAGAGGATCGGACCAAGTACTGAACCTCAGACAAATACGAACTGAACCAGTTATGCATATCACCCCTAAAACCACATCTGTAAAGTTTATCCAAAAGTATTTTATGATTAACAGTATCAAAAGCCTTCGTTATGTCTTTAAAGAGAGCAGCAGTG
Source organism: Platycheirus rosarum (assembly GCA_963971375.1). Classification (NCBI taxonomy): domain Eukaryota; kingdom Metazoa; phylum Arthropoda; class Insecta; order Diptera; family Syrphidae; genus Platycheirus; species Platycheirus rosarum. The sequence continues at coordinate 140,184,743 of OZ020507.1, read as the reverse complement.
AGATTCTTGTTATTAAAACCTTCATACATGTTTGAACAGAAGTTTAAAAGTTTACTAAGGAAATAAATTTTGTCTAAATAATCGATCATTCTGTTTTTTACTGCTTTTTCAAAAAATTTCGAGAAAGTCGAGAGTAAGGAAATCGGCCTTTAATTATTCAATGACGTTTTATCCCCTTTCTTGAATAAAGGTATAACTTCAGCTTGTTTTAAATCATTTGGGAAAACACCTTTGAGAATGCTATTGTTAAAAATAAAACATAAAACATCACAAATGTTCAAAGCTATCTTTTTAATAGAATTATTGGAAAAGCAGTTTGAAGTTTCAGAATTAGAATTTTTTAGGGAGATAATAATTTTATACAGCTCAAAAGACGTTATGGGATTATATAGAAGCTTTGAGAGAATGACGATTCATGAGCTAAACATTCGCAATTTGTAAAGGCAGTATAACTATCTGACACTACTTTTGTACCGATAGATGCAAAATATTCATTAAATATATCAGCCAAATCCTTGGGATTGGTTATAATATTTCCATTTATGTTTAAATTTTTTATTTGTTCGCCGGTTTTGTTAAGCATATTATTTACCAATTTCCATTCCTTTCTCGAATTGCCCTTGGATTCATGAAATTTGTTAATATAAAAATTATTTTTACAATATTCAACATCTTTAGAAATCTCTTTACATAAGTCTTTGTAAGCAGTACAAATTTGACTGCTTAGAGGATGCTTTAATTTCTTCTTATAAAGTTAATTTTTAACTTATATTTTGTTAATTAAATCGAAACTTATCCAAGGTTTCAGTTTTTTTATTTTTATTATTCTTTTAAGATATTTTTTTAGAACATTGCTTGACATGTTTATTCTTTTTTTTTTTTTTTTTTTTTTTTTTTTTTTTTTTTTTTATAATTTACACGCGCGAAAGGGGTTTGTGTGTACCCTTAAAATGTTAAAACACCGCACGAGCATTAGGGAAATGAGGAGGGATAAAAGAGGAGATACCGATGCACATTAGTTTTAAAGTTCTGCATATCAAAATGGGAGGGAAAAACAGAGCCCGGCAAAGCATTCCACATTCGTGTGGTACGACTAAAGAAATAATCTCTATACTTAACAGTACGTCCGAAGTTAGGCTCAAGGGTAAACTGATGGCCATTCCTAGCAGTTCGAGTATTACGCTTGAATCGTTTCAGGGGAGGAATGCAGCTGGCTATTTCGCTAGAGCATTGTTTGTTAAAATAACGATAAAATAACGAAAGGCACGAAACATTTCGGCGGTGCTCAAGAGATGTAAACGTTTCTGTTATTGTTCGGTCGCCTATCATTTTCAAAGCTCTTTTTTGAATTCTATCTAGAAAACTCAAGTGGGTTATAGGAGCACCTGCCCAAATATGGGAATTATACTCGAGTTTCGGTCGAATATATGCTTTATATACTGTAGCCAGATCAGACGGGGTGAAGAACTTCTTGCATCTTCGAAGGAAACCTTAACACCTTGCAGCATTCTTTGCGATGTCAAATATGTGGTCATTCCACAGAAGGTGGTCTGTAATGCACATACCGAGAACTGAGAGGTGTTCTGTTTCTTCAATGCAAGTGCCGCTCATGGATAGTGGCATTGGAGGTATGTTTTGCTTTAACGACAAAAGACAAACATTGAGTTTTAGAAGCATTAAATTCTACACGATTTCTTATTCCCCATTGTACAATGCTGTCAAGATCAGAATATAATGACCTTATCATACGCTGCCGTTGCAGTTCAACATCCGAAGAACATGGATGTGAATCTGGAAACGAATATGAAAAGCTGAGAGTACTGTCGTCAGCAAAACAATTGATTGGATTAGTTGTTTCAGATAATAAGTCATTGATAAATATAAGGAAAAGAGTCAGAGACAAAACAGAGCCCTGGGGCACACCAGCATTTATTTTGTGAATATCAGATTTGAAACCTCCAATACAACTCGAATTGAGCGGTTCGAAAGGTAGTTACTAATCCAACGAAGAAGAGATTCATCGAGTCCAAATGCACGCATTTTCGATAAAAGAGCTTTCCCCAAAACGATGGAGAGATTGGTTCCACTTTTCGGTGGAATCAGCTTTTCCATGACCGTAGAAAGAAGGGATGTTTGTACAATTGGTCGGTAGTTTGAGGGTGCAGAAGATTTGCCTTTTTTAGGGATAGGCTGGACAAATGCTGTTTTCCATGCACTCGGAAAGAGTCCAGAAGAATAGGACCGATGGAAAAGCTTACGCAAGAGTTTTGCCAGCGTGCAAGAACACCTCTTCAGAACAATAGCGGGGATACAATCCGGGCCAGCGGATTTATTTATGTTGAGATCTTTCAATACTCTTGCGACTGAATGAGTGCGAAAGAAGATTGGTCCCATAAAATCATTTACGCTCTCGAGTACAGGAGGAGTTCTGACATCTGCGGCCAGTGTTGAGTTTGACGCGAATTGGGCAGCAAGCAGATCTGCTTTTTCTTGAGAACTGACAGCAGGAGTATCGTTGAAGACGAGCGTAGGAACTGACGATGACGAAGAATTCTTTACTTTTTTTACAAATGACCCAAAGTTCTTATGCCTTTGGGACATTGCAGTATTTTTTGCCGAATTTTTTGCTCATGTAAAAATTTGGTTTTTCGAATATGAACATTGCAGGTCTTTCTAGCTTGCTGAAACTTTTTCCGGTTTTCCTCAGTGATGTTGGCTTTGTAACAACGGAAACTTACATTTCTGATAGCCTCTCTACAGCTCGAATCAAACCATTAGTTTTCCTTAGGTTTGATACTCTTCGACCTGTTTGGGATAAAATTTCTCATTCCTAAAAGAATTAAATTTGTAACCATGTCTGCGCTGGAATCAATGTCACTATCGAGGAAGCATAGTGACCAGTTAAAAGTCCTGAAATAGTTATTGAGGCGGGGCCAGTTGGCTTTCTCGTATTGCCAAACGGTTCTCCTTGGGTTTTTTTCTTTAACTGAATTGAGTTGGCACGAGAAATTTGCAGAGATGACACAATGGTCAGATGTGCCTAGAGGCGATAATACACGAATTGTGCATTTATCAGGATCGGAGGTAAGAAACAAGTCTAGAGTATTGGGGGTTTGACCTGCAATGTCAGGAATTCGGGTTGGCTCATCAACGAGCTGAGTAAGATGGTTTAACTCAGCTAAAATCTCAACATACCTTCCTTCGAGTGTTGTCTGGCCAGAAAAGCGAAGCCAACTGGAATTGTGTACATTGAAATCGCCCGTAATAACGATTTCAGTGTGAGGGTAACGGGAAACAATTCCTAGAATGGAGTCAGACAAAGCATCAAATTCGTTAGAAGTTGAAACTCTGTCTAAATTTGGGCTTCTATAAAGAAAACATATATGAATGATGCGCTTATTAATCGTAAATTTTAACCATATGAAATTGAATTCCGTGTTTACACACAGACCGAATTGGGGTTGAAGTTGATATGCAACATCATTCCTTATGTAAACGGCGAGGCCATGTTTGGCAAAGAATAAAGGCTCAAGTGAATACCCATGCAAGGAAAATTCCTAATGATCGGTCTTTTCCCAACTTGTGTTTCACTTAGTGCCAATACAGCTGGTCTGTTTATCACAGAGTGGACATAGGCAGCACAGAAATTTTTCCTAAGTCCACGAATGTTTGCATAGTCGACTATGAAATCACCTACCAATCTTAAGCACAGAACTAAAAAAACTAAGACGGACAATTACCTATAATCAATACTCCACTTAATCCCAATTTGAGCTTCTCAATACAAATTATTAACAGTGTTATACCTTGACAATAAAATGTATTTGATCCGCCCCTGGTCATTTAGGGAGCATTAATTAATCTATCCGATAACGATTAGACTTGTTCATTCAGATTTACCGCAATGTTCAAGTAAAATCGTCTGTGATTGAGATAAGGAAAGGAAAAGTTGCAAGGAATGCTTACTGCGAGTATTTTTTCGTTGGTGGGTATTCTTTTTTTATTTGCGTGATGCCTTGATCTTGTAGCATCAAAAAAATTTTCACAACACGGGCACTAAATGTTGAAGGTTCGCGCCCGAGATTGATATATATATTTTTTTATTTTTTTTCAGAATATCAATAAATTGGAAGTAAGAGCGAGAGGGATCATAATTATGGATTATAAAACACATCATTCGCTGATTTATGAAATCTATAAACACAGAATAAACTCAACTTTTTATCTAATATTTTGGTGAATGATGAGAAAATTATTAAAATATTTCCGGTCAAAACCGAGATTATAAGAGTCAACGTCTGCACAGTTTAAAGAAGGCATACATGAAAAATTAAATTGTGGATCTTGCATATTAAGAAAGTGTTAGGAGGTCTTCCTCCGAGTTAATAATAATGTATTTATCGTTTTCCTTCTTGCGCATGAGTACTCTTCCGTTTTTAACCCAAACATATTTATATAATTTTTCTTTTTTAACTGTCTGTGCAGCTTTCAAAAGAAATTTTGTCTGACTGTTAAGAGGTTCATTAATATAAATTTTACTATTATTTTCATGACCAAAGATCTATAAAGTTAAATTATTTTTATTGCTATATTTATTCTTTATAATAACATTCTTTTTTAATTTTGAAACCAGTTTTACTACTAATATATTATTTAAATCAGTGCTATTTGAATTAATGGAATGTTTAATATTTTTAACATAACAATTATCAATATCAGATTCAGATATATTAGCGGAGACACCCTTTGAGAAAACCTTTAGAGCACAATCAAGAACATTACTATTGTTTACATTTGGCACACCTACCATCTCAATATAGTTTTCTCTTCTTTCTTGATGCGAAAAATGTAATTGACTTTGAAGATCACTGACTTTTTTTTTAAAGTATGTTTTTTTCTTCTTGCAAAGACCTTATCAAAGAGAGTGTATAAGCATTTTCAGATCTTAGAACAACAATTTCGTTGAACACTGATTCTAAAGTAATCACATTACTGCTATGGGTAGCGGTAGCACTTTGTTGAATTTCGACTTGTTGCTGAATTAAAACGGCCTGTTGAGGAACTTGCTGGTGTTGGTGCTGTTGTGTTTGTAAATGGCAATCAAAGATTTCTCCTGAAGGTAACTGTTTTGCTGGTGGTGATTTGTTCGAGAATTCAGCTGGAGAAAGAGCCGAGATGTTACTCTCAACATCAGTTATCTGCTGCAGTTGTTGATAAGTTTGATGTTTTAAAGAAGACGGAGGTGGGTGAATTTCTACGTACAACAGCGCAATTATTGCAACGAAATTGCTTTTTAGATTTATGAAGAGACTCAATGTCCTCCGGTTTAACATTTACGCAGTTGCAATGAAAATACTGAGCACAACCACCACATTGAATTTTAGGTTAATTATTGCGAATCGCTTTTTTACATAAACAAGGCATTTTTGCTAATTAATTATTGACTTTTAGTATAAGACTCATACAAAATAGACTGAAAGCACAGTAAGTGTTGACCCCACGACACCACAAATTTCTATGATGATGTTCTCATATTACTCAAAGAACTTGAGTCCATAAAAAAGCCTGATGTTTTGGGATTTTTTCCTGTTGTTTTAAAGCCCTGTGCTGAGGCACTATCTACCCCTTTGACTGAATTGTTCAATCAGTCCTTATCTATGGGTATTTTTCTTGGATGAGTGGAAAATTTCAATTATAAATCCCATTTTTAAATCTGGTAAAAAAGACAATATTGCAAACTACAGACCAATATCGAAATTGTCTATCATGCCAAAGATGTTGGATTCTCTAGTTAAGGACATTTTTGTTCAATTATTACAAGGACAAATAAGTGATTATCAACATGGATTTTGGAAAGGTAGGTCAATTCGAATTCGAATTTGGTTGAATTTACAAATTTTTCAATAAATGCTTTAGAGAAAAATAAGCAAATTCATGTTGTTTACTCTGATTTCACTAAAGCGTTTAGTAGAGTAAACTTACAAATTCTTCTAAAAAACTTAAGTGCTTTTGAATTTCAGATCCCTTGTTGGGTTGGCTAAAATCTTATTTGTTCGGTCGTTAGCAAATGGTATTAGTGGATGATATATGTTCTAAGGAAATATTTGTTACTTCAGGAGTTCCAGAAGGGAGTCATTTAGGCCCCCATATCTTCTTAATTTTAGTAAATGATATACCTGATATGTTAAAGTTTTGCAAATGTCTGATGTTTGCAGATGATATTAAGTTTTTTGCCGTCAAATCAAATTCTGCTGATTGTCTGCTTATGCGGAATGATCTTAATAGGGGTATTCATGCAATCGCGTAAAACCCTGATAAAGCGTAAAAACCTCGTGAATTTATCTTCTAGTAAATGAACTGTCAAAATTGGTATGGGAATTTATTTATGCTAACTTCATATATTTATCTCATGATTTTTCCGGATAAAGTGAAAAAAATTAACCTCGTAAAACTGAGAAATGTCTTTTTTTGTTGTCTTTGTCTTTTGTGACAGCTGAGGTGATACAGATACACTTGTCAGCAAAAGTGTACGTACATCATTGTTGTGTACATATACATTTGTAATACTTTTTTATTGCGTCTATAGATGCTGGCTAGTTTTTTTTCTATTTTCTTATTATTGTTTTATATTTATATTTTCAGCTATAATAAAGCAAAAAATAATTGTTTTTTCGAATTTTATATTCTTTTAATAAAAACCAATAACTAAATAATAAGATCTACTGGTGTACGTACACTTTTGTTAGTAAGTGTACTTCAATCTCAACTCTGACGTTAAATGACTGTGTCCACATTTACGCGATTTGTTTCTAAGGGGCGTTCATGCAAATGCTTGGGGAAGGATAGGATTTTCTATGGTGTATGAATTTATCTCGTTGCATGAATACCCCTAATATGTTTGTTAATTGGTGTAAGCTGAATGATTTAATACTCAACCTAGAAAAATTAACCTGTATGTCTTATAACCGTTGTTTGTATCACATTGGCCCATCGTACTCCTTAGAAGGTGTTAATTGAAATTTTTTTCATGAAATGAAAGACCTTGGTGTTATATTTGATGAAAAACTTACGTTTCGTTTTCATATTAACTTTATAATTTCAAAAACAGTGCAATCACTACACATTACGATAGGTACTCACTACGCACAAACCCAATAAAAACAAATAAATAAAAACCACCACCACTTTTACTTTTAAAAAATGTTTGCCTTTACATTGTTTAAATTTTCAAATCCATTCACACGTTCAACCGACACTCTTTCTCACTCTTAACTATTGCTGTCTCTAACCGTCCTAATTCTTCATGATGGCTAAATTTGATCCCCTTGCAAATTTTGTGACGTTTTCATCAAAATGGACACAATTTTAGCTTTTTCATTTCATTTCATTTTTTATTCCATGGAAACTTTTACAATCGGCTGTGAAGCCTATAAAATAGCTAGTAAAAGTTAAAAAGAGTATTAATTTCGTTAAATTTAAATTCAAGTTAAATTTTATACAAATTAAGTGACAAGAAAGACATACGAATTTTACATTGAATTAAAAAATTACGCATCGTTCTTTGTTTTTTTTTTTCATTTGAAGTACATATGTACTTTATTTTCAATTTTATATATTTTTAATTTAATTTCCTGCCAAGTATCTGAATAAAGCCGCATGAAATTGCGTCGTGTCGCGAAGTCTTCTAATGACATAGGGTAAATTATTCCACTGCCTTATAACAACAACAAAAACTGACGCTCAGAGTTACGGCAAGTAAATCTGGGTTGCAATAACATAAATGATTGAGATGACTTCACAAAGTTTTTTTTTCAAAAAGATATGCCCGCTGTTTGCTGATTAAAATCTTTTCAGTGTTTTAAGGGAAAAATATTTAAAATATGTGTAGGGCCCACAGCCAAGGATGTTGTTTGTATAGTTTGATATGACCATGTATCTCATACATCAGATTTTTAGCTTTCTCGACATATTCGAATTGTTAATTAGCAAGATACAATTTAGAAAATAGCTGTTATCAAGTTTATTTTTGTATAAGACTAAACATTTCGATTTTCTTGGGTTAAGATGCAGTTTGTTTTTCTCAGACCAGTTTAGAATACTACTTAGATCACGGTTTGACTTTTCAGCCCCATCTTCAATCATACCAAGCTTGCAGCCAAGAATTGATCCCTGTGGAACTCCTGATAATAAATTTAACGGACGTGATATTTTTCACCCATAACTACAGCTTGACTTCTCCCACTGAGATATGAAAAAATCATATCTGCTGGTGGGTTCGAAAACATAAACTGTTCTTTTAGCTTTGATATGAGCAATCTATGAAGGACTGTATCAAAGGCTTATGAGAAATCCAAGAGCACAAGAAATGACACCAGATCACTATCCATTGCCGTTTTTATATCGTCTGAAACTTTAATAATTGCTGATATGTAGTTATGGTTTGTTCTAAGACCCGATTGTTGCTTGCTCAAAAGCTTATTGACGTTTAAAAAAGATGAAATTTGGTTGTGCATGATTTTTTCTAATACTTTTGATAAAAAGGGTAAAATTAATATTGGTCCGAACTCTGGGTCAGACATGCGGGTAGCAGGTTTTTTAAAACTGGTATTATTTTCGCTACTTTCCAAAGGGATGGAAAATGTGATGTCATTATGATAGTGTTGAATATAATACGTAAGGGCAGGAAGAATGTGGGGTGGAATCATTTTTATGAAAAGTGGATGTATTTCGTCAAATCCCATGGCGCAAGATTTAATTTTCAATTTTGCACTCAAGACATCAGCATCATCTACCCTTTGAAATTGAAAGTAATTTGCACTATCGGGATCAACAACCCGATAGGCTTCGTTTGTTTCATTAGTGTCTGTCCTAGGGTCAAAAACCTGTGTCAACTGGATTAAAAAGGATATTTTTAACCCACTATTCGCTACTAAATAGTACATTTTTCCTAGAGAGCAAAATGTATCGTCATTAAATTTATTATTTTTTGTACCTCGTCTTTTCTATTACACCAACAAAAGCAATGGAAGATGTCAAAATTAAGCCGACTGGCTAAAGTTTAGCCTGCTGTAGAGCATTTTAAATAATATCCCAAATTAACTTGTCAACATTTATCGATGGGATGAAATTAAACCATATAATAGAACTAAACACTGTAAGTCGTCAATTGTCAATTGCTTTTAGTGCCACAGAAAAGGGAATGAAAATTGACAGACCTAATAGGCTATTCAAAAAATTTATTTTGCAAAAAAGGCCTAACCACGAAGAAAAGAAAACTATAGAATACATATGTTCTAAGTTCTCAGACTTCTTTTATCTAGAAGGAGACAAATTGTCTGTCTGTCTGACTCCATTAAAAAAATTGATTTCCGTTATCTTCACACTGAAATCGTTATTACGGTGATTTCAATGTACACAATTCTACTTGGCTTCGCTTTTCTGGCCAGACAACACCCGAAGGAAGGTATGTTGAGATTTTTGCTGAGTGAAACGATCTTACTCAGCTCGTTGATGAGCCAACCGGAATTCCTGACATTGCAGGCCAAACCGCCAACGCCCTGACAATTTGTGTATTACCGCCTGTAGGCACATCTGACCATTTATCTCTGCGAATTTCTCGTGCCAAACCTTTCCAGTTAAAGGAAAAAACCCCAGGAGAACCGTTTGGCGATACGAGAAAGCCAATTAGGAAGGTCTCAATAACTTTTTCAGGACCTTTAACTGGTCACTATGCTTCCTCGGTAGTGACATTGATGCCAGCACAGACACGATTACAAATTTAATTCTTAAAGAGATGAGCCCAAATAGATCGAAGAGTATCAAACTAAGGATAACTCTTGGTTTGATTCGAGCTGTAAAGAGGTTATCAGGTTAAAAAAATTAAGTTTCCGTTACTATAAAGCCAACACCAATGAGGAAAACCGGAAAAAATTTCAACAAGCTAGAAAGGTCTGCAATGCTGATATTCGCAAAATCAAATTTCTTGATGAACAAAAAACTATTTATGAATAATTTTGTGCACAACGATTTACAATGTGTGATAACTGACCATTCACAAGTTTGTTCAAATTGAGGTCAGTGTATCCACGTTAAGTGCATAATTTATTTATATACACAACACCCTCACCCTTTAATAATAAATTATTTTCTTTTTTCTTTAAGAATGAGAAAATTATTTTTAATACTATATTTTACATATTTCTTGCTCTTATTAAATTGTTATTGTGCACTTCTTTATTTACATTTTCAATACTTATTATACTATTTGGACCATTTTGAGCAATAATCTTGTATGGCCCTTTAAAAGGTTTATCTAACTTTTTTTTGTTTCCTACTTTCAAATATACATAATCTCCTATTTTAAAATTTGATGTATTTACATTAGATTGGTTTCTGTATATTTTATTCTTATTTTGTTCTAAACTTTCTTAAGCTCTATTAAGTGCATATTGCAATTTTGAATTCATTTTGAATTAATTCACATAATTATCAATGTCATAAATACATTCTTTGTTTTTAATGATTTCACAAGGTAGAGTACATAGTTTTCCATATAGTACTGTGTGGTGTCGTATTGTATGTGTATGTGTAGTAAGGTAGTAGTTCTTCCCAGTTATCTTTTCCGTCTGTTGTCATTAAATAATCATTTAGAATTCTATGATTTCTTTCTACTGAGCCTAAAGTTTCATGGTGAAAAGGAGTAGACGTGGTTTTTTCTATTTTTAGTAATTTACAGATATTTACTAATAGTTCGTTAGTGAACTCTGTGCCCTTGTCTGATTTTAATTTTCTAAAACAACCATATTCAAAATAAATTTTTCTACAATAGTTTTTGCTACTGAAATCGCATCTTTTGTGACTAATGGAAATGCTTCTATGAACTTTGTTAGTTCACATTGGATGGTGAGAATATACCTGTATCTATTTGATGGTCTAAGTGGGCCTACTGTATCTACTGTTATTACTTCAAATGATGTATATGGTGTTTCTGTCATCGTGAATCGTTCTTTAGTATATTTAGTGATTTTGACTTCATTGCAGATTTTACAATTGTTTATATAGTTTCTAACCATCTTATTCATATTTTTCCATACATATTTTTGTTTAAGCTTTGCTATACATCTTCGTATTCCATTGTGCCCTCCTAATTTATCTTCATGATACTTATGTATTAAATTCTTCATTTCTTCTGCATGCTCTATTCTTTTTGGTGGATCGTATAATATTATGTCTAGACAATTTTCTTTCTTATTCTTTTGCAGTTCGTTAAATACTTCTTTAAATTCATGCACTGATATTGTTTTAAAAATATCCTTATTATTTGCTAGCGCTAGCTTTTCTATCTTTTCATGCTTTGTATAAGATAACAATTTCTTCAAAATCAATTTTAAGTCTGATAGAGAATTATCATTGTATCCAACATGTATTCTATCTTTAACTGCATATATTGTTTCTTTATGGGTCCCCATTAAATTCTTTATATTTTCAAGTTGCAACTTCGTAATATTTCATTTGTCTGATATAGATATGCTTTCCATATGTGGAGGTGTACAGTCTCCTCTGGGGGCATAATTTCCGGATATTTTTATTTCTCACTAGCGTTTACTTTTTTCTTTCTCAACTCCATTGCTCTGGTTCGAACATTAACACTTTGTAGTGGTATCATTTCTATTAACTCTTCTGAATTCAACTTCATTCTAGACAATGCATCAGCATTTGTATTCATTTTCCCTTATTTAAAAACTATATCAAAATCATAATCCATTAAATCTACTCTAATTCTAGTTAATCTAGATGAAGGGTTTTCTTCTTATGTGTAAATAAACTAACTAAAGGTCTGTGATCGGTATACACTATAAATCTTCTTCCATACAGATATGGCCTAAAATGATTAATTCCCCAATGAATACCAAGTAACGCTTTCTCTATAACTGATTTATTTAGCTCGTGTTTGTTTAATGCTTTACTTGCATATGCAATGGGTTTATCATTTCCTACCTCCCCTTGTGAAAGAAAAGCTCCTAGTGCATAATTTGAAGCATATGTTGTTAATATGAATGGTTTTTCAAAGTTTGGTTAACGCAGGATTGGTGGGGACATTAATTTCTTTTTTTAGGCTTTCAAAAGCAATTTGACAACGTTCTGTCCAACTAAAAATTTTCTTTTTCTTTAATAATTCATTTAATGGTTTTGCTATGTCGGCAAAATTTTGTATAAAACGTCTATAATAGTTACAGAAAGCTACAAATCTTCGAACCGCATCTACATTATCCGGTTTTGGGTATTCATTTATAACTTTGTATTTACTTGGGTCTGTGGTGACCCCTTCTGCAGTTATTAAATGTCCAAGATATACTACTTCCGGACGGAGAAAATTAATTTTAAATTATATTTACGCAATCTTTTAAAAACTTCTATTAGGTTATTATTGTGTTCCTTGAGATTTGAGCTTAACACAATTATATCATCAACATATAAAAATGCAGATGCTTGTAACCCACTAAGTGCAATCGTTAACATTCTCTGAAAACTATTTGTTGAAATCTTCATTCCAAAAGGTAATCTTTTGAATTGAAAATGTCCATTATCTGTTGAAAAAGCTGTAAGAGGTGTGGATTTCGGATGCAATTGAATTTGGTGAAATGAACTTGTCAAATCCAATGTTGAAAAATATTTTGCTTTTCCTAGCTTGTCTTGTGCATCTTCTAAACGAGTTAATGGAAATTTATCTTCAACCACTTTTTTGTTCAAAAACCTAAAATCTACTACTAATCTCCATTTTTTATTTCCATTTGCGCTTTTCTTTGGTACTATTAACAACGGTGAGTTATACGGACTAGTAGATTGCTCAATTATGTCTTCATCTATTAACTTTTCAACTTCATCTTTTACCTCTTTCAAATTCGCATGAGGCAGTCTGTAATTTTTTATGTACACTGGTGTTTTATCTATAGTTGTTATCTTGTATTCATTAAAATTATTTTTAGTTAGTGTTTCACACTCTTAGTAAAATATATTCTGAAATTCTTTGCATATTTTTAATATTTCTGTTTCTGCGTCATTATCTAAACTGTCTACCTTTATTTCATTTTGGACGTTATTAAATCGGTCTTCATCTACTTAATTATTTTTAAACTGTAATGTAATCTTCTTCTGGACATTACCCCCGGGTTCTGTTGGCCGGGGATGTACCCGTTTCCCTGAAAATTTCTTCTACCAAAATTTCCTTGTACTCTGCTGTTGTTGTTCTGACCCCTGTTTTGTATAAAATATCTGCTATTATTTTGGTGTGGGGCGTTAGGACTTGAAAAACTATTGAAATTTCTGTTGAAGTTATCTCTAGGGTTGCTTCTGCTTCTATGTACCCTATTAAAATGCATTACTTTGTTTGGTTGGTCTGGTTCTGTTTCTAAGGCTACTTGTATAGCATTTGCAAGCTTTTTTGGTCTTGCAGCTGTCACTAGTGATTTGTATGGTTCTAATAGACCATTCTTAAAAGCTGTCATTCCAATCTGATCATTTAGTTTTACTATTACTTCCCTATGCTCATCCCCTTGTTCAGAAATTTGGGGTTCATTTAAGGAAGCTAGTAGTGCCTCTATTCGTGAAGCGTAAGTCATAACTGATTGACTTCCTTGAAAACATTTCGAAATTTCATTGTGTAACCTAGATGCAGTTTTATTTGATTTGTAAGCAGTTTGTAGTATCTTCTTCAAATCTTTAAATTTTTCTGGTTTGTTTTCCGTCAGAATTTAATTTTTTACTGTTTCTGCAAGCTTGGTGGCTAGAATGAACTTTATTAATGTTTCGTTTTGACTGTCATCCTTAAGAGTGTCATGGTAGAATTCAATCAAACCTAAGAAATTATTTAGATCCTTTTGATCTCCTCGAATTTCTGGTATTACCTTTAATGCAGTAATTAAATCGAAATTTGCCATATTTATTTTTGGAATAGGCTGCGAGCTAGTATTTTTAATTTTAAGAAAACTACTTATCTGTTAAACTAATCTTTCATATTTATCTTTTAATCCTTTAATATCCTTCAGGTCCGCTTTTTTCTGTAATTCCAGGCTTCTTTAATTAGTTTGTTTGTATTTTCTATGTATTCTTCACTATATGCTCTATCTGGTGATTTTTTAAGATTTTTTAATAACTTTTCTAATGTTTCGAACCCCATGAGTTAATTTATTTTAATATTTTTTTATATATATATTTATACTTACAAAACATTTTTTTTTTTTGAACATTACTAATATTTTTAAAAGCGTGTTTTCTTAGATATTTCTTATAATATGCATTTAGTTTACATAATGTTAATATTATTAATAATATACAATTTAAATAAACTATTTTGCTATCTAGGTCGTTAAATGTTGTTGTTGCTGCTGCTGCATTGTTGTTTATTATTTCCTCTTTTGATTCTTTGCCACCCATCCCTTTTTAGATTTTTTATCTCCTTGACGAGTTTCCTTTTTTGTGCTCCAGAGCTTATGTTGATTATTTTTTGTAGTTCCGCACACCTTCTCTGGAATGCTCTTTTTCTTCCCCCTCTCTTCTTGTAATTAGAGTAGCCGCTGTTGTTCTTATTTGCCGGATGTTATCTTTTTGTTTTTCCTGTCTTCTCCTGTATTCTTCCAGTGACAATGGTTTTGGGCCAGCTGATATCGGCGTTGGAGTGTATGTTGGTTTTTGGTTTGCTTTCTCATTTCCTATCGGTTCTCATACATATTCTAAGAACTTCTCCCATTTTTCAAATATTTTATTAATCTCTTCGAGTGAAGCCATAAATGTTTTTGTGCGCAGTCCGCAGGATCGCCATGTAATGTTTATCGTTTCCCTATTGTTTAGTGTTATACTGAGCTCTTCGGCCGCTTCAATCCGAGCATCAAAATGCACGATAGTATTCCCTGAGGTCTTCACCCAAAAATAGCGAGTCAAAAAATTATTGGTTTAAGACTGACTTTTTTTTACAAATGACTAGGCTATTTATACTTAAATCTATCTTACAAATAGCTGGGTTCATCCCCACTCTTATACCTATTACAATTTTGATTTTAGTTCTCAATATGCTATTTCATTATTAACCCACAAATGATGGCCCGAATGACGACAAAGATTCGAATTCCATTTGAACAGAATGAACGTTCAGTTCAATCCACCCAAATGCAATTCGATGCCCTTAGCCACCGCGACACATTCCCGTGCAGTCATTACTTGTTCTATTTATGAATCATTTTGTGCACAACGATTTATAATGTGTGATAACTGACCTTTCACAAGTTTGTTCAAATGTAGGTCAGTGTATCCACGTTAAGTGCATAATTTATGTATATACACACGGTGAGTTATTTATATTTATATATATTTTCTTTTTTCTTTAAGAATGAGAAAATTATTTTTGATACTATATTTTACATATTTCTTGCTCTTATTAAATTGTTATTGTGCACTTCTTTATTTACATTTTTAATACTTATTATACTATTTGAACCATTTTGAGCAATAATCTTGTATGGCCCTTTAAAAGGTTTATCTAACTTTTTTTTGTTTCCTACTTTCAAATATACATAATCTCTTATTTTAAAATTTGATGTATTTACATTAGATTGGTTTCTGTGTATTTTATTCTTATTTTGTTCTAAACTTTCTTTAGCTCTATTATGTGCATATTGCAATTTAATTTTGAATTCATTCACATAATTATCAATGTTATAAATACTTTCTTTGTTTTTAATGATTTCACAAGGTAGAGCACATAGTTTTCCATATACTAATTCAAATGGTGAGTAATTTGTAGTACTGTGTGGTGTCGTATTGTATGTGTATGTGTAGTAAGGTAGTAGTTCTTCCCAGTTATCTTTTCCGTCTGTTGTCATTAAATAATCATTTAGAATTCTATGATTTCTTTCTACTGAGCCTAAAGATTCATGGTGAGTAGGAGTAGACGTGGTTTTTTCTATTTTTAGTAATTTACAGATATTTACTAATAGTTCGTTAGTGAACTCTGTGCCCTTGTCTGATTTTAATTTTCTAAAACAACCATATTTCAAAATAAATTTTTCTACAATAGTTTTTGCTACTGACATCGCATCTTTTGTGACTAATGGAAATGCTTCTATGAACTTTGTTAGCTCACATTGGATGGTGAGAATATACCTGTATCTATTTGATGGTCTAAGTGGGCCCACTGTATCTACTGTTATTACTTCAAATGATGTATATGGTGTTTCTGTCATCGTGAATCGTTCTTTAGTATATTTAGTGATTTTGACTTCATTACAGATTTTACAATTGTTTATATAGTTTCTAACCATCTTATTCATATTTTTCCATACATATTTTTGTTTAAGCTTTGCTATACATCTTCGTATTCCATTGTGCCCTCCTAATTTATCTTCATGATACTTATGTATTAAATTCTTCATTTCTTCTGCATGCTCTATTCTTTTTGGTGGATCGTATAATATTATGTCTAGACAATTTTCTTTCTTATTCTTTTGCAGTTCGTTAAATACTTTTTTAAATGCATGCTCTGATATTGTTTTAAAAATATCCTTATTATTTGCTAGCGCTAGCTTTTCTATCTTTTCATGCTTTGTATAAGATAACAATTTCTTCAAAATCAATTTTAAGTCTGATAGAGAATTATCATTGTATCCAACATGTATTCTATCTTTAACTGCATATATTGTTTCTTTATGGGTCCCCATTAATTTCTTTATATTTTCAAGTTGCAACTTCGTAATACTTCTATTGTCTGATATAGATATGCTTTCCATATGTGGAGGTGTACAGTCCCCTCTGGGGGCATAATTTCCGGATATTTTTATTTCTCACTAGCGTTTACTTTTTTTCTTTCTCAACTCCATTGCTCTGGTTCGAACATTAACTCTTTGTAGTGGTATCATTTCTATTAACTCTTCTGAATTCAACTTCATTCTAGACAATGCATCAGCATTTGTATTCATTTTCCCTTATTTAAAAACTATATCAAAATCATAATCAATTAAATCTACTCTAATTCTAGTTAATCTAGATGAAGGGTTTTCTTCTTATGTGTAAATAAACTAACTAAAGGTCTGTGATCGGTATACACTATAAATCTTCTTCCATACAGATATGGCCTAAAATGATTAATTCCCCAATGAATACCAAATAACTCTTTCTCTATAACTGATTTATTTAGCTCGTGTTTGTTTAATGCTTTACTTGCATATGCAATGGGTTTATCATTTCCTACCTCCCCTTGTGAAAGAATAGCTCCTAGTGCATAATTTGAAGCATATGTTGTTAATATGAATGGTTTTTCAAAGTTTGGTTAACGCAGGATTGGTGGGGACATTAATTTCTTTTTTAGGATTTCAAAAGCAATTTGACAACGTTCTGTCCAACTAAAAATTTTATTTTTCTTTAATAATTCATTTAATGGTTTTGCTATGTCGGCAAAATTTTGTATAAAACGTATATAATAGTTACAGAAAGCTACGAACCTTCGAACCGCATCTACATTATCCAGTTTTGGGTATTCATTTATAACTTTGTATTTACTTGGGTCTGTGGTGACCCCTTCTGCAGTTATTAAATGTCCAAGATATACTACTTCCGGACGGAGAAAATTAATTTTAAATTATATTTACGCAATCTTTTAAAAACTTCTATTAGGTTATTATTGTGTTCCTTGAGATTTGAGCCAAACACAATTATATCATCAACATATAAAAATGCAGATGCTTGTAACCCACTAAGTGCAATCGTTAACATTCTCTGAAAACTATTTGTTGAAATCTTCAATCCAAAAGGTAATCTTTTGAATTGAAAATATCCATTATCTGTTGAAAAAGCTGTAAGAGGTGTGGATTTCGGATGCAATTGAATTTGGTGAAATGAACTTGTCCAATCCAATGTTGAAAAATATTTTGCTTTTCCTAGCTTGTCTAGTGCATCTTCTAAACGAGTTAATGGAAATTTATCTTCAACCACTTTTTTGTTCAAAGACCTAAAATCTACTACTAATCTCCATTTTTGATTTCCATTTGCGCTTTTCTTTGGTACTATTAACAACGGTGAGTTATACGGACTAGTAGATGGCTCAATTATATCTTCATCTATTAACTTTTCAACTTGATCTTTTACCTCTTTCAAATTCGCATGAGGCAGTCTGTAATTTTTTTACGTACACTGGTGTTTTATCTATAGTTGTTATCTTGTGTTCATAAAAATTATTTTTAGTTAGTGTTTCACACTCTAAGTAAAATATATTCTGAAATTCTTTGCATATTTTTAATATTTCTGTTTCTGCGTCATTATCTAAACTGTCTACCTTTATTTCATTTTGGACGTTATTAAATCGGTCTTCATCTACTAAATTATTTTTAAACTGTAATGTAATCTTCTTCTACTTTGTTTGTTTGTATTTTCTATGTATTTTTCACTATATGCTCTATCTGGTGATTTTTTAATAACTTTTCTAATGTTTCGAACCCCATGAGTTAATTTATTTTAATATTTTTTTTATATATATATTTATGCTTACAAAACATTTTTTTTTTTTTTAACATTACTAATATTTTTAAAAGCGTGTTTTCTTAGATATTTCTTATAATATGCATTTAGTTTACATAATGTTAATATTATTAATAATATACAATTTAAATAAACTATTTTGCTATCTAAGTCGTTCAATGTTGTTGTTGCTGCTGCTGCATTGTTGTTTATTATTTCCTCTTTTGATTCTTTGCCACCCATCCTTTTTTAGATTTGTTATCTCCTTGACGAGTTTCCTTTTTTGTGCTCCAGAGCTTATGTTGATTATTTTTTGTAGTTCCGCACACCTTCTCTGGAATGCTCTTTTTCTTCCTCCTCTCTTCTTGTAATTAGAATAGCCGCTGTTGTTCTTGTTTGCCGGATGTTATCTTTTTGTTTTTTCCTGTCTTCTCCTGTATTCTTCCAGTGACAATGGTTTTGGGCCAGCTGATATCGGCGTTGGAGTGTATGTTGGTTTTTGGTTTGCTTTCTCATTTGCTATCGGTTCTGATACATATTCTAAGAACTTCTCCCATTTTTCAAATATTTTATTAATCTTTTTGAGTGAAGCCATAAATGTTTTTGTGCGCAGTCCGCAGAATCGCCATGTAATGTTTATCGTTTGAGCATCAAAATGCACGATAGTATTACTGAGGTCTTCACCCAAAAATAGCGAGTCAAAAAATTATTGGTTTAAGACTGACTTGTTTTTACAAATCACTAGGCTATTTATACTTAAATCTATCTTACAAATAGTTGGGTTCATCCCCACTCTTATACCTATTACAATTTTGATTTTAGTTCTCAATATGCTATTTCATTATTAACCCACAAATGATGGCCCGAATGACGACAAAGATTCGAATTCCATTTGAACAGAATGAACGTTCAGTTCAATCCACCCAAATGCAATTCGATGCCCTTAGCCACCGTGACACATTCCCGTGCAGTCATTAATTGCTCTATTTATGAATCATTTTGTGCACAACGATTCACAATGTGTGATAACTGACCATTCACAAGTTTGTTCAAATGTAGGTCAGTGTATCCACGTTAAGTGCATAATTTATGTATATACACAACACCCTCACCCTTTAAAAAAAAAATATTTTCTTTTTTCTTTAAGAATGAGAAAATTATTTTTGATACTATATTTTACATATTTCTTGCTCTTATTAAATTGTTATTGTGCACTTCTTTATTTACATTTTTAATACTTATTATACTATTTGGACCATTTTGAGCAAAAATCTTGTATGGCCCTTTAAAAGGTTTATCTAACTTTTTTTTGTTTCCTACTTTCAAATATACATAATCTCCTATTTTAAAATTTGATGTATTTACATTAGATTGGTTTCTGTGTATTTTATTCTTATTTTGTTCTAAACTTTCTTTAGCTCTATTATGTGCATATTGCAATTTCATTTTGAATTCATTCACATAATTATCAATGTTATAAATACTTTCTTTGTTTTTAATGATTTCACAAGGTAGAGCACATAGTTTTCCATATACTAATTCAAATGGTGAGTAATTTGTAGTACTGTGTGGTGTCGTATTGTATGTGTATGTGTAGTAAGGTAGTAGTTCTTCCCAGTTATCTTTTCCGTCTGTTGTCATTAAATAATCATTTAGAATTCTATGATTTCTTTCTACTAAGCCTAAAGTTTCATGGTGAAAAGGAGTAGACGTGGTTTTTTCTATTTTTAGTAATTTACAGATATTTACTAATAGTTCGTTAGTGAACTCTGTGCCCTTGTCTGATTTTAATTTTCTAAAACAACCATATTTCAAAATAAATTTTTCTACAATAGTTTTTGCTACTGAAATCGCATCTTTTGTGACTAATGGAAATGCTTCTATGAACTTTGTTAGTTCACATTGGATGGTGAGAATATACCTGTATCTATTTGATGGTCTAAGTGGGCCTACTGTATCTACTGTTATTACTTCAAATGATGTATATGGTGTTTCTGTCATCGTAAATCGTTCTTTAGTATATTTAGTGATTTTTATATGATAACAGATTTTACAATAGTTTCTAACCATGTTATTCATATTTTTCCATACATATTTTTGTTTAAGCTTTGCTATACATCTTCGTATTTCATTGTGCCCTCCTAATTTATCTTCATGATACTTATGTATTAAATTGTTCATTTCTTCTGCATGCTCTATTCTTTTTGGTGGATCGTATAATATTATGTCTAGACAATTTTCTTTCTTATTCTTTTGCAGTTCGTTAAATACTTCTTTAAATTCATGCACTGATATTCTTTTAAAATATCCTTATTATTTGCTGGCGCTAGCTTTTCTATCTTTTCATGCTTTGTATAAGATAACAATTTCTTCAAAATCAATTTTAAGTCTGATAGAGAATTATCATTGTATCCAACATGTATTCTATCTTTAACTGCATATATTATTTCTTTATGGGTCCCCATTAAATTCTTTATATTTTCAAGTTGCAATTTCGTAATACTTCTATTGTCTGATATAGATATGCTTTCCATATGTGGTGTACAGTCTCCTCTGGGGGCATTATTTCCGGATATTTTTATTTCTCACTAGCGTTTACTTTTTTCTTTCTCAACTCCATTGCTCTGGTTCGAACATTAACTCTTTGTAGTGGTATCATTTCTATTAACTATTCTGAATTCAACTTCATTCTAGACAATGCATCAGCATTTGTATTCATTTTCCCTTATTTAAAAACTATATCAAAATCATAATCAATTAAATCTACTCTAATTCTAGTTAATCTAGATGAAGGGTTTTCTTCTTATGTGTAAATAAACTAACTAAAGGTCTGTGATCGGTATACTCTATAAATCTTCTTCCATACAGATATGGCCTAAAATGATTAATTCCCCAATGAATACCAAATAACTCTTTCTCTATAACTGATTTATTTAGCTCGTGTTTGTTTAATGCTTTATTGGATATGCAATGGGTTTATCATTTCCTACCTCCCCTTGTGAAAGAATAGCTCCTAGTGCATAATTTGAATGGTCTTGTTGTTAATATGAATGGTTTTTCAAAGTTTGGTTAACGCAGGATTGGTGGGGACATTAATTTCTTTTTTAGGCTTTCAAAAGCAATTTGACAACGTTCTGTCCAACTAAAAATTTTATTTTTCTTTAATAATTCATTTAATGGTTTTGCTATGTCGGCAAAATTTTGTATAAAACGTCTATAATAGTTACAGAAAGCTACGAATCTTCGAACCGCATCTACATTATCCGGTTTTGGGTATTCATTTATAACTTTGTATTTACTTGGGTCTGTGTTGACCCCTTCTGCAGTTATTAAATGTCTAAGATATACTACTTCCGGACGGAGAAAATTAATTTTAAATTATATTTACGCAATCTTTTAAAAACTTCTATTAGGTTATTATTGTGTTACTTGAGATTTGAGCCAAACACAATTATATCATCAACATATAAAAATGCAGATGCTTGTAACTCACTAAGTGCAATCGTTAACATTCTCTGAAAACTATTTGTTGAAATCTTCAATCCAAAAGGTAATCTTTTGAATTGAAAATGTCCATTATCTGTTGAAAAAGCTGTAAGAGGTGTGGATTTCGGATGCAATTGAATTTGGTGAAATGAACTTGTCAAATCCAATGTTGAAAAATATTTTGCTTTTCCTAGCTTGTCTAGTGCATCTTCTAAACGAGTTAATGGAAATTTATCTTCAACCACTTTTTTGTTCAAAGACCTAAAATCTACTACTAATCTCCATTTTTTATTTCCATTTGCGCTTTTCTTTGGTACTATTAACAACGGTGTGTTATACGGACTAGTAGATGGCACAATTATATCTTCATCTAATAACTTTTCAACTTCATCTTTTACCTCTTTCAAATTCGCATGAGGCAGTCTGTAATTTTTTTACGTAAACTGGTGTTTTATCTATAGTTGTTATCTTGTGTTCATACAAATTATTTTTAGTTAGTGTTTCACACTCTAAGTAAAATATATTCTGAAATTCTTTGCATATTTTTAATATTTCTGTTTCTGCGTCATTATCTAAACTGTCTACCTTTATTTCATTTTGGACGTTATTAAATCGGTCTTCATCTACTTAATTATTTTTAAACTGTAATGTAATCTTCTTCTGGACATTACCCCCGGGTTCTGTTGGCCGGGGATGTACCCGTTTCCCTGAAAATTTCTTCTACCAAAATTTCCTTGTACTCTGCTGTTGTTGTTCTGACCCCTGTTATAAAATATCTGCTATTATTTTGGTGTGGGGCGTTAGGACTTGAAAAACTATTGAAATTTCTGTTGAAGTTATCTCTAGGGTTGCTTCTGCTTCTCTGTACCCTATTAAAATGCATTACTTTGTTTGGTTGGTCTGGTTCTGTTTCTAAGGCTACTTGTACAGCATTTGCAAGCTTTTTTGGTCTTGCAGCTGTCACTAGTGATTTGTATGGTTTTAATAGACCATTCTTATAAGCTGTCATTCCAATCTGATCATTTAGTTTTACTATTACTTCCCTATGCTCATCCCCTTGTTCAGAAATTTGGAGTTCATTTAAGGAAGCTAGTAGTGTCTCTATTCGTGAAGCGTAAGTCATAACTGATTGACTTCCTTGAAAACATTTCGAAATTTCATTGTGTAACCTTGATGCAGTTTTATTTGATTTATAAGCAGTTTGTAGTATCTTCTTCAAATCTTTAAATTTTTCTGGTTTGTTTTCCGTCAGAATTTAATTTTTTACTGTTTCTGCAAGCTTGGTGGCTAGAATGAACTTTATTAATGTTTCTTTTTGACTGTCATCCTTAAGAGTGTCATTGTAGAATTCAATCAAACCTAAGAAATTATTTAGATCCTTTTGATCTCCTCGAATTTCTGGTATTACCTTTGATGCAGTAATTAAATCGAAATTTGCCATATTTATTTTTGGAATAGGCTGCGAGCTAGTATTTTTAATTTTAAGAAAACTACTTATCTGTTAAACTAATCTTTCATATTTATCTTTTAATCCTTTAATATCCTTTAATATCCTTCTTTAATTAGTTTGTTTGTATTTTCTATGTATTCTTCACTATATGCTCTATCTGGTGATTTTTTAAGATTTTTTAATAACTTTTCTAATGTTTTGAACCCCATGAGTTAATTTATTTTAATATTTTTTTTTATATATATATTTATACTTACAAAACATTTTTTTTTTTTTTTTAACATTACTAATATTTTTAAAAGCGTGTTTTCTTAGATATTTCTTATAATATGCATTTAGTTTAAATAATGTTAACATTATTAATAATATACAATTTAAATAAACTATTTTGCTATCTAAGTCGTTAAATGTTGTTGTTGCTGCTGCTGCATTGTTGTTTATTATTTCCTCTTTTGATTCTTTGCCACCCATCCTTTTTTAGATTTTTTATCTCCTTGACGAGTTTCCTTTTTTGTGCTCCAGAGCTTATGTTGATTATTTTTTGTAGTTCCGCACACCTTCTCTGGAATGCTCTTTTTCTTCCCCCTCTCTTCTTGTAATTAGAGTAGCCGCTGTTGTTCTTATTTGCCGGATGTTATCTTTTTGTTTTTCCTGTCTTCTCCTGTATTCTTCCAGTGACAATGGTCTTGGGCCAGCTGATATCGGCGTTGGAGTGTATGTTGGTTTTTGGTTTGCTTTCTCATTTGCTATCGGTTCTGATACATATTCTAAGAACTTCTCCCATTTTTCAAATATTTTATTAATCTCTTCGAGTGAAGCCATAAATGTTTTTGTGCGCAGTCCGCAGGATCGCCATGTAATGTTTATCGTTTCCCTATTGTTTAGTGTTATACTGAGCTCTTCGGCCGCTTCCATCCGAGCATCAAAATGCACGATAGTATTACTGAGGTCTTCACCCGAAAATAGCGAGTCAAAAAATTATTGGTTTAAGACTGACTTTTTTTTACAAATGACTAGGCTATTTATACTTAAATATATCTTACAAATAGTTGGGTTCATCCCCACTCTTATACCTATTACAATTTTGATTTTAGTTCTCAATATGCTATTTCATTATTAACCCACAAATGATGGCCCGAATGACGACAAAGATTCGAATTCCATTTGAACAGAATGAACGTTCAGTTCAATCCACCCAAATGCAATTCGATGCCCTTAGCCACCGCGACACATTCCCGTGCAGTCATTAATTTTTCTATTTATGAATCATTTTGTGCACAACGATTTACAATGTGTGAAAACTGACCATTCACAAGTTTGTTCAAACATAGGTCAGTGTATCCACGTTAAGTGCATAATTTATGTATATACACAACACCCTCACCCTTTAAAAAAAAATTATTTTCTTTTTTCTTTAAGAATGAGAAAATTATTTTTGATACTATATTTTACATATTTCTTGCTCTTATTAAATTGTTATTGTGCACTTCTTTATTTACATTTTTAATACTTATTATACTATTTGGACCATTTTGAGCAATAATCTTGTATGGCCCTTTAAAAGGTTTATCTAACTTTTTTTTGTTTCCTACTTTCAAATATACAAGTTAAGGCAAACAATTGCAAATATTGTGCAAATGATTTATGACTCGTTCTCACGATAATTTCGCTGACGCTGCGTCTGGAAACAAGACAACAACCAGAACAAACATGCATTCCAGCACGTAGCAGAGACTGCTGCAACACAACACTACCTGTGGGAACATCCGCAGCGAACAAATATGCATTCCAGCACATAGCAGAGACTGCTGCAACACAACACCACCTGTGGGAACATCCGCAGCATAGAGGCATAAGTAGGTTAGATAGTTTTAAGAAAAACAGTTTGTAGTTAGTTCTAAGTTGAAATTGAAATAAAGAGGTTCAGCCTCCGATAAAATATTTTTTTTTAAAACTAAAGTAAAGTTTAGTTTAATTGGCGCCCGAGCAGGGACCCAGGAATTATCTAAGTCGGCCTTTTAAATTCGCGATCGTTTTAATAAAATCCAGTTAACGCGGACTGACAACGCAAAGTATATACGCGGTTGTTTTTACAAAATCCCGTTTACGCGGACTGACGACGTGAAAAATCAAAGTGTCACGAAAAAAAAAATTCCTGCTGTCCAACGCGTGTGTTGTGGTGAAAAGAGGCCCCGAAGTAGTCTCAAAGAAATAAACTCTTAGACAAAACGGAAGCTGCGTTAAGCGCTAGCCGCACCACCCACCCATTAGAAGTAATAAGGAAACGAAACATCAATGGAAACATCAATGGAACGCGTCTACTTATTAGTGTAAGAAACATTTATATTATTATATTAAGTATAGTATAAGGTTAAAAGTGAAGCAACTAAAACTTATAAATTCAAGATAAAATAAAACAAAAAAGAAATATTTAAGTGAGAAGTAGAATTAAAAGAATTAAGATTGAAAGAAAATATTTGAAAAAAAAAATCTATTTATAAATTCAAAGTAAAATAAAACAAAAAAGATAATTTAAAAGAAAATATTTAAGTGAGAATAGGATTTTAAGAAGTAGAATTAAAAGAATTAAGATTGAAAGAAAATATTTGGAAAAAAAAATCAATTTACAAACTCAAAGTAAAATAAAACAAAAAAGGTAATTTAAAAGAAATATCTAAGTGAGAATAGGATTTTAAGAAGTAGAATTAAAAAAATTAAAATTGAAAGAAAATATATAATAATAATAATTTAA
This sequence comes from Platycheirus rosarum, assembly GCA_963971375.1. Taxonomy (NCBI): domain Eukaryota; kingdom Metazoa; phylum Arthropoda; class Insecta; order Diptera; family Syrphidae; genus Platycheirus; species Platycheirus rosarum. The sequence continues at coordinate 140,158,554 of OZ020507.1, read as the reverse complement.
ACAAAATAAGAAAAATAGAAAAAAAACAATGATTACAAGATCAGGTGCAAGAGCGGACATTCAAGCGAGTCCTGCAAGTACAGGTGATGAACAGTTACCTCCTCAGGGTCCACCGCAAGGTGGTCTTTCTCAAGGTCTACTCCAGATACAACCACAAGGTCAATTTCCTTTCAATAATAATACAATACCCCCACTCCCTTCAATAAATATTCCTCCTGCTAATTATCAGAACTCAAATAGCCATCTTCACTCTGGTACTACCCATAATGGTGCTCCAGAGGTCAGATCAACACCAGAACTGGACACTCTGGTAACTTCCATAGTCAGTCGTGTACTGCAACAGCAGGGCAAACAAATTATAGGAAACATCCTTAACCCGGATGTACAAAGCCTTCACGGCGTGGACCAGACGATTTTGCCCCAATACCAAAACAATTTAGATGGTTTAGATAAAATTCCGGACGTCGTAAGATGTCTACGCAATTTCTCTGGCGAACCCGGAGAATTTTCTTCATGGAAGAAAAGCGTGGAACGTGTTTTGAAAATTTATGAAAACACGAGGGGAACTCCTAGATATTATGGCATTATAAATGTCATCCGCAACAAAATCATTGGGGAAGCAGATGCTGCCCTCGAATCGTTTAATACGCCCCTTAATTGGGAAAGCATAGTGCGTTGTCTCACAATGCACTACGCAGACAAGCGTGACGTTACCACGTTGGAATGCCAAATGTTCAACTTGGTCCAAGGCAACCAAACGGTACATCAATTCTATCAGGCAGTCAACTCCCAATTGACATTGATAATTAATAAAATATCTTGCTTGGAAATCGGTTCAGAGGCGATGAGGATTTTAACGCAAACCTACAGAGATAAAGCCCTCGAGACATTTGTAAGAGGTCTAAGAGGCAATCTATCGGATCTGTTGGGAATGAGAGAGCCTGTGGATTTACCACAAGCATTACACCTCTGCCTCAAATATGAGAACCAACATCACAGGTTTAACCCTAACCAAGTAAATCAAGGAGCGGTTCGGAAAAACTTTATTCAGCAGACTCCACGACTGCAAGTCAATCCCGGCCGTAATGCCGTTCCACCACGAAATTTCGGTACATACCCGTATCGTAACCAGAATCCAATTCATTCCTCCTATCCTACATATCCCTCCTTTAATCCCCCAATACACCAAGGTCCCACGTACAATCCATTCGCACAACAACTTCCAGCATTCGGAAATCGCCCAATCAATAATCCTCAGCCACAAAATAATAACCAGAATTTTCCACAAAATCGTTTTCAGGCCTATAAGCCATTCCCAAACCAAAACCCCATAAAAAATGAACCTCTGACGATAGGTAGAAGCAATCAACTAAAAGGAATAAATAACCAACATCATAGAGCACACTTCAACCCAAGCCAACAAATACAGAAGCCGAACTATCAACAGCAGTCATCAGCTCAAAAGCCAGGACATCAAAATTTCCATATAAGTCCCAGTTTGGAGTCTTACGAAAATCAAACAATTCCCAGTCACGAAGAAAATGCATTATCTGAAGAAGATGCATATGCTCAAGTCTGCGAACAATTCACTCGCGGCCTAAATTTAAACCAGGATAACGATCCTTCGGCGGAAAGACCTTCTGATTTTGAAGGATATCAAAGTCCACCCTACCAGCTGTTAGAATTCAGCGACATTCATTTTTTAGGCTAACGCAGTCCTCATTACCATATTTTGAGTGTAGATCGAGGACCGGAGAAACATATAAATTTTTAATAGATACTGGTTCCAGTAAGAACTACATAAAACCCGATATAGTTAAGAATATCATTCCCAATGAAAATATTTTCTATGCTAAGTCCATAGCTGGTGATGTTAAAGTCAGCCACCACACATTCCTGAAACTTTTTGGATTAAATGATCTAAATATTAAATTTTTTATCCTGCCCACTTTAAAAACATTCGACGGTATCTTAGGTAACGATAGCCTTCAATCGTTAGATGCCGTTATTCACACTAAGGGAAGCTTTATGACCATTTTAAACCAGGTACATGTAAAAATTAAGCAATTTAAATCGCAAGCTGTCAACTCCATTGCTGTAGATTCTGAAAATCTAACAGTTTCACAGAAGAAAATGTTATGTGCTATAGTTAATAACAACAGAAACCTATTTTCTGAACCTGATGAAAGGTTAACTTATACAACAGCAGTAGTAGCAGAGATAAGAACCTCCACGGATGATCCCGTATATACTCGTTACTATCCTTTCCCAAATTCTCTTCAATCCGAAGTCGAAAAGCAAGTAGAACAACTGCTTAATGATGGAATAATCAGACCTTCACGGTCACCATATAACTCTCCGGTGTGGATTGTTCCAAAGAAACCGGATTCTTCTGGAGCTAAGCAGTATAGAATGGTTATTGACTACCGTAAGCTTAATACCATTACAATTGCCGACAAATACCCTATACCCGATATTCACGAGGTGACAGCACAACTCGGAAAAAACAATTTTTTCACCGTACTTGACCTGAAAAGTGGCTTCCATCAAATTCCTTTGAAGGAATCTGATATTGAGAAGACAGCTTTTTCAATCAACAACGGGAAGTACGAGTTCACTAGGCTCCCGTTTGGCCTTAAAAATGCTCCCTCGATTTTCCAACGAGCTCTCGATGACATATTACGAGACTACATTGGGAAATCTTGTTTTGTGTACATCGACGATATTATAATATTTAGCGAAGATGAAGAACAGCACGCTAGGAATATCGAACAAATTTTTGGTACACTCAGTAGAGCAAATATGAAGGTCCAGTTAGACAAGTGTAAATTCTTCAGTTCGGAAGTAGAATTTCTGGGTTTTATAATATCATCCGAGGGCATTAAAACAAATATTACTAAAGTAAAGTCTATCATAGACTTTCCCGTACCCAAAACCCTAAAAGAACTGAGATCTTTTCTCGGCTTGTCAGGGTATTATCGCCGTTTTATTAATGGCTATGCCCAACTTGCGAAACCGCTGACAATCCTTTTAAGAGGGGAGGAAGGACGAGTGTCCAAAAACCATTCCTCTAAGATCCAAATTAATTTGAATAACGACGCTCTAGACTCTTTCAACAAAATTAAAAACTCCTTAATTTCAAAAGATGTGATATTGGCTTACCCCGATTATAAAAAACCTTTCGACCTTACAACTGACGCCTCTAACGTCGCCATCGGCGCTGTTCTGGAACAAGAAAACAGGCCTTTGACATTTATTAGCCGAACGCTAACCAAGACAGAGGAAAATTACGCAGCTAACGAGAAGGAGATGTTAGCTATCGTTTGGGCCCTAGGCTCACTTCGCAACTACCTTTACGGTCACGCTAAGGTCCGAATTTTCACTGACCACCAACCCCTTACTTTTGCTTTGAGCAACAAGAATAACAACAGCAAAATGAAAAGGTGGAAATCTATACTTGAGGAATATAACCACGAACTGAAGTATAAACCTGGTAGGACGAATGTTGTCGCAGATGCCTTATCCAGAGCTCCAAAGGTATCTGACGTTAATGCTTTATCTATGACACAGCATAGTGATGAAAGCTCATCACATGAACTCATACCAAGTATCGAAACTCCAATTAATGTATTTAAAAACCAAATCCTTCTCCAAATAGGTGAAACTCCTAGCCAAACCTTTCATATAATTTTTCGTACTTACCATAGGCACGTAATCACAGAACCGACATACAATCAAGACAATCTCAAACAAATTCTTAAAAAGATACTGAATCCCTCCGTAATTAACTGTATCAGAACAGCCAAACTACAAATGGGCACGTTTAAACTGGTGCACGTGATAGACATCGAGGATTACCGACAGGCACTCAACGAACTGAGTCGCATGATGTCAAAGATTGAACCCCAACCCGATTCCATTTTACCTATCCTATCCGCCGAAATTAAACACATTCAATCCCATTTGACCAGACTTATTCCCAAATCCAGAAGAAAGAGATCCTTAGATTTCCTGGGCTCTGCCTGGAAATGGATTGCCGGAACTCCGGATAGACACGATTTTAAAATAATGAAAGATAAAGTCAACAACGCTCTTGCAAACAATAATAAACAACGAATCATAAATAATATAATTAATAATAGAATAAGTGAAACAAGTAATGTTACGAACAATATTATTCAAGCACTAAAATCTAATGAAAATGTGAAACTAGAATTTATGTTAGAACTTAAGTTTAAGTTAGAATCATTACGAGAAGAAGTAAAAAATATCGAATACTCTATGCAATGGGCAAGAGCAGGAATAATAAATACTTATATTTTGTCTAATTTAGAAATAAATATAATAAGAGATATTTTAAATAAAGAAAACATGCCATATTATAATGTAATCGAAGCTATCGAATTTTCAGAAGTAAAAATTGCTTCAAATAACAAATCCATTTTATATATTCTAAGTTTATTAACGACAGAAAAAGAAACATGTAAAAGAATGCTTATAAAACCTGTCAAAAAAGGAAAAACTGCTGTTAAAACAAATTTTAACGAAATTCTAAAATGTAATACTAATTCATATGGAATTAATACTAAATGTAAGACTTTCAATTCATTAGCAATATGTAAAAATAGTGACGTAATAGATCTAAGTAAAGATAGTTGTATTAATAATTTATTAACTAGTAAGCCTCATTCCTGCACTGAAATCAACAACCAACATATTCCAGCTATAGAAGAGATCACACCTGGAATGGTGTTATTAAACCAATTTGATGACAAAATCTACATCGATGAAAGCGAAATCCCCCTTAATGGAACATACTTAATACAATTCCATAATGCCACCGTTAGAGCCCAACAGTACACCTTCCAAGAATCAGAGATGACGGAACATAATCCACTTCCTGCCATGCTACAACCACCAGCTATAAGGCCCCAAATAGAAGAGTTGCTTTCTCTGGAAATGCTTAAAGAACTAGAAGCAAAGAACATCAAATACATAGAAGAACTGAAAGTAACCAATGAAAAAAAGTCTGCGGCAGTGTTATCACTACTAACATTAATACTAGTGGTCATCGTAATCACCCTTTGGAAAAAAGGAGTTATTCCATGTATCATCTGCAAGAAAGAAATTAACATCGAAAATGAAGCGTCTGAAGGAGAAAATAAGGGACATATAACGACAAGCAGTAATAAAAACGAACCTGTACCGACACCTAGGACACTGGAAATAAACGACCTTCCCCAACATATTAAAATGGTTCGATCGAACGAGGCCGTTCGATTTTAGAGGGCGGAGGAGTTAAGGCAAACAATTGCAAATATTGTGCAAATGATTTATGACTCGTTCTCACGATAATTTCGCTGACGCTGCGTCTGGAAACAAGACAACAACCAGAACAAACATGCATTTCAGCACGTAGCAGAGACTGCTGCAACACAACACGACCTGTGGGAACATCCGCAGCGAACAAATATGCATTCCAGCACATAGCAGAGACTGCTGCAACACAACACCACCTGTGGGAACATCCGCAGCATAGAGGCATTAGTAGGTTAGATAGTTTTAAGAAAAAAAGTTTGTAGTTAGTTCTAAGTTGAAATTGAAATAAAGAGGTTCAGCCTCCGATAAAATATTTTTTTTTTAAACTAAAGTAAAGTTTAGTTTAATTTACATAATCTCCTATTTTAAAATTTGATGTATTTACATTAGATTGGTTTCTGTGTATTTTATTCTTATTTTGTTCTAAACTTTCTTTAGCTCTATTATGTGCATATTGCAATTTCATTTTGAATTCATTCACATAATTATCAATGTTATAAATACTTTCTTTGTTTTTAATGATTTCACAAGGTAGAGCACATAGTTTTCCATATACTAATTCAAATGGTGAGTAATTTGTAGTACTGTGTGGTGTCGTATTGTATGTGTATGTGTAGTAAGGTAGTAGTTCTTCCCAGTTATCTTTTCCGTCTGTTGTCATTAAATAATCATTTAGAATTCTATGATTTCTTTCTACTAAGCCTAAAGTTTCATGGTGAAAAGGAGTAGACGTGGTTTTTTCTATTTTGAGTAATTTACAGATATTTACTAATAGTTCGTTAGTGAACTCTGTGCCCTTGTCTGATTTTAATTTTCTAAAACAACCATATTTCAAAATAAATTTTTCTACAATAGTTTTTGCTACTGACATCGCATCTTTTGTGACTAATGGAAATGCTTCTATGAACTTTGTTAGTTCACATTGGATGGTGAGAATATACCTGTATCTATTTGATGGTCTAAGTGGGCCTACTGTATCTACTGTTATTACTTCAAATGATGTATATGGTGTTTCTGTCATCGTGAATCGTTCTTTAGTATATTTAGTGATTTTGACTTCATTACAGATTTTACAATTGTTTATATAGTTTCTAACCATCTTATTCATATTTTTCCATACATGTTTTTGTTTAAGCTTTGCTATACATCTTCGTATTCCATTGTGCCCTCCTAATTTATTTTCATGATACTTATGTATTAAATTCTTCATTTCTTCTGCATGCTCTATTCTTTTTGGTGTTCAAAGACCTAAAATCTACTACTAATCTCCATTTTTTATTTCCATTTGCGCTTTTCTTTGGTACTATTAACAACGGTGTGTTATACGGACTAGTAGATGGCTCAGTTATATCTTCATCTATTAACTTTTCAACTTCATCTTTTACCTCTTTCAAATTCGCATGAGGCAGTCTGTAATTTTTTTACGTACACTGGTGTTTTATCTATAGTTGTTATCTTGTGTTCATAAAAATTATTTTTAGTTAGTGTTTCACACTCTAAGTAAAATATATTCTGAAATTCTTTGCATATTTTTAATATTTCTGTTTCTGCGTCATTATCTAAACTGTCTACCTTTATTTCATTTTGGACGTTATTAAATCGGTCTTCATCTACTAAATTATTTTTAAACTGTAATGTAATCTTCTTCTGGATATTACCCCCGGGTTCTGTTGGCCGGGGATGTACCCGTTTCCCTGAAAATTTCTTCTACCAAAATTTCCTTGTACTCTGCTGTTGTTGTTCTGACCCCTGTTTTGTATAAAATATCTGCTATTATTTTGGTGTGGAGCGTTAGGACTTGAAAAACTATTGAAATTTCTGTTGAAGTTATCTCTAGGGTTGCTTCTGCTTCTCTGTACCCTATTAAAATGCATTACTTTGTTTGGTTGGTCTGGTTCTGTTTCTAAGGCTACTTGTACAGCATTTGCAAGCTTTTTTGGTCTTGCAGCTGTCACTAGTGATTTGTATGGTTCTAATAGACCATTCTTAAAAGCTGTCATTCCAATCTGATCATTTAGTTTTACTATTACTTCCCTATGCTCATCCCCTTGTTCAGAAATTTGGAGTTCATTTAAGGAAGCTAGTAGTGTCTCTATTCGTGAAGCGTAAGTCATAACTGATTGACTTCCTTGAAAACATTTCGAAATTTCATTGTGTAACCTAGACGCAGTTTTATTTGATTTATAAGCAGTTTGTAGTATCTTCTTCAAATCTTTAAATTTTTCTGGTTTGTTTTCCGTCAGAATTTAATTTTTTACTGTTTCTGCAAGCTTGGTGGCTAGAATGAACTTTATTAATGTTTCTTTTTGACTGTCATCCTTAAGAGTGTCATTGTAGAATTCAATCAAACCTAAGAAATTATTTAGATCCTTTTGATCTCCTCGAATTTCTGGTATTACCTTTGATGCAGTAATTAAATCGAAATTTGCCATATTTATTTTTGGAATAGGCTGCGAGCTAGTATTTTTAATTTTAAGAAAACTACTTATCTGTTAAACTAATCTTTCATATTTATCTTTTAATCCTTTAATATCCTTCAGGTCCGCTTTTTTCTGTAATTCCAGGCTTCTTTAATTAGTTTGTTTGTATTTTCTATGTATTCTTCACTATATGCTCTATCCGGTGATTTTTTAAGATTTTTTAATAACTTTTCTAATGTTTCGAACCCCATGAGTTAATTTATTTTAATATTTTTTTTATATATATATTTATACTTACAAAACATTTTTTTTTTTTTTTTTTTTAATATTACTAATATTTTTAAAAGCGTGCTATCTTAGATATTTCTTATAATATGCATTTAGTTGACATAATGTTAATATTATTAATAATATACAATTTAAATAAACTATTTTGCTATCTAAGTCGTTAAATGTTGTTGTTGCTGCTGCTGCATTGTTGTTTATTATTTCCTCTTTTGATTCTTTGCCACCCATCCTTTTTTAGATTTTTTATCTCCTTGACGAGTTTCCTTTTTTGTGCTCCAGAGCTTATGTTGATTATTTTTTGTAGTTCCACACACCTTCTCTGGATTGCTCTTTTTCTTCCTCCTCTCTTCTTGTAGTTAGAGTAGCCGCTGTTGTTCTTATTTGCCGGATGTTATCTTTTTGTTTTTCCTGTCTTCTCCTGTATTCTTCCAGTGACAATGGTTTTGGGCCAGCTGATATCGGCGTTGGAGTGTATGTTGGTTTTTGGTTTGCTTTCTCATTTGCTATCGGTTCTGATACATATTCTAAGAACTTCTCCCATTTTTCAAATATTTTATTAATCACTTCGAGTGAAGCCATAAATGTTTTTGTGCGCAGTCCGCAGAATCGCCATGTAATGTTTATCGTTTCCCTATTGTTTAGTGTTATACTGAGCTCTTCGGTCGCTTCAATCCGAGCATCAAAATGCACGATAGTATTCCCTGAGGTCTTCACCCGAAAATAGCGAGTCAAAAAATTATTGGTTTAAGACTGACTTTTTTTTACAAATGACTAGGCTATTTATACTTAAATCTATCTTACAAATAGTTGGGTTCATCCCCACTCTTATACCTATTACAATTTTGATTTTAGTTCTCAATATGCTATTTCATTATTAACCCACAAATGATGGCCATTTGAACAGAATGAACGTTCAGTTCAATCCACCCAAATGCAATTCGATGCCCTTAGCCACCGCGACACATTCCCGTGCAGTCATTAATTTTTCTATTTATGAATCATTTTGTGCACAACGATTTACAATGTGTGAAAACTGACCATTCACAAGTTTGTTCAAACATAGGTCAGTGTATCCACGTTAAGTGCATAATTTATGTATATACACAACACCCTCACCCTTTAAAAAAAAATTATATTCTTTTTTCTTTAAGAATGAGAAAATTATTTTTGATACTATATTTTACATATTTCTTGCTCTTATTAAATTGTTATTGTGCACTTCTTTATTTACATTTTTAATACTTATTATACTATTTGGACCATTTTGAGCAATAATCTTGTATGGCCCTTTAAAAGGTTTATCTAACTTTTTTTTGTTTCCTACTTTCAAATATACATAATCTCCTATTTTAAAATTTGACGTATTTACATTAGATTGGTTTCTGTCTATTTTATTCTTATTTTGTTCTAAACTTTCTTTAGCTCTATTATGTGCATATTGCAATTTCATTTTGAATTCATTCACATAATTATCAATGTTATAAATACTTTCTTTGTTTTTAATGATTTCACAAGGTAGAGCACATAGTTTTCCATATACTAATTCAAATGGTGAGTAATTTGTAGTACTGTGTGGTGTCGTATTGTATGTGTATGTGTAGTAAGGTAGTAGTTCTTCCCAGTTATCTTTTCCGTCTGTTGTCATTAAATAATCATTTAGAATTCTATGATTTCTTTCTACTGAGCCTAAAGATTCATGGTGAGTAGGAGTAGACGTGGTTTTTTCTATTTTTAGTAATTTACAGATATTTACTAATAGTTCGTTAGTGAACTCTGTGCCCTTGTCTGATTTTAATTTTCTAAAACAACCATATTTCAAAATAAATTTTTCTACAATAGTTTTTGCTACTGACATCGCATCTTTTGTGACTAATGAAAATGCTTCTATGAGCTTTGTTAGTTCACATTGGATGGTGAGAATATACCTGTATCTATTTGATGGTCTAAGTGGGCCTACTGTTTCTACTGTTATTACTTCAAATGATGTATATGGTGTTTCTGTCATCGTGAATCGTTCTTTAGTATATTTAGTGATTTTGACTTCATTACAGATTTTACAATTGTTTATATAGTTTCTAACCATCTTATTCATATTTTTCCATACATATTTTTGTTTAAGCTTTGCTATACATCTTCGTATTTCATTGTGCCCTCCTAATTTATCTTCATGATACTTATGCATTAAATTCTTCATTTCTTCTGCATGCTCTATTCTTTTTGGTGTTCAAAGACCTAAAATCTACTACTAATCTCCATTTTTTTTTTTCCATTTGCGCTTTTCTTTGGTACTATTAACAACGGTGTGTTATACGGACTAGTAGATGGCTCAATTATATCTTCATCTATTAACTTTTCAACTTCATCTTTTACCTCTTTCAAATTCGCATGAGGCAGTCTGTAATTTTTTTACGTACACTGGTGTTTTATCTATAGTTGTTATCTTGTGTTCATAAAAATTATTTTTAGTTAGTGTTTCACACTCTAAGTAAAATATATTCTGAAATTCTTTGCATATTTTTAATATTTCTGTTTCTGCGTCATTATCTAAACTGTCTACCTTTATTTCATTTTGGACGTTATTAAATCGGTCTTCATCTACTAAATTATTTTTAAACTGTAATGTAATCTTCTTCTGGATATTACCCCCGGGTTCTGTTGGCCGGGGAAGTACCCGTTTCCCTGAAAATTTCTTCTACCAAAATTTCCTTGTACTCTGCTGTTGTTGTTCTGACCCCTATTTTGTATAAAATATCTGCTATTATTTTGGTGTGGAGCGTTAGGACTTGAAAAACTATTGAAATTTCTGTTGAAGTTATCTCTAGGGTTGCTTCTCCTTCTCTGTACCCTATTAAAATGCATTACTTTGTTTGGTTGGTCTGGTTCTGTTTCTAAGGCTACTTGTACAGCATTTGCAAGCTTTTTTTGGTCTTGCAGCTGTCACTAGTGATTTGTATGGTTCTAATAGACCATTCTTAAAAGCTGTCATTCCAATCTGATCATTTAGTTTTACTATTACTTCCCTATGCTCATCCCCTTGTTCAGAAATTTGGAGTTCATTTAAGGAAGCTAGTAGTGCCTCTATTCGTGAAGCGTAAGTCATAACTGATTGACTTCCTGAAAACATTTCGAAATTTCATTGTGTAACCTAGATGCAGTTTTATTTGATTTGTAAGCAGTTTGTAGTATCTTCTTCAAATCTTTAAATTTTTCTGGTTTGTTTTCCGTCAGAATTTAATTTTTTACTGTTTCTGCAAGCTTGGTGGCTAGAATGAACTTTATTAATGTTTCTTTTTGACTGTCATCCTTAAGAGTGTCATTGTAGAATTCAATCAAACCTAAGAAATTATTTAGATCCTTTTGATCTCCTCGAATTTCTGGTATTACCTTTGATGCAGTAATTAAATCGAAATTTGCCATATTTATTTTTGGAATAGGCTGCGAGCTAGTATTTTTAATTTTAAGAAAACTACTTATCTGTTAAACTAATCTTTCATATTTATCTTTTAATCCTTTAATATCATTCAGGTCCGCTTTTTTCTGTAATTCCAGGCTTCTTTAATTAGTTTGTTTGTATTTTCTATGTATTCTTCACTATATGCTCTATCTGGTGATTTTTTAAGATTTTTTAATAACTTTTCTAATGTTTCGAACCCCATGAGTTAATTTATTTTAATATTTTTTTTATATATATATTTATACTTACAAAACATTTTTTTTTTATTTTTTTTAATATTACTAATATTTTTAAAAGCGTGTTTTCTTAGATATTTCTTATAATATGAATTTAGTTTACATAATGTTAATATTATTAATAATATACAATTTAAATAAACTATTTTGCTATCTAAGTCGTTAAATGTTGTTGTTGCTGCTGCTGCATTGTTGTTTATTATTTCCTCTTTTGATTCTTTGCCACCCATCCTTTTTTAGATTTTTTATCTCTTTGACGAGTTTCCTTTTTTGTGCTCCAGAGCTTATGTTGATTATTTTTTGTAGTTCCGCACACCTTCTCTGGAATGCTCTTTTTCTTCCTTCTCTCTTCTTGTAGTTAGAGTAGCCGCTGTTGTTCTTATTTGTCGGATGTTATCTTTTTGTTTTTTATTGTGGATCGTATAATATTATGTCTAGACAATTTTCTTTCTTATTCTTTTGCAGTTCGTTAAATACTTTTTTAAATTCATGCACTGATATTGTTTTAAAATATCCTTATTATTTGCTAGCGCTAGCTTTTCTATCTTTTCATGCTTTGTATAAGATAACAATTTCTTCAAAATCAATTTTAACTCTGATAGAGAATTATCATTGTATCCAACATGTATTCTATCTTTAACTGCATATATTGTTTCTTTATGGGTCCCCATTAAATTCTTTATATTTTCAAGTTGCAACTTCGTAATATTTCTATTGTCTGATATAGATATGCTTTCCGTATGGACATTAATTTCTTTTTTAGGATTTCAAAAGCAATTTGACAACGTTCTGTCCAACTAAAAATTTTATTTTTCTTTAATAATTCATTTAATGGTTTTGCTATGTCGGCAAAATTTTGTATAAAACGTATATAATAGTTACAGAAAGCTACGAATCTTCGAACCGCATCTACATTATCCGGTTTTGGGTATTCATTTATAACTTTGTATTTACTTGGGTCTGTGGTGACCCCTTCTGCAGTTATTAAATGTCCAAGATATACTACTTCCGGACGGAGAAAATTAATTTTAAATTATATTTACGCAATCTTTTAAAAACTTCTATTAGGTTATTATTGTGTTCCTTGAGATTTGAGCCAAACACAATTATATCATCAACATATAAAAATGCAGATGCTTGTAACCCACTAAGTGCAATTGTTAACATTCTCTGAAAACTATTTGTTGAAATCTTCAATCCAAAAGGTAATCTTTTGAATTGAAAATGTCCATTATCTGTTGAAAAAGCTGTAAGAGGTGTGGATTTCGGATGCAATTGAATTTGGTGAAATGAACTTGTCAAATCCAATGTTGAAAAATATTTTGCTTTTCCTAGCTTGTCTAGTGCATCTTCTAAACGAGTTAATGGAAATTTATCTTCAACCACTTTTTTGTTCAAAGACCTAAAATCTACTACTAATCTCCATTTTTTATTTCCATTTGCGCTTTTCTTTGGTACTATTAACAACGGTGAGTTATACGGACTAGTAGATGGCTCAATTATATCTTCATCTATTAACTTTTCAACTTCATCTTTTACCTCTTTCAAATTCGCATGAGGCAGTCTGTAATTTTTTTACGTACACTGGTGTTTTATCTATAGTTGTTATCTTATGTTCATAAAAATTATTTTTAGTTAGTGTTTCACACTCTAAGTAAAATATATTCTGAAATTCTTTGCATATTTTTAATATTTCTGTTTCTGCGTCATTATCTAAACTGTCTACCTTTATTTCATTTTGGAAGTTATTAAATCGGTCTTCATCTACAAAATTATTTTTAAACTGTAATGTAATCTTCTTCTGGACATTACCCCCGGGTTCTGTTGGCCGGGGATGTACCCGTTTCCCTGAAAATTTCTTCTACCAACATTTCCTTGTACTCTGCTGTTGTTGTTCTGACCCCTGTTTTGTATAAAATATCTGCTATTATTTTGGTGTGGGGCGTTAGGACTTGAAAAACTATTGAAATTTCTGTTGAAGTTATCTCTAGGGTTGCTTCTGCTTCTCTGTACCCTATTAAAATGCATTACTTTGTTTGTTTGTATTTTCTATGTATTCTTCACTATATGCTCTATCTGGTGATTTTTTAAGATTTTTTAATAACTTTTCTAATGTTTCGAACCCCATGAGTTAATTTATTTTGATATTTTTTTTTATATATATATTTATACTTACAAAACATTTTTTTTTTTTTTTTTAACATTACTAATATTTTTAAAAGCGTGTTTTCTTAGATATTTCTTATAATATGCATTTAGTTTACATAATGTTAATATTATTAATAATATACAATTTAAATAAACTATTTTGTTATCTAAGTCGTTAAATGTTGTTGTTGCTGCTGCTGCATTTTTGTTTATTATTTCCTCTTTTGATTCTTTGCCACCCATCCTTTTTTAGATTTTTTATTTCAATGACGAGTTTCCTTTTTTGTGCTCCAGAGCTTATGTTGATTATTTTTTGTAGTTCCGCACACCTTCTCTGGAATGCTCTTTTTCTTCCTCCTCTCTTCTTGTAATTAGAGTAGCCGCTGTTGTTCTTATTTGCCGGATGTTATCTTTTTGTTTTTCCTGTCTTCTCCTGTATTCTTCCAGTGACAATGGTTTTGGGCCAGCTGATATCGGCGTTGGAGTTTATGTTGGTTTTTGGTTTGCTTTCTCATTTGCTATCGGTTCTGATACATATTCTAAGAACTTCTCCCATTTTTCAAATATTTTATTAATCTCTTCGAGTGAAGCCATAAATGTTTTTGTGCGCAGTCCGCAGGATCGCCATGTAATGTTTATCGTTTCCCTATTGTTTAGTGTTATACTGAGCTCTTCGGCCGCTTCAATCCGAGCATCAAAATGCACGATAGTATTACTGAGGTCTTCACCCAAAAATAGCGAGTCAAAAAATTATTGGTTTAAGACTGACTTTTTTTTACAAATGACTACGCTATTTATACTTAAATCTATCTTACAAATAGTTGGCTTCATCCCCACTCTTACACCTATTACAATTTTGATTTTAGTTCTCAATATGCTATTTCATTATTAACCCACAAATGATGGCCCGAATGACGACAAAGATTCGAATTCCATTTGAACAGAATGAACGTTCAGTTCAATCCACCCAAATGCAATTCGATGCCCTTAGCCACCGCGACACATTCCCGTGCAGTCATTAATTGTTCTATTTATGAATCATTTTGTGCACAACGATTTACAATGTGTGATAACTGACCATTCACAAGTTTGTTCAAATGTAGGTCAGTGTATCCACGTTAAGTGCATAATTTATGTATATACACAACACCCTCACCCTTTAAAAAAAAATTATTTTCTTTTTTCTTTAAGAATGAGAAAATTATTTTTGATACTATATTTTACATATTTCTTGCTCTTATTAAATTGTTATTGTGCACTTCTTTATTTACATTTTTAATACTTATTATACTATTTGGACCATTTTGAGCAATAATCTTGTATGGCCCTTTAAAAGGTTTATCTAACTTTTTTTTGTTTCCTACTTTCAAATATACATAATCTCCTATTTTAAAATTTGATGTATTTACATTAGATTGGTTTCTGTGTATTTTATTCTTATTTTGTTCTAAACTTTCTTTAGCTCTATTATGTGCATATTGCAATTTCATTTTGAATTCATTCACATAATTATCAATGTTATAAATACTTTCTTTGTTTTTAATGATTTCACAAGGTAGAGCACATAGTTTTCCATATACTAATTCAAATGGTGAGTAATTTGTAGTACTGTGTGGTGTCGTATTGTATGTGTATGTGCAGTAAGGTAGTAGTTCTTCCCAGTTATCTTTTCCGTCTGTTGTCATTAAATAATCATTTAGAATTCTATGATTTCTTTCTACTAAGCCTAAAGTTTCATGGTGAAAAGGAGTAGACGTGGTTTTTTCTATTTTTAGTAATTTACAGATATTTACTAATAGTTCGTTAGTGAACTCTGTGCCCTTGTCTGATTTTAATTTTCTAAAACAACCATATTTCAAAATACATTTTTCTACAATAGTTTTTGCTACTGAAATCGCATCTTTTGTGACTAATGGAAATGCTTCTATGAACTTTGTTAGTTCGCATGGGATGGTGAGAATATACCTGTATCTATTTGATGGTCTAAGTGGGCCTACTGTATCTACTGTTATTACTTCAAATGATGTATATGGTGTTTCTGTCATCGTGAATCGTTCTTTAGTATATTTAGTGATTTTGACTTCATTACAGATTTTACAATTGTTTATATAGTTTCTAACCATCTTATTCATATTTTTCCATACATATTTTTGTTTAAGCTTTGCTATACATCTTCGTATTTCATTGTGCCCTCCTAATTTATCTTCATGATACTTATGTATTAAATTCTTCATTTCTTCTGCATGCTCCATTCTTTTTGGTGGATCCTATAATATTATGTCTAGACAATTTTCTTTCTTATTCTTTTGCAGTTCGTTAAATACTTCTTTAAATTCATTCACTGATATTGTTTTAAAAATATCCTTATTATTTGCTAGCGCTAGCTTTTCTATCTTTTCATGCTTTGTATAAGATAACAATTTCTTCAAAATCAATTTTAAGTCTGATGGAGAATTATCATTGTATCCAACATGTATTCTATCTTTAACTGCATATATTATTTCTTTATGGGTCCCCATTAAATTCTTTATATTTTCAAGTTGCAACTTCTATTGTCTGATATAGATATGCTTTCCATATGTGGTGTACAGTCTCCTCTGGGGGCATTATTTCCGGATATTTTTATTTCTCACTAGCGTTTACTTTTTTCTTTCTCAACTCCATTGCTCTGGTTCGAACATTAACTCTTTGTAGTGGTATCATTTCTATTAACTAATCTGAATTCAACTTCATTCTAGACAATGCATCAGCATTTGTATTCATTTTCCCTTATTTAAAAACTATATCAAAATCATAATCCATTAAATCTACTCTAATTCTAGTTAATCTAGATGAAGGGTTCTCTTCTTATGTGTAAATAAACTAACTAAAGGTCTGTGATCGGTATACTCTATAAATCTTCTTCCATACAGATATGGCCTAAAATGATTAATTCCCCAATGAATACCAAATAACTCTTTCTCTATAACTGATTTATTTAGCTCGTGTTTGTTTAATGCTTTATTGGATATGCAATGGGTTTATCATTTCCTACCTCCCCTTGTGAAAGAATAGCTCCTAGTGCATAATTTGAATGGTCTTGTTGTTAATATGAATGGTTTTTCAAAGTTTGGTTAACGCAGGATTGGTGGGGACATTAATTTCTTTTTTAGGCTTTCAAAAGCAATTTGACAACGTTCTGTCCAACTAAAAATTTTATTTTTCTTTAATAATTCATTTAATGGTTTTGCTATGTCGGCAAAATTTTGTATAAAACGTCTATAATAGTTACAGAAAGCTACGAATCTTCGAACCGCATCTACATTATCCGGTTTTGGGTATTCATTTATAACTTTGTATTTACTTGGGTCTGTGTTGACCCCTTCTGCAGTTATTAAATGTCCAAGATATACTACTTCCGGACGGAGAAAATTAATTTTAAATTATATTTACGCAATCTTTTAAAAACTTCTATTAGGTTATTATTGTGTTACTTGAGATTTGAGCCAAACACAATTATATCATCAACATATAAAAATGCAGATGCTTGTAACTCACTAAGTGCAATCGTTAACATTCTCTGAAAACTATTTGTTGAAATCTTCAATCCAAAAGGTAATCTTTTGAATTGAAAATGTCCATTATCTGTTGAAAAAGCTGTAAGAGGTGTGGATTTCGGATGCAATTGAATTTGGTGAAATGAACTTGTCAAATCCAATGTTGAAAAATATTTTGCTTTTCCTAGCTTGTCTAGTGCATCTTCTAAACGAGTTAATGGAAATTTATCTTCAACCACTTTTTTGTTCAAAGACCTAAAATCTACTACTAATCTCCATTTTTTATTTCCATTTGCGCTTTTCTTTGGTACTATTAACAACGGTGTGTTATACGGACTAGTAGATGGCACAATTATATCTTCATCTAATAACTTTTCAACTTCATCTTTTACCTCTTTCAAATTCGCATGAGGCAGTCTGTAATTTTTTTACGTAAACTGGTGTTTTATCTATAGTTGTTATCTTGTGTTCATACAAATTATTTTTAGTTAGTGTTTCACACTCTAAGTAAAATATATTCTGAAATTCTTTGCATATTTTTAATATTTCTGTTACTACGTCATTATCTAAACTGTCTACCTTTATTTCATTTTGGACGTTATTAAATCGGTCTTCATCTACTTAATTATTTTTAAACTGTAATGTAATCTCCTTCTGGACATTACCCCCGGGTTCTGTTGGCCGGGGATGTACCCGTTTCCCTGAAAATTTCTTCTACCAAAATTTCCTTGTACTCTGCTGTTGTTGTTCTGACCCCTGTTTTGTATAAAATATCTGCTATTATTTTGGTGTGGGGCGTTAGGACTTGAAAAACTATTGAAATTTCTGTTGAAGTTATCTCTAGGGTTGCTTCTGCTTCTCTGTACCCTATTAAAATGCATTACTTTGTTTGGTTGGTCTGGTTCTGTTTCTAAGGCTATGGTTGGTTCTAATAGACCATTCTTAAAAGCTGTCATTCCAATCTGATCATTTAGTTTTACTATTACTTCCCTATGCTCATCCCCTTGTTCAGAAATTTGGAGTTCATTTAAGGAAGCTAGTAGTGTCTCTATTCGTGAAGCGTAAGTCATAACTGATTGACTTCCTTGAAAACATTTCGAAATTTCATTGTGTAACCTTGATGCAGTTTTATTTGATTTATAAGCAGTTTGTAGTATCTTCTTCAAATCTTTAAATTTTTCTGGTTTGTTTTCCGTCAGAATTTAATTTTTTACTGTTTCTGCAAGCTTGGTGGCTAGAATGAACTTTATTAATGTTTCTTTTTGACTGTCATCCTTAAGAGTGTCATTGTAGAATTCAATCAAACCTAAGAAATTATTTAGATCCTTTTGATCTCCTCGAATTTCTGGTATTACCTTTGATGCAGTAATTAAATCGAAATTTGCCATATTTATTTTTGGAATAGGCTGCGAGCTAGTATTTTTAATTTTAAGAAAACTACTTATCTGTTAAACTAATCTTTCATATTTATCTTTTAATCCTTTAATATCCTTTAATATCCTTCTTTAATTAGTTTGTTTGTATTTTCTATGTATTCTTCACTATATGCTCTATCTGGTGATTTTTTAAGATTTTTTAATAACTTTTCTAATGTTTTGAACCCCATGAGTTAATTTATTTTAATATTTTTTTTTATTTATATATTTATACTTACAAAACATTTTTTTTTTTTTTTTTTAACATTACTAATATTTTTAAAAGCGTGTTTTCTTAGATATTTCTTATAATATGCATTTAGTTTACATAATGTTAATATTATTAATAATATACAATTTAAATAAACTATTTTGCTATCTAAGTCGTTAAATGTTGTTGTTGCTGCTGCTGCATTGTTGTTTATTATTTCCTCTTTTGATTCTTTGCCACCCATCCTTTTTTAGATTTTTTATCTCCTTGACGAGTTTCCTTTTTTGTGCTCCAGAGCTTATGTTGATTATTTTTTGTAGTTCCGCACACCTTCTCTGGAATGCTCTTTTTCTTCCCCCTCTCTTCTTGTAATTAGAGTAGCCGCTGTTGTTCTTATTTGCCGGATGTTATCTTTTTGTTTTTCCTGTCTTCTCCTGTATTCTTCCAGTGACAATGGTCTTGGGCCAGCTGATATCGGCGTTGGAGTGTATGTTGGTTTTTGGTTTGCTTTCTCATTTGCTATCGGTTCTGATACATATTCTAAGAACTTCTCCCATTTTTCAAATATTTTATTAATCTCTTCGAGTGAAGCCATAAATGTTTTTGTGCGCAGTCCGCAGGATCGCCATGTAATGTTTATCGTTTCCCTATTGTTTAGTGTTATACTGAGCTCTTCGGCCGCTTCCATCCGAGCATCAAAATGCACGATAGTATTACTGAGGTCTTCACCCGAAATAGCGAGTCAAAAAATTATTGGTTTAAGACTGACTTTTTTTTACAAATGACTAGGCTATTTATACTTAAATATATCTTACAAATAGTTGGGTTCATCCCCACTCTTATACCTATTACAATTTTGATTTTAGTTCTCAATATGCTATTTCATTATTAACCCACAAATGATGGCCCGAATGACGACAAAGATTCGAATTCCATTTGAACAGAATGAACGTTCAGTTCAATCCACCCAAATGCAATTCGATGCCCTTAGCCACCGCGACACATTCCCGTGCAGTCATTAATTTTTCTATTTATGAATCATTTTGTGCACAACGATTTACAATGTGTGAAAACTGACCATTCACAAGTTTGTTCAAACATAGGTCAGTGTATCCACGTTAAGTGCATAATTTATGTATATACACAACACCCTCACCCTTTAAAAAAAAATTATTTTCTTTTTTCTTTAAGAATGAGAAAATTATTTTTGATACTATATTTTACATATTTCTTGCTCTTATTAAATTGTTATTGTGCACTTCTTTATTTACATTTTTAATACTTATTATACTATTTGGACCATTTTGAGCAATAATCTTGTATGGCCCTTTAAAAGGTTTATCTAACTTTTTTTTGTTTCCTACTTTCAAATATACAAGTTAAGGCAAACAATTGCAAATATTGTGCAAATGATTTATGACTCGTTCTCACGATAATTTCGCTGACGCTGCGTCTGGAAACAAGACAACAACCAGAACAAACATGCATTCCAGCACGTAGCAGAGACTGCTGCAACACAACACTACCTGTGGGAACATCCGCAGCGAACAAATATGCATTCCAGCACATAGCAGAGACTGCTGCAACACAACACCACCTGTGGGAACATCCGCAGCATAGAGGCATAAGTAGGTTAGATAGTTTTAAGAAAAACAGTTTGTAGTTAGTTCTAAGTTGAAATTGAAATAAAGAGGTTCAGCCTCCGATAAAATATTTTTTTTTAAAACTAAAGTAAAGTTTAGTTTAATTGGCGCCCGAGCAGGGACCCAGGAATTATCTAAGTCGGCCTTTTAAATTCGCGATCGTTTTAATAAAATCCAGTTAACGCGGACTGACAACGCAAAGTATATACGCGGTTGTTTTTACAAAATCCCGTTTACGCGGACTGACGACGTGAAAAATCAAAGTGTCACGAAAAAAAAAATTCCTGCTGTCCAACGCGTGTGTTGTGGTGAAAAGAGGCCCCGAAGTAGTCTCAAAGAAATAAACTCTTAGACAAAACGGAAGCTGCGTTAAGCGCTAGCCGCACCACCCACCCATTAGAAGTAATAAGGAAACGAAACATCAATGGAAACATCAATGGAACGCGTCTACTTATTAGTGTATGAAACATTTATATTATTATATTAAGTATAGTATAAGGTTAAAAGTGAAGCAACTAAAACTTATAAATTCAAGATAAAATAAAACAAAAAAGAAATATTTAAGTGAGAAGTAGAATTAAAAGAATTAAGATTGAAAGAAAATATTTGAAAAAAAAAATCTATTTATAAATTCAAAGTAAAATAAAACAAAAAAGATAATTTAAAAGAAAATATTTAAGTGAGAATAGGATTTTAAGAAGTAGAATTAAAAGAATTAAGATTGAAAGAAAATATTTGGAAAAAAAAATCAATTTACAAACTCAAAGTAAAATAAAACAAAAAAGGTAATTTAAAAGAAATATCTAAGTGAGAATAGGATTTTAAGAAGTAGAATTAAAAAAATTAAAATTGAAAGAAAATATATAATAATAATAATTTAAACAAAATAAGAAAAATAGAAAAAAAACAATGATTACAAGATCAGGTGCAAGAGCGGACATTCAAGCGAGTCCTGCAAGTACAGGTGATGAACAGTTACCTCCTCAGGGTCCACCGCAAGGTGGTCTTTCTCAAGGTCTACTCCAGATACAACCACAAGGTCAATTTCCTTTCAATAATAATACAATACCCCCACTCCCTTCAATAAATATTCCTCCTGCTAATTATCAGAACTCAAATAGCCATCTTCACTCTGGTACTACCCATAATGGTGCTCCAGAGGTCAGATCAACACCAGAACTGGACACTCTGGTAACTTCCATAGTCAGTCGTGTACTGCAACAGCAGGGCAAACAAATTATAGGAAACATCCTTAACCCGGATGTACAAAGCCTTCACGGCGTGGACCAGACGATTTTGCCCCAATACCAAAACAATTTAGATGGTTTAGATAAAATTCCGGACGTCGTAAGATGTCTACGCAATTTCTCTGGCGAACCCGGAGAATTTTCTTCATGGAAGAAAAGCGTGGAACGTGTTTTGAAAATTTATGAAAACACGAGGGGAACTCCTAGATATTATGGCATTATAAATGTCATCCGCAACAAAATCATTGGGGAAGCAGATGCTGCCCTCGAATCGTTTAATACGCCCCTTAATTGGGAAAGCATAGTGCGTTGTCTCACAATGCACTACGCAGACAAGCGTGACGTTACCACGTTGGAATGCCAAATGTTCAACTTGGTCCAAGGCAACCAAACGGTACATCAATTCTATCAGGCAGTCAACTCCCAATTGACATTGATAATTAATAAAATATCTTGCTTGGAAATCGGTTCAGAGGCGATGAGGATTTTAACGCAAACCTACAGAGATAAAGCCCTCGAGACATTTGTAAGAGGTCTAAGAGGCAATCTATCGGATCTGTTGGGAATGAGAGAGCCTGTGGATTTACCACAAGCATTACACCTCTGCCTCAAATATGAGAACCAACATCACAGGTTTAACCCTAACCAAGTAAATCAAGGAGCGGTTCGGAAAAACTTTATTCAGCAGACTCCACGACTGCAAGTCAATCCCGGCCGTAATGCCGTTCCACCACGAAATTTCGGTACATACCCGTATCGTAACCAGAATCCAATTCATTCCTCCTATCCTACATATCCCTCCTTTAATCCCCCAATACACCAAGGTCCCACGTACAATCCATTCGCACAACAACTTCCAGCATTCGGAAATCGCCCAATCAATAATCCTCAGCCACAAAATAATAACCAGAATTTTCCACAAAATCGTTTTCAGGCCTATAAGCCATTCCCAAACCAAAACCCCATAAAAAATGAACCTCTGACGATAGGTAGAAGCAATCAACTAAAAGGAATAAATAACCAACATCATAGAGCACACTTCAACCCAAGCCAACAAATACAGAAGCCGAACTATCAACAGCAGTCATCAGCTCAAAAGCCAGGACATCAAAATTTCCATATAAGTCCCAGTTTGGAGTCTTACGAAAATCAAACAATTCCCAGTCACGAAGAAAATGCATTATCTGAAGAAGATGCATATGCTCAAGTCTGCGAACAATTCACTCGCGGCCTAAATTTAAACCAGGATAACGATCCTTCGGCGGAAAGAACTTCTGATTTTGAAGGATATCAAAGTCCACCCTACCAGCTGTTAGAATTCAGCGACATTCATTTTTTAGGCTAACGCAGTCCTCATTACCATATTTTGAGTGTAGATCGAGGACCGGAGAAACATATAAATTTTTAATAGATACTGGTTCCAGTAAGAACTACATAAAACCCGATATAGTTAAGAATATCATTCCCAATGAAAATATTTTCTATGCTAAGTCCATAGCTGGTGATGTTAAAGTCAGCCACCACACATTCCTGAAACTTTTTGGATTAAATGATCTAAATATTAAATTTTTTATCCTGCCCACTTTAAAAACATTCGACGGTATCTTAGGTAACGATAGCCTTCAATCGTTAGATGCCGTTATTCACACTAAGGGAAGCTTTATGACCATTTTAAACCAGGTACATGTAAAAATTAAGCAATTTAAATCGCAAGCTGTCAACTCCATTGCTGTAGATTCTGAAAATCTAACAGTTTCACAGAAGAAAATGTTATGTGCTATAGTTAATAACAACAGAAACCTATTTTCTGAACCTGATGAAAGGTTAACTTATACAACAGCAGTAGTAGCAGAGATAAGAACCTCCACGGATGATCCCGTATATACTCGTTACTATCCTTTCCCAAATTCTCTTCAATCCGAAGTCGAAAAGCAAGTAGAACAACTGCTTAATGATGGAATAATCAGACCTTCACGGTCACCATATAACTCTCCGGTGTGGATTGTTCCAAAGAAACCGGATTCTTCTGGAGCTAAGCAGTATAGAATGGTTATTGACTACCGTAAGCTTAATACCATTACAATTGCCGACAAATACCCTATACCCGATATTCACGAGGTGACAGCACAACTCGGAAAAAACAATTTTTTCACCGTACTTGACCTGAAAAGTGGCTTCCATCAAATTCCTTTGAAGGAATCTGATATTGAGAAGACAGCTTTTTCAATCAACAACGGGAAGTACGAGTTCACTAGGCTCCCGTTTGGCCTTAAAAATGCTCCCTCGATTTTCCAACGAGCTCTCGATGACATATTACGAGACTACATTGGGAAATCTTGTTTTGTGTACATCGACGATATTATAATATTTAGCGAAGATGAAGAACAGCACGCTAGGAATATCGAACAAATTTTTGGTACACTCAGTAGAGCAAATATGAAGGTCCAGTTAGACAAGTGTAAATTCTTCAGTTCGGAAGTAGAATTTCTGGGTTTTATAATATCATCCGAGGGCATTAAAACAAATATTACTAAAGTAAAGTCTATCATAGACTTTCCCGTACCCAAAACCCTAAAAGAACTGAGATCTTTTCTCGGCTTGTCAGGGTATTATCGCCGTTTTATTAATGGCTATGCCCAACTTGCGAAACCGCTGACAATCCTTTTAAGAGGGGAGGAAGGACGAGTGTCCAAAAACCATTCCTCTAAGATCCAAATTAATTTGAATAACGACGCTCTAGACTCTTTCAACAAAATTAAAAACTCCTTAATTTCAAAAGATGTGATATTGGCTTACCCCGATTATAAAAAACCTTTCGACCTTACAACTGACGCCTCTAACGTCGCCATCGGCGCTGTTCTGGAACAAGAAAACAGGCCTTTGACATTTATTAGCCGAACGCTAACCAAGACAGAGGAAAATTACGCAGCTAACGAGAAGGAGATGTTAGCTATCGTTTGGGCCCTAGGCTCACTTCGCAACTACCTTTACGGTCACGCTAAGGTCCGAATTTTCACTGACCACCAACCCCTTACTTTTGCTTTGAGCAACAAGAATAACAACAGCAAAATGAAAAGGTGGAAATCTATACTTGAGGAATATAACCACGAACTGAAGTATAAACCTGGTAGGACGAATGTTGTCGCAGATGCCTTATCCAGAGCTCCAAAGGTATCTGACGTTAATGCTTTATCTATGACACAGCATAGTGATGAAAGCTCATCACATGAACTCATACCAAGTATCGAAACTCCAATTAATGTATTTAAAAACCAAATCCTTCTCCAAATAGGTGAAACTCCTAGCCAAACCTTTCATATAATTTTTCGTACTTACCATAGGCACGTAATCACAGAACCGACATACAATCAAGACAATCTCAAACAAATTCTTAAAAAGATACTGAATCCCTCCGTAATTAACTGTATCAGAACAGCCAAACTACAAATGGGCACGTTTAAACTGGTGCACGTGATAGACATCGAGGATTACCGACAGGCACTCAACGAACTGAGTCGCATGATGTCAAAGATTGAACCCCAACCCGATTCCATTTTACCTATCCTATCCGCCGAAATTAAACACATTCAATCCCATTTGACCAGACTTATTCCCAAATCCAGAAGAAAGAGATCCTTAGATTTCCTGGGCTCTGCCTGGAAATGGATGGCCGGAACTCCGGATAGACACGATTTTAAAATAATGAAAGATAAAGTCAACAACGCTCTTGCAAACAATAATAAACAACGAATCATAAATAATATAATTAATAATAGAATAAGTGAAAAAAGTAATGTTACGAACAATATTATGCAAGCACTAAAATCTAATGAAAATGTGAAACTAGAATTTATGTTAGAACTTAAGTTTAAGTTAGAATCATTAAGAGAAGAAGTAAAAAATATCGAATACTCTATGCAATGGGCAAGAGCAGGAATAATAAATACTTATATTTTGTCTAATTTAGAAATAAATATAATAAGAGATATTTTAAATAAAGAAAACATTTGATATTTGATATTTTGATATTTATTGAATAAAAAACATCTGTACAACGAGCTTAACTTTAACTTTAAAGATGTACAGGATAGTTAAATACATACATAATCACAAATTATTAAAAATTACATAATTACAAAAATTTAAAAAAAAGAATAAGAAAACAGATATTATAAACTAAACAAATCAAAGCAAATAAAAGCTTATTAATTTGAACAAAAGATGAAAATAAAAATTACTAATAAATTAAAGAAATTAAAAAATTTAAAAAAATTTAAAAAACTGAAAAATTGAAAAATTAAAACTTTAAAGTCGCAATACGAAACATAAAATAAAAAATAAGTTATATAAAACAAAAAATAATATATTCAAGTAATGTTCAATTCAAATTTGAGATATGCTCAAAGCAAAGTTCATGAAATTTTCGGTGTTCGATACTTGACCTCAGACGACTGGGAAGATTATTCCACAGTCTAACAGCATAAACGAAAAATTGCCTGCGTGATGTCAATGTAGTAAACATCGAGGAGCGTAGAAGAATGTTACGACGAGACGAACAAAAGTTAAGTTTATTAAAAAGATAATGAGGAGTCTTGTTAACAATTAATTTAGAGAGAAAAGAACAACATCGATATTTGAAGAAGGCTTCCAAATTACATCCTAAAAGTTGACGAGTATAAGACGAAACATGATCGTATCTGCTAAGATTAAAAACGAATCGTGCAGTAGCATTGATGGTAACCTTAAGCTTTTGAAGTGACTGGGAGTCAGGATCTGAAAACAATTCACATCCATATGATAATATGGGTAAGATAAGTGATTTAGCGAGTTTTAATTTGACCTCGGTTGATAGAATAGATTTAGCAACAGATAAACCTCTGAGTGAACCATAAATTTTAGCAATTACTGAGTTAATATGAGTATCCCACGTCAGTCTATCGTTGAATGTTATACCTAAGTTTCTTGCGTGGGACACAAATTGAATTGGACATTTATTTAAAAATAAGGGCGGAATATTTTCAAGATTAAGTTTATTTTTAGCAATCGGGATGGATTTCGTTTTTTCAGGATTCAGTTTGAGTCCATTTCTGGTCGACCAATTGTATATGGATTGCAAGTCATGGTTCATTTTAGCCAACGCAACGTCAATTTTCCCCATAGGAAAAGAAGTGTATAGTTGGACATCATCTGCGTAGATATGATACTGACAATATGACAAAACAGATGGCAAATCATTTATGAACAAAGAAAACAGTAAAGGTCCCAATATTGATCCTTGCGGAACACCAGTATTAACGGAAAGATACGAGGACAGTTTATTATTGCACGATACTGCTTGCGAGCGACTTGTCAAATATGAATAAATAAGATTTTTAGCTGTGTCAGAGAAATTAAAATACGTTGTCAGTTTATCACACAGAAGATTGAAGTCAACACAGTCAAATGCTTTTGAAAAGTCAAGTAAAGTTATCACAGTTATATTACTATTGTCTAAAGCTAGCCTAACATCGTCAGAAACCTTTAGAAGTGCTGAAATACAGCTATGTCCTGGCCTAAACCCTGACTGTAAAGGGTTAAGAAGACGTTTTTCTTTAATATATGCTTTCATTTGATTACTTATCATCATTTCGAAAACTTTAGATAGAAAAGGAAGTATAGCTATAGGTCTGTACTCTTTCTTCTTACCCGGCTTAGGTATAGGGATAATTTTGGATATTTTCCAGGATGCAGGATAAGTTGAGGTCATGATTATTGTATTAAAGAGGTGTGTTATGTGAGAGAGTATAAAAGGAAGAAGGATTTTAATAAAGTCTGGGTGAATATTGTCAAGACCGGTTGATTTGGATTTAATAGAGAATATTGCTTTTCCTACTTGGTATTCATCTACAGCACATAAAGAAAATGTTTCCTGTCTATCGTTTGCTGGTTGTTCAAGTCGCATAATGTTCGGTTGAAAAGGGGCAGTTAAAAACTTTCTATTCAAGTCATCTAAATCAAAGTCATCATCAAAAACTGACGTATCCTTTTTTAAACCAATATTCTTAACTTCTTTCCAGAAAAATTTGGAGGAACGGTCGGAGTTGAACATATTATTGTAATAATTATATTTGGCGGATTTTATTAATCTTGTAACCAGATTGCGGGATGATTTGTATTGGGAAAAGATTTCTGGGCATCGAAAACGTTTCCAACGGCGGTATGAGACATCTCTAGTTTTAATTGCGTTAAGAATCTCAGGGGAAAGCCAAGGACAAACTTGTGATCTTATGACTCGCGTCTTAATAGGTACATATTTATTAAAAAGATAGTCAATAGTAATGTTAAAAAGTTCAATTTGATTATTAACGTTAGATGTTGTATATATTGAGTGTAAGTTGATTAATGAAGAATCTCTAAATAAGCAATTGACATTTATATTACGAAAGTCACGAAACTGAAACGACTGTGGTGGCTTATTCTCAAGATGTACATCGAAGGTAGCGAAGACAAGATCATGATGAGAAAAAACAGGAACAGATAATTGACTTGAACATTTAACAGAATTAACATCACTAACAAGAAATACATCAAGCAGAGATGGTGCACAACCTGGCGAAAAATGAGTTGGTTCAGTATGATTTACAAAAGATAGTCCCAGAGAATTCATTGATGTTTTAAAAATATTAGATGAACTTTGAAGAAGATTAATATTTAAATCACCACATACAATTAGTTTGGGTACACGACTACACATATCTTCTATAATTGGGGTAATTAGATTGGAATTTGCCATGCGAGGTGGCATATAAATGGTTCCGATACTGCATTTATTATCACCCTGCAATATATCAATAAAATAATAATCACATGCTTCTGTGCCATCAGAGCTCTTAACATGAATTGATTTTATATTGTTTTTGACAAAAATAGCAACGCCACCTCCGGTTGTATGAGTTCGATCTGCTCTGTAAGGTTTTTTAAAACCCTTAAGTGCAAAATAGTTACAACTCAACTCTGGATAAAACCATGTCTCAGACACACAAATAATGTCAACTAAACTATCTTCAAATATCATTTTAAACTCATCAAATTTGTTAACAAGACTTTGAGCGTTAATGTGGCAAATATGCAAACCATTAGCACTTTTGCAAAGAGTATTAAGTAAAAATTTATTTTTTTCGTTTATGCTGTGAAAGCCAGCATCATTGTTGCTGCCCATTAACAGATAAAAAGTTAAAAATTAGGCCATAATCGAACACATAAACATTGTAAACATTAATTACACTTGCAATGAGAAGGAAGAAAAATAGAGTAATGTTTTGAATTGAAACAACTTGAACATAAAATAAGAACAAATAAAAAGAAAAATCGAATTGCGACATAAAAGAAGAAAAAAGAAAACAAAGTAAAAAGAAAACAGTCAACAAAAATAAAAATTCTTGCAAAATAATTTCAATTTTAAGTACCATGAAAGTTCAAATCATTATTATTGTCGGGTCCGACGGCATTCCTCAGATCATCGATGTTGTGGATGGCTATTGAATTTTGGCTGTTAGTTGTGCGTATGAAGATTTGACCATTGAAAGTGTGCACTGATGATATAAGAGACTTTCGCTTCAAACGTAGTGCATAGCGCTGCAGCTGATAATTGTTTTTCGTCAGACTGTCATTAAGGAAAAAGCTTTTTGGCGAATCGATGCCAATATCAGAGAGGCTAAGCGGAGCTTTTTTTGTTTTGCGAAAGTTCGCTACTGCTTGCATAAATTGTTGCTTTCTTCGCTTATCTATAAATTTTAGTATGATGTTGGAGTCCGTGAGGGTATGTTGTTTGGTTTTAGCGCGAAAAATGTTTTGTATGTGTGGGGGCGTAATATTTACAGTGTTGCATATCTTGTTGTAGATGTTTTCCAAATTCTCATTAGGGAACTCAGGCAAGCCAACAATTACAGCATCAGAACTAATTTTATCCCTCTCCAATTGATCAATGACAAGCGCAAGTTGTTTTACCTCTTGACGAGCTTTGTTTAGCTGTTGGTCGAAAAATAGTGCATTTTCACCAATCTTGGAATTTAGTCGTTCTTCTAAGGCGGCGAATCTAGCATCCAACGATTGAGTAAATGTCAGCATCCACTCCTCCAACTTCTTTTCAATACGGCTCCACAGTTTGTCAGCAATGCCATTTGAGTTGCTTACATCAGTATCTCTCGCAGGGGAATCGGTATCACTGTTTTGTTGTTGTGTGCGGGTTCGCTTAGTTGTTCTAGGGGGCATATTGTATTTTATTTTGGATTGCAAAAGTAAAAAAAAAGCACAAAAATAAGTAAGGCACTAGCGATTAATTCAGTTCAATTTTAGAGCAAGATTGACAAATGACAATGTTCTTTAATTTTGATGACTTAAACTGAGAGTATTACTTAAAAAAAGGAATTAAATCGGACGACGAAAAGACACGTCTAGTTTGTTTGCATTACAGCACTTACTATGTGAAATTGAAATAAAGAGGTTCAGCCTCCGATAAAATATTTTTTTTTTAAACTAAAGTAAAGTTTAGTTTAATTTACATAATCTCCTATTTTAAAATTTGATGTATTTACATTAGATTGGTTTCTGTGTATTTTATTCTTATTTTGTTCTAAACTTTCTTTAGCTCTATTATGTGCATATTGCAATTTCATTTTGAATTCATTCACATAATTATCAATGTTATAAATACTTTCTTTGTTTTTAATGATTTCACAAGGTAGAGCACATAGTTTTCCATATACTAATTCAAATGGTGAGTAATTTGTGGTACTGCGTGGTGTCGTATTGTATGTGTATGTGTAGTAAGGTAGTAGTTCTTCCCAGTTATCTTTTCCGTCTGTTGTCATTAAATAATCATTTAGAATTCTATGATTTCTTTCTACTAAGCCTAAAGTTTCATGGTGAAAAGGAGTAGACGTGGTTTTTTCTATTTTTAGTAATTTACAGATATTTACTAATAGTTCGTTAGTGAACTCTGTGCCCTTGTCTGATTTTAATTTTCTAAAACAACCATATTTCAAAATAAATTTTTCTACAATAGTTTTTGCTACTGACATCGCATCTTTTGTGACTAATGGAAATGCTTCTATGAACTTTGTTAGTTCACATTGGATGGTGAGAATATACCTGTATCTATTTGATGGTCTAAGTGGGCCTACTGTATCTACTGTTATTACTTCAAATGATGTATATGGTGTTTCTGTCATCGTGAATCGTTCTTTAGTATATTTAGTGATTTTGACTTCATTACAGATTTTACAATTGTTTATATAGTTTCTAACCATCTTATTCATATTTTTCCATACATGTTTTTGTTTAAGCTTTGCTATACATCTTCGTATTCCATTGTGCCCTCCTAATTTATTTTCATGATACTTATGTATTAAATTCTTCATTTCTTCTGCATGCTCTATTCTTTTTGGTGTTCAAAGACCTAAAATCTACTACTAATCTCCATTTTTTATTTCCATTTGCGCTTTTCTTTGGTACTATTAACAACGGTGTGTTATACGGACTAGTAGATGGCTCAGTTATATCTTCATCTATTAACTTTTCAACTTCATCTTTTACCTCTTTCAAATTCGCATGAGGCAGTCTGTAACTTTTTTACGTACACTGGTGTTTTATCTATAGTTGTTATCTTGTGTTCATAAAAATTATTTTTAGTTAGTGTTTCACACTCTAAGTAAAATATATTCTGAAATTCTTTGCATATTTTTAATATTTCTGTTTCTGCGTCATTATCTAAACTGTCTACCTTTATTTCATTTTGGACGTTATTAAATCGGTCTTCATCTACTAAATTATTTTTAAACTGTAATGTAATCTTCTTCTGGATATTACCCCCGGGTTCTGTTGGCCGGGGAAGTACCCGTTTCCCTGAAAATTTCTTCTACCAAAATTTCCTTGTACTCTGCTGTTGTTGTTCTGACCCCTGTTTTGTATAAAATATCTGCTATTATTTTGGTGTGGAGCGTTAGGACTTGAAAAACTATTGAAATTTCTGTTGAAGTTATCTCTAGGGTTGCTTCTGCTTCTCTGTACCCTATTAAAATGCATTACTTTGTTTGGTTGGTCTGGTTCTGTTTCTAAGGCTACTTGTACAGCATTTGCAAGCTTTTTTTGGTCTTGCAGCTGTCACTAGTGATTTGTATGGTTCTAATAGACCATTCTTAAAAGCTGTCATTCCAATCTGATCATTTAGTTTTACTATTACTTCCCTATGCTCATCCCCTTGTTCAGAAATTTGGAGTTCATTTAAGGAAGCTAGTAGTGCCTCTATTCGTGAAGCGTAAGTCATAACTGATTGACTTCCTGAAAACATTTCGAAATTTCATTGTGTAACCTAGATGCAGTTTTATTTGATTTGTAAGCAGTTTGTAGTATCTTCTTCAAATCTTTAAATTTTTCTGGTTTGTTTTCCATCAGAATTTAATTTTTTACTGTTTCTGCAAGCTTGGTGGCTAGAATGAACTTTATTAATGTTTCTTTTTGACTGTCATCCTTAAGAGTGTCATTGTAGAATTCAATGAAACCTAAGAAATTATTTAGATCCTTTTGATCTCCTCGAATTTCTGGTATTACCTTTGATGCAGTAATTAAATCGAAATTTGCCATATTTATTTTTGGAATAGGCTGCGAGCTAGTATTTTTAATTTTAAGAAAAATACTTAAAACTAAACTAACTTAACTTAAAACTAATCTTTCATATTTATCTTTTAATCCTTTAATATCCTTCAGGTCCGCTTTTTTTCTGTAATTCCAGGCTTCTTTAATTAGTTTGTTTATATATTCTATGTATTCTTCACTATATGCTCTATCTGGTGATTTTTTAAGATTTTTTAATAACTTTTCTAATGTTTCGAACCCCATGAGTTAATTTATTTTAATATTTTTTTTTTATATATATATTTATACTTACAAAACATTTTTTTTTTTTTTTTTTTAACATTACTAATATTTTTAAAAGCGTGTTTTCTTAGATATTTCTTATAATATGCATTTAGTTTACATAATGTTAATATTATTAATAATATACAATTTAAATAAACTATTTTGTTATCTAAGTCGTTAAATGTTGTTGTTGCTGCTGCTGCATTTTTGTTTATTATTTCCTCTTTTGATTCTTTGCCACCCATCCTTTTTTAGATTTTTTATTTCCTTGACGAGTTTCCTTTTTTGTGCTCCAGAGCTTATGTTGATTATTTTTTGTAGTTCCGCACACCTGCTCTGGAATGCTCTTTTTCTTCCTCCTCTCTTCTTGTAATTAGAGTAGCCGCTGTTGTTCTTATTTGCCGGATGTTATCTTTTTGTTTTTTCTGTATTCTTCCAGTGACAATGGTTTTGGGCCAGCTGATATCGGCGTTGGAGTTTATGTTGGTTTTTGGTTTGCTTTCTCATTTGCTATCGGTTCTGATACATATTCTAAGAACTTCTCCCATTTTTCAAATATTTTATTAATCTCTTCGAGTGAAGCCATAAATGTTTTTGTGCGCAGTCCGCAGGATCGCCATGTAATGTTTATCGTTTCCCTATTGTTAAGTGTTATACTGAGATCTTCGGCCGCTTCAATCCGAGCATCAAAATGCACGATAGTATTACTGAGGTCTTCACCCAAAAATAGCGAGCCAAAAAATTATTGGTTTAAGACTGACTTTTTTTTACAAATGACTACGCTATTTATACTTAAATCTATCTTACAAATAGTTGGCTTCATCCCCACTCTTACACCTATTACAATTTTGATTTTAGTTCTCAATATGCTATTTCATTATTAACCCACAAATGATGGCCCGAATGACGACAAAGATTCGAATTCCATTTGAACAGAATGAACGTTCAGTTCAATCCACCCAAATGCAATTCGATGCCCTTAGCCACCGCGACACATTCCCGTGCAGTCATTAATTGTTCTATTTACGAATCATTTTGTGCACAACGATTTACAATGTGTGATAACTGACCATTCACAAGTTTGTTCAAATGTAGGTCAGTGTATCCACGTTAAGTGCATAATTTATGTATATACACAACACCCTCACCCTTTAAAAAAAAAATTATTTTCTTTTTTCTTTATTTACATTTTTAATACTTATTATACTATTTGGACCATTTTGAGCAATAATCTTGTATGGCCCTTTAAAAGGTTTATCTAACTTTTTTTTGTTTCCTACTTTCAAATATACATAATCTCCTATTTTAAAATTTGATGTATTTACATTAGATTGGTTTCTGTGTATTTTATTCTTATTTTGTTCTAAACTTTCTTTAGCTCTATTATGTGCATATTGCAATTTCATTTGGAATTCATTCACATAATTATCAATGTTATAAATATTTTCTTTGTTTTTAATGATTTCACAAGGTAGAGCACATAGCTTTCCATATACTAATTCAAATGGTGAGTAATTTGTAGTACTGTGTGGTGTCGTATTGTATGTGTATGTGTAGTAAGGTAGTAGTTCTTCCCAGTTATCTTTTCCGTCTGTTGTCATTAAATAATCATTTAGAATTCTATGATTTCTTTCCACTAAGCCTAAAGTTTCATGGTGAAAAGGAGTAGACGTGGTTTTTTCTATTTTTAGTAATTTACAGATATTTACTAATAGTTCGTTAGTAAACTCTGTGCCCTTGTCTGATTTTAATTTTCTAAAACAACCATATTTCAAAATAAATTTTTCTACAATAGTTTTTGCTACTGAAATCGCATCTTTTGTGACTAATGGAAATGCTTCTATGAACTTTGTTAGTTCACATTGGATGGTGAGAATATACCTGTATCTATTTGATGGTCTAAGTGGGCCTACTGTATCTACTGTTATTACTTCAAATGATGTATATGGTGTTTCTGTCATCGTGAATCGTTCTTTAGTATATTTAGTGATTTTGATTTCATTACAGATTTTACAATTGTTTATATAGTTTCTAACCATCTTATTCATATTTTTCCATACATATTTTTGTTTAAGCTTTGCTATACATCTTCGTATTCCATTGTGCCCTCCTAATTTATCTTCATGATACTTATGTATTAAATTCTTCATTTCTTCTGCATGCTCTATTCTTTTTGGTGGATCGTATAATATTATGTCTAGACAATTTTCTTTCTTATTCTTTTGCAGTTCGTTAAATACTTCTTTAAATTCATGCACTGATATTGTTTTAAAAATATCCTTATTATTTGCTAGCGCTAGCTTTTCTATCTTTTCATGCTTTGTATAAGATAACAATTTCTTCAAAATCAATTTTAAGTCTGATAGAGAATTATCATTGTATCCAACATGTATTCTATCTTTAACTGCATATATTGTTTCTTTATGGGTCCCTATTAAATTCTTTATATTTTCAAGTTGCAACTTCGTAACACTTCTATTGTCTGATATAGATATGCTTTCCATATGTGGAGGTGTACAGTCTCCTCTGGGGGCATAATTTCCGGATATTTTTATTTCTCACTAGCGTTTACTTTTTTCTTTCTCAACTCCATTGCTCTGGTTCGAACATTAACTCTTTGTAGTGGTATCATTTCTATTAACTCTTCTGAATTCAACTTCATTCTAGACAATGCATCAGCATTTGTATTCATTTTCTCTTATTTAAAAACTATATGAAAATCATAATCCATTAAATCTACTCTAATTCTAGTTAATCTAGATGAAGGGTTCTCTTCTTATGTGTAAATAAACTAACTAAAGGTCTGTGATCGGTATACACTATAAATCTTCTTCCATACAGATATGGCCTAAAATGATTAATTCCCCAATGAATACCAAGAACTCTTTCTCTATAACTGATTTATTTAGCTCGTGTTTGTTTAATGCTTTACTTGCATATGCAATGGGTTTATCATTTCCTACCTCCCCTTGTGAAAGAATAGCTCCTAGTGCATAATTTGAAGCATATGTTGTTAATATGAATGGTTTTTCAAAGTTTGGTTAACGCAGGATTGGTGGGGACATTAATTTCTTTTTTAGGCTTTCAAAAGCAATTTGACAACGTTCTGTCCAACTAAAAAATTTATTTTTCTTTAATAATTCATTTAATGGTTTTGCTATGTCGGCAAAATTTTGTATAAAACGTCTATTATAGTTACAGAAAGCTACGAATCTTCGAACCGCATCTACATTATCCAGTTTTGGGTATTCATTTATAACTTTGTATTTACTTGGGTCTGTGGTGACCCCTTCTGCAGTTATTAAATGTTCAAGATATACTACTTCCGGACGGAGAAAATTTATTTTAAATTATATTTACGCAATCTTTTAAAAACTTCTATTAGGTTATTATTGTGTTCCTTGAGATTTGAGCCAAACACAATTATATCATCAACATATAAAAATGCAGATGCTTGTAACCCACTAAGTGCAATTGTTAACATTCTCTGAAAACTATTTGTTGAAATCTTCAATCCAAAAGGTAATCTTTTGAATTGAAAATGTCCATTATCTGTTGAAAAAGCTGTAAGAGGTGTGGATTTCGGATGCAATTGAATTTGGTGAAATGAACTTGTCAAATCCAATGTTGAAAAATATTTTGCTTTTCCTAGCTTGTCTAGTGCATCTTCTAAACGAGTTAATGGAAATTTATCTTCAACCACTTTTTTGTTCAAAGACCTAAAATCTACTACTAATCTCCATTTTTTATTTCCATTTGCGCTTTTCTTTGGTACTATTAACAACGGTGTGTTATACGGACTAGTAGATGGCTCAGTTATATCTTCATCTATTAACTTTTCAACTTCATCTTTTACCTCTTTCAAATTCGCATGAGGCAGTCTGTAATTTTTTTACGTACACTGGTGTTTTATCTATAGTTGTTATCTTGTGTTCATACAAATTATTTTTAGTTAGTGTTTCACACTCTAAGTAAAATATATTCTGAAATTCTTTGCATATTTTTAATATTTCTGTTACTGCGTCATTATCTAAACTGTCTACCTTTATTTCATTTTGGACGTTATTAAATCGGTCTTCATCTACTTAATTATTTTTAAACTGTAATGTAATCTTCTTCTGGACATTACCCCCGGGTTCTGTTGGCCGGGGATGTACCCGTTTCCCTGAAAATTTCTTCTACCAAAATTTCCTTGTACTCTGCTGTTGTTGTTCTGACCCCTGTTATAAAATATCTGCTATTATTTTGGTGTGGGGCGTTAGGACTTGAAAAACTATTGAAATTTCTGTTGAAGTTATCTCTAGGGTTGCTTCTGCTTCTCTGTACCCTATTAAAATGCATTACTTTGTTTGGTTGGTCTGGTTCTGTTTCTAAGGCTATTTGTACAGCATTTACAAGCTTTTTTGGTCTTGCAGCTGTCACTAGTGATTTGTATGGTTCTAATAGACCATTCTTAAAAGCTGTCATTCCAATCTGATCATTTAGTTTTACTATTACTTCCCTATGCTCATCCCCTTGTTCAGAAATTTGGAGTTCATTTAAGGAAGCTAGTAGTGCCTCTATTCGTGAAGCGTAAGTCATAACTGATTGACTTCCTGAAAACATTTCGAAATTTCATTGTGTAACCTAGATGCAGTTTTATTTGATTTGTAAGCAGTTTGTAGTATCTTCTTCAAATCTTTAAATTTTTCTGGTTTGTTTTCCGTTAGAATTTAATTTTTTACTGTTTCTGCAAGCTTGGTGGCTAGAATGAACTTTATTAATGTTTCTTTTTGACTTTCATCCTTAAGAGTGTCATTGTAGAATTCAATGAAACCTAGGAAATTTTTTAGATCCTTTTGATCTCCTCGAATTTCTGGTATTACCTTTGATGCAGTAATTAAATCGAAATTTGCCATATTTATTTTTGGAATAGGCTGCGAGCTAGTATTTTTAATTTTAAGAAAACTACTTAAAACTAAACTAACTAAACTTAAAACTAATCTTTCATATTTATCTTTTAATCCTTTAATATCCTTCAGGTCCGCTTTTTTTCTGTAATTCCAGGCTTCTTTAATTAGTTTGTTTATATTTTCTATGTATTCTTCACTATATGCTCTATCTGGTGATTTTTTAAGATTTTTTAATAACTTTTCTAATGTTTCGAACCCCATGAGTTAATTTATTTTAATATTTTTTTTTATATATATATTTATACTTACAAAACATTTTTTTTTTTTTTTTTAACATTACTAATATTTTTAAAAGCGTGTTTTCTTAGATATTTCTTATAATATGCATTTATTTTACATAATGTTAATGTTATTAATAATATACAATTTAAATAAACTATTTTGCTATCTAAGTCGTTAAATGTTGTTGTTGCTGCTGCTGCATTGTTGTTTATTATTTCCTCTTTTGATTCTTTGCCACCCATCCTTTTTTAGATTTTTTATCTCCTTGACGAGTTTCCTTTTTTGTGCTCCAGAGCTTATGTTGATTATTTTTTGTAGTTCCGCACACCTTCTCTGGAATGCTCTTTTTCTTCCTCCTCTCTTCTTGTAGTTAGAGTAGCCGCTGTTGTTCTTATTTGCCGGATGTTATCTTTTTGTTTTTCCTGTCTTCTCCTGTATTCTTCCAGTGAAAATGGTTTTGGGCCAGCTGATATCGGCGTTGGAGTGTATGTTGGTTTTTGGTTTGCTTTCGTATTTGCTATCGGTTCTGATACATATTCTAAGAACTTCTCCCATTTTTCAAATATTTTATTAATCTCTTCGAGTGAAGCCATAAATGTTTTTGTGCGCAGTCCGCAGGATCGCCATGTAATGTTTATCGTTTCCCTATTGTTTAGTGTTATACTGAGCTCTTCGGCCGCTTCAATCCGAGCATCAAAATGCACGATAGTATTACTGAGGTCTTCACCCAAAGCGAGTCAAAAAATTATTGGTTTAAGACTGACTTTTTTTTACAAATGACTAGGCTATTTATACTTAAATCTATCTTACAAATAGTTGGCTTCATCCCCACTCTTATACCTATTATAATTTTGATTTTAGTTCTCAATATGCTATTTCATTATCAACCCACAAATGATGGCCCAAATGACGACAAAGATTCGAATTCCATTTGAACAGAATGAACGTTCAGTTCAATCCACCCAAATGCAATTCGATGCCCTTAGCCACCGCGACACATTCCCGTGCAGTCATTAATTGTTCTATTTATGAATCATTTTGTGCACAACGATTTACAATGTGTGATAACTGACCATTCACAAGTTTGTTCAAATGTAGGTCAATGTATCCACGTTAAGTGCATAATGTATGTATATACACAACACAAGTCTGATATTCTTAACATAAATGCAGGTATGCCCCAGGGCTCTGTTTTGTCTCCGATTCTCTTCCTTATATTTACCAATGACTTATTATCTGGAACAACTAATCCAATCAATTGTTTTGCATATTTGTTTCCAGATTTACATCCATGTTCTTCGGATGTGGAATTGCATGTTCTTCGGATGTGGAATTGCAACGGCAGTGAATGATAAGTTCATTAAATTTTGACAAGGGGAATAAAAAATCACGTAGAATTTAATGCTTCAAAAACTCAATGCTGTCTTTTGTCGTTATACCGGAATATACCTCCAATGCCACTTTCCATGAGTGGCACTTGCATCGAAGAAAACGACCACTTCTCAGTTCTCGGTATGTGCATTACA
This sequence comes from Platycheirus rosarum, assembly GCA_963971375.1. Lineage (NCBI taxonomy): Eukaryota > Metazoa > Arthropoda > Insecta > Diptera > Syrphidae > Platycheirus > Platycheirus rosarum. The sequence continues at coordinate 140,119,041 of OZ020507.1, read as the reverse complement.
GATCACCTTCTGTGGAATGACTACATTTTTGACGTCGTTAAAAAATGCTGCGAGGTGTTTAGGTTTAATTCGTAGATGCAAGAAGTTCTTCACCCCGTCTGATCTGGCTACATTATATAAAGCATATATCCGCCCAAAACTTGAGTATAATTCCAACATTTGGGCAAGGGCTCCAATAACGCACTTGAGTTTTCTGGATCGCATTCAAAATAGAGCTTTAAAATTAATTGGTGATAAAAATAATTTCACTATTCTATCGTCATTTTTACAAACAGTGCTTAAGTGAAATAGCCAGTTGCATTCCTCCCCTTAAATAATTCAACCGTAATACTCGCTTTGCTAGGAATGCCCATCAGTTTACACTTGAGCCCAACTTCGGACGTACTGTTAACTATAGAGATTCTTTCTTTAGTCGAACCACATGAATGTGGAACGCTCTACCTGGTTCGGTTTTCCCTCCCATTTTGATATGCAAAATTTCAAAACTAATGTCCATCGACATCTCCTTTTACATCCTTCCCTTCTTCTTTAGTGCTCGCACGGTGTTTTAACATTATATGGGTAGAAAAATAACCCCTTTCGCGCGTGCCTATTATAAAAAAAAAATACTACATACAACGGCTATGTCTCATATCATCCCTACTTGTACTAGCAAGGAATCTATTAACTTCAAACAATATAGATTACCTAAATCTCAAAAACACATAATTAATGATCAGGTAAAATAAATATTAAATGATAATATAATATAAAATAGTAAAACTACATGGAATAGCCGCTTTTAGTTGTACCCAAAATCGCCATAAAATCGTTTATCTAGGTTTAAACATTACTCAAAAAGAAGTACTTCCAAATAAACACAAAGTGAGAAGTATAATAGAATTCCCAGCACCCAGCCATGGATTTACCCTTAGGCCAACAAGGCCCAGGCCTAGGGCATCACAACAGAGGGGGCACCACAAAAATAAACTACACACAATGAAGGAACAGAATCTCAATTAACATCAAAGTTTAAACATTTGGAAAATGTGAACATTTTGGCTGACACAATTTTATGCGCTTGTCTAGTATTAATTCTTAATTCGCATAAAATAATAATAGTTAACTTTGGTAGTGGAATAGTGATTTGGCTCGATATTATTTTAAGTTTGTTATATCGTATATTTTCATAAATTTAACGATCGAAGGTAAGAAGTACGATTATCTACCAAATCTTATTTCTTTCTCATTTGACTAGGCCCAATGAAACTGACTCAGTTAAGTGGAGCTCAAAAACGGGAGCTAGCTAAAGAACAAGAACAAAAGGAGCAAAAATCTTTGACAAAAAACCAAAAGATTTCAAACGAAGAAATTCAACATAATGGTGAGGGTACTGATTCTGTAGGAGAAATACTAAGTCAGTCATTAATTTCCAGTGATGCATCGAATAACAATAATCAAGCTACTCATGAAAAATAAATTGATGTTTCTTCTGGATCGAACAGCGGTACAGTGGAAGATGATGATGTAAATAAAAATCCTGATCCTACGCTATGGACTAATTTTTCCGCAGATGGTATTGAATATTGGATCGCCTCTGGACCTAGTAAATGCAATAATCAATGATGTTCCTTTTTTAAATCTCGATTAACGATGAACGACGAGACGGAAAAACTAGAGTTTGTCAGTCCTCTTATTTTATTGGTAAAAAGAAAATGGTGAGACCTATCAACGTAAATGGGTTTTGTATTCCCTCTCAAAAGGACCATTGTTCTGCTTTTATTGTAAGCTATTTTGATCATAATAGGCCAGGTTTAACTTTTAAAAATCGTGAAGGTTTTCCTGATTTGAAACGTTCTTGTTCAATACATAATCATGAAAATCTCAGTTATAAGGAGGATGGATTATATTACACTTAAATCCCGCTTCGGAAATCAGACAGACTTGGAAAAACAAATGCAATAGTCGTGTTCATACTGGAAATATATACTTAAGAGGGTGGTTGCTGTTTTTTGCAAATTATATGAACGTGGTCCAGCATTTAGAGGTTCTGAAGAAAAAATTTGGTTAGTCAAATATATGCAACTTTATGGGCCTTATCGAATTAATAGCAAAGTTTGATAATTTCTTGGCCACTGATATTTCGAAATTCGGACTTCCTGGTTCAGGAACAACTTCGTGTCTGTCTAAAACTATAAATGAAGAATTGATAGAGATAATGGCCAAAAAAATTCGCGAAGAAATCATTTAACAAATAAATATTTCTGGATATTTTACCTTGCCTGTGGATCAATTAAGTATTTTTATACGCTTTGTTAAATATGGTCAACCCATTGAATGTTTTTTTAACGTTCTTAGGGATGAATTCTCTAACTGGGGATGGTATAGCCAACCAAGCACTAAAGTGTCTGAGTATAAATAACATATTAATTTAAAAATGCACACGATAATGCTTCAAATAAATTTTCTGACAAACACATATGCAGTCTATGCACCTTGCGCATCACACTATTTAAATCATATTGGTCGCAGTGCTGTGGATTGCTGTCTTATCGCAGTTGATTTTTTTCTGTCCTAAAATCGCCTTACATTTTTTTATTTCTGCATCAAGTAGTAGATGGGAAACTTTAAAATCTGCTCTTCAAAATGATAAAGTGTTAAAATCTCTGTCAGATAGACGTTGGGAAGTTCATGCTGCAGCTACTTCTGCAATAATTAAGTCATATAATAAACTATTAGATACTTTAAAGGATATGTCTGAAGATAATACACTTATAAGAGATGCTCGAAGGGAAGCTGGTGATCTGCAGGACAACATGAATATGCATTGCATGAATGTATTCGAAAAAAAAATGGATAACGATGGTAATACTCCCGAAGTTCATTTGGGCCCAAAGGAATATTTTCGAATAAACGCTTTTTATATTATTATCGATAAATTGCAAATGCGAATGGATTCCACAGGCAAGATCTATAAATCGATGTTAAAGCCTGTGCCCAGGGTTTTGTGTCAAAATATTCTGAAAATTTAAATTCCGGACTTGTTGAACAACTTGTACAGTTCCATCGTTTTGTAATGCATAAAAATGGAAATAATTTAAATTTTTTTAATCAAGCTAATTTATAAAAATAACATCAGCTTTTTCAAACGTGGACACGGCATTACATTTATTTTTAAGTTTGATGGTGACAAATTCCTTCTCTCAATTAAAGCGTTTAAAAAGTCCTTGTCGAACAATGATGACGCAAGAAAGGCTTGATGCCCCTATCTTTGCTTTGCATTGAGAGTAATTTACTTCACTTTTGATTTTGATGAAATTATAAAAGATTTCGCTACTAACACATCCAGAAAACAATATTTCACAATAAGCCTGAACAAAATATGTGAAACATACTTTCATAATTATCATTATAAATAAAATTGTTTTTGTTTTACTGAATTCACTACAGTGTGTTTTGTTTTTCTTTTTTATATGTAAATAAATCTGACAATATAGAAGAAAATATAAAAAGGGGGTACCAAATACTTTTAGGCCTAGGGCCCAAAAAAGCTAAATCCGGCGCTGCCTGCACCTCAGAACTCTAATGAAGTTCAGTCCTTTCTGGGGATGCGAAGATTCTATAGGCGTAGCGTTCCTAACTTCTCCGCTTGAGAAAAACCTTTACGTGATATTAATCACAAAGATGTTCTTTTTGTCTCGAATAGGGATTGTGAAACGGCTTTCAATACTTTGAAAACTATCCTCTCTATCCTGACTTTGAGCCCTACAAAAATTTGATATTACACAATTGAACGAGAAGGCTTGTCTTTAGTTTGGGCTATTAATCATTTAAGGTGCTACAATTTACATTACATACGGATCACTAGCCATTGTTCTATTTCTTTAAAATATCTTAAGACTATTGATTTTCGACACATACTCTTAGAGTTGACTTCGAAATAAAATGCAAGCCAGGGAACAAAATGTGGTAGCTGATGCACTTAGTCACTTACGGCTTCATAACGAACAGAATCCCAACATTATGTTCCTTACTAGAGCTCAGGTTAATAATGCTCAATAAGCTAGCATAAACTTAGATATTACAAGTTAACTTTATTGAGGCATATAAAATCTTTTTTTTTTTTTTTTTTTTTTTTTGGTTACATTCATATTAAGTTTTAGTCGACTTAAAAAAGATAGGTTTGACTTAAGAAAAGTTATAAGGTTTCTAACGATATTATAAAAAATTAATAGCAGTATACATTTACTAAAAAAGTAAACTTCATTTTTGGTCACTTGCTCCCGGCGACCATCTCACCTTTGCTCTGTTTTGGAAGAATTATGACTTAAGACAAGAACTAAGACTAAATTTAATACTAAGAAAAAAATAAAATAAAAATTCACTGAAATAAATCCAAACTCAGCCAATAATAAAATTAGGCCAACCAACACCCAGCCACCCATTAAATTGGCTACTTATCAGTCAACCCATGAATTCCACAACCGGCAGGTTTCAGACTTTTTCCAGTTTAAGACTAAGACAATTCTTATTTATTAATTACATTTTTATAGAAAAACCATACAAAATCTGTATTGGTTAAGGTTTCTGTTAGCAACCATTTTTAATACATTTATATTAAAGCAATATTAACCCCTATAGTTCAAAGAAGAGGCATTATCATAGAATGGAATTTTAAAATTCGCATTTGTATCTGGTCTTAAAAGAGCGACGGACCCCTCATGAAGAAGATTGAATGGTGATAGATAATATTTATCAACTAGACTATCATTGGCATTATAGTCCATCAAAGATCTTATAAGTGGGTTTGTATGGTAACTTATTCCTTTCACCTTTTTTATAAGAAGATCTATTTGATACTTCATTATGGGTGTAACCTGAGTGACATCATAAATAGTTTTGTTTGAAAACCATTTTTTATTTGGTTTTCTAAAAATTCCACAGCAGCATCTCAGAATTTGTCGTTCGAAAATCTCCATTACTTTTGCCACAGTCGGTGAAATAGAGAAATAAGTGCAAAAATCATAAGCTAAAATTGGTCTAATGAGTGTCTTGTACACAAGAATTTTTGTCTTTTTTAACATGAACTTTGAATTAAATAATGATTCTATTGACCTTGTAACCATTTAAGCTTTTTTAAGAACCGTTCTGCCATGTTTGTTAAAAAGAAAACGATTCTGGAAATTTATTCCAAGGTGCTTTGTTTCAGAACGTAACGGAATTACAAAATTATTTATTTTCAGTTTTAAGCATTTGCTCTCTTTAATTGCTAGGTAGTGTCCCTTACCGATGGCATTTCTGAAACATGTCAATCCACAGTTTCTAGTGTTTATTTTTAATCTCCATTTCTTAAAATAATTTTCCACAAGTGGAAGCCTTTGCTTAATTTTGTGAAGGGCTAAAGTTGGTCTGACACCACTCGCCAATGATAGTGTAATCCGCGTAGTGAAGTGAACCCGGTTCATCCGATATAAAGAGTGAAAGAGGAAAATCATGCAAGAAGATATTGAATAAAAGTTGTCCTAGAATAGACCTGTATTCGCTGGAAAAAATCCGTCTGCTCAGGCCCAATAAATATTGAGGTTGTTCTGTTTGTCAAGAAACTAAAAATTATTTTTATTAGCCAATGTGGAAGGTGCAGACGTAAAAGTTTGAAGACAAGACCATAGTGCCAAAGTAAATCTAACGCTTTTTCAAGGTCAATGTCTAGGCTCACTGTGCATGATGTATTCCTTAGGTTTTGTGTTCTGTCGAGTTTCCTTTTTTAAACCCAAACTGGTTTCTTGGAATGATATTTTCATCTTCACAAAAACCATTTAAAGGAATGGCTATCACCCGTTCAAACAGTTTACCGATATAAGACAGAAGCGAGATAGGTCGAAAGTTATTAACTTCTTTTTCTTTGCTATCGGTGTGATCTTAGCTTGATTTCATATAATTGGAAAGTAGCCATTGTTTATACAATGATTAATAATCAAAGACAAAACTGTATCTAAAGACAGTGGACATTTTTTTAGAATAAAATTTGAAATTTGATGGATACCTGTGGATTTCTTATTATTGAGTGAGGTCCTGCAAGTATTTACAGTGTTCGGACTAGTAAACGGATATATTCTTGGATTACAAGCACTATTAACCGAGGAAAAGGTTGTCAGCGTTTCAGAAAAGTTATTTTCTTAAAAAAGATTTACTGTCGATATAACTTCGTGCTCAAGGATACGATCATCTGACGCTATTTCCGAATAACATGCCGAGTATAAATTCTTAAAAGCACTTAACTTGGACTGAGTATCATTTAGTTCTTGTCCATTATAAAAAAGAATGTCTTTGGAAATATCCGTTCCGAAAAATTTTCGACCAGTGACTCTGTCAATTCAATTTCCCAATTTTTCCTCGGAGAGGGTTTAATTTTACGAAGTCTAGACCTAAAGCAGTTATTAATACCAATTTAAACATTTTCTTTTATAATTTTACTTAAACACTGTATTCTTGAATGAATCTCACAATATTCAGGATTACTCTATAAAGGTGACGATGATAAGATCTTTTAAGTTGTCTTAGCCAAATTCTTCTTAGTTCAATTAGTTTTCTTGTAAAATCTGAAATGCATCTATATTTGTAATGTGTCGTATTGCGAATTTGGGAGTGACTTTCTACATTTGACATAATTGTAGTGTTTAAAGTATCGATTAGACTATCAATCTCAAAATTAGATACATTATTCTCGTTTGGCAAGACGATAGAAGATAAAGAGTCATGAAGACTAAATTAAAACGCTCTCCAGTTGGTATTTCTGAAGCTTCTGTATGTAGGTAATGGCAGTAAAATAGGGGCAGAATCTTCGAGCACTACTTCGTGGTGACTCCAAAGTGATCGGAAATTGTTGCAAAAGTTTTACAAATTGGGAACATCGTCGTATTATTTACAGAGCGCGCAGGATTTTTAGATGAAAAAATTATAAAAAAAATCTAAATATGAACTTGATCTTGGATACTTTGGTGTGTCTGAGGGTATTATGTCTAGATTTAAGTTTGGACCGTTATTGAACCAATTGTTTATAATAGTTCCGTTACTGTTATGAACACTGTCGCCCCATGTGGTATGACGAGCATTAAAATCTCCACCGATTAAAGCCGCATCAAAGTTATTCATAAGTGCGTAAAGGTTATCAAGTTCTCTACTCAAAACCTGACCAGCATCTGAAGGTATATATATGATCCCACACAAAAGACGAAAGTAAGAGTAAACAAATTTTTAGATTCATCTAGGAAATCATTAAGTTCTCCTTTTTGATTGGTTATTTTTGAAAACTCTGTTAAAGGAATATTTTTTTCACGTTGGAGTCTTCTTTTAGGCTCAGGATAACTTCGTGGTGTATTAGTTGAAGCCTTAGCTTTATCCGGAAAGGATACATTTGAGTTTGTAAAATTATTTATAGATGCTTGAAACATATCTCTTGTTTTACTTACCGCTTGCCTTCTTTTCTTTGTACTTAAGATAAGCTGAACATCCCTGATAGCTGGCAGCATGACCAGTTTTGTTACAATTTACACACTTAGGTGCAGGCACAACTTTAATTGTTTTCTTTAAGAATCTTATAAGCATTAATGCAAGCTTTTGAATCGTGGTTCTCTCCACAAAGAAGACAACGACTTACATATGCACAGCATTCACCTGAATGCCCAAAACGCTGACATGCTTTTTTTCCCGATAGACACGTTGGTTAAGCAAATACCTTACACATATAAGATCTTTGAGAGATTCCCCCACCTCCAACTGTATCTAATTCCTTATTCCTAGATGTAGAAAAAGGATTAAATTTATGTATTCCTACGTTTGGAACCGTATTCTCTAATGTTTTTTTAACATTTTCTATTGGGGTATCTCCATCAAGACCTATCAACAAAATTGAAATTTTTTTGCGTCTTTTGGCGAAAAGGAGAATGCTCCCAACCCCGTTTCCCTAAGTCGATCAATGATTAATTTGTGTACAGAAGAGTGGCTAACATAAACCTTAATTTTCCGGTAACTCATATTTACAAACTTAAAATCAAGATTCGAAACCTTACATTCTGTAGCTGCAAGTTTAATTAAGTCACTAATGAGTGCGCAATTGGCACTAAAAACAAATATTGATTTGATTTAGGTGGCGCTACAGTTCGGGACGAACCTGGGCCTCAACCAACATGCCTCTCCAGCCAACTCGGTCTTTGGCTAGCTGCCTCCAGTTTTGCACTCCAAGTTGGTTGAGGTCGTCCTCCACTTGAGCGCGCCACCTAAGCCGAGGTCTTCCTTGACTGCGTCTACCCTCTGGGATGGAATCGAAGATCCTGCGAGCCGGAGCATTGTTGTCCATTCGCTCTACATGACCTAGCCATCTTAAACGTGATATGCGTATTTTTTTGACCAGGTCAATGTCGCTGTAGAGCTCGTATAGTTCTTGGTTGAACCTTCTCCTCCAAAGCCCGTTAACGCAGATAGGGCCAAAAATCTTCCGAAGAATCTTACGCTCGAAACGACTAAGGATATCTTCATCCGATTTAGATAGAGTCCATGCCTCGGCGCCATAGAGCAGGACTGGGATGATTAGGGTCTTATACAGAGTCTCCTTTGTCTTTCGAGAGAGGGCTTTGCTACTCAATTGCCTTCCTAGCCCATAGAAACAGCGATTGGCAAGAGTAATTCTTCGCTTTATTTCTGACGAGATGTTGTTGTCAGATGTTATAGCGGATCCGAGGTACACAAAGTCCCTAACTACCTCAAAGTTGTACCTGTCTATTGTGATGTTTTGTCCAATCCGCCGGTGTTGTGTGTCCCTTTTTGTGGACAGCAGGTACTTCGTTTTGGCCTCATTGACTGCTAGTCCCATCTTAGCCGCTTCAGCTACAATGCTAGCAAACGTTCCACTGACAGCTCGCCGAGTTCTGCCAATGATGTCTATGTCGTCAGCGTATGCTAGCAATTGCACAGACTTGAAAAAAATTGTCCCACTACAATTGACTTGCGAGTTTCTTATAATTTTTTCAAGTATTAAGTTGAAGAAATCGCACGATAGCGCATCACCTTGTCGGAATCCTTTTTTGACGTCAAAAGCTTCTGTGAGGTCAGTACCAACCTTGACGGAGCAGCGAGAGTTCTCCATCGTCATCCTGCGCAGTCGGACGAGTTTTGTGGTGATGCCAAAACCTGACATGGCTCTGTATAGCTCGTCTCTATAAATGCTATCGTACGCGGCCTTAAAATCGATAAACAGGTGGTGGGTATCGATTTGGAATTCTTGGGTCGTTTCCAGGATCTGCCATAGCGTGAACATTTGATCGATTGTAGACTTTCCTGGTCTGAAACCACAATGATAGGGGCCAATCAGGTTGCTGACGAAAGGCGTTCACATAGTACGGTAGAGAGGATCTTGTAGGCGATATTCAGGAGACTTATTCCTCTATAGTTGGCGCAGTTTAGAGGGTCTCCTTTTTTGTGGATCGGGCAAACGATGCTGAGGTTCCATTCATCAGGCATACTTTCTTCTGACCAAACTTTAGAGATGAGTTGGTGTATGCACTCCACCAGGTCATCTCCGGCCGCTTTAAAAAGTTCGGCGGGTAATCCGTCGGGTCCAGCAGCTTTGTTGTTTTTGAGTTTAGATATTGCTATCCTTACTTCATTTTGGTCAGGTGGACGGAAGTTTTGTCTGTCATCATCCATGTTGAATGGTTCATTCTGCCTGACAGCGGTTTGGCCTTCATCGCCGTTTAACAGTCTGCAGAAATGGTCCTTCCATGTACTCAGCACCGACTGTGACTCTACTACGAGGTTTCCATTCCTATCTCTACAGGCTTCTGTGAGGGATTTTTATCCTTGGCATGTTCTTTTTACCTGTTGGTTAAACTTCTGCACGTTGTTCCTGGAGTAGCATCTCTCAATATCTTCGATCGCGCGCTTCTCATGCTCTCTCTTTTTCTTTTGGAGAAGCCGGTGTTCTTCCCGTCTTTTCTGCTCATAGAGCTCGCGAGCAGCTCTCGTCTTTCTTTGCAGCGCCGCTTTATATGCCTCTTGTTTGGCTGCATGGGCCTGCCTGCATTCGTCATCAAACCAGAGGTTTCGTGGTGGTGGTCTGGTGAAACCTAGCACATCAGTTGCGGCATCTCTGATGGCTTGTTGGCAGTGTTGCCACTGATCTTCGGCACTTGATGCTGGCGGTACTGGATTTCTTGAGAGGTTACGGGATATTCGATCGGCATAGGTTCTGGCGGTTTCTTGCGATTGCAGCTTTCCGACGTCATACTTCCTCACAGTATTACTCCGTTGTTGTGGAGTTCGGGTTATTCGCATTCTTACCTTTGCTGCAACAAGGTAGTGATCCGAGTCGATGTTAGCTGCTCGGAAGGTGCGAACATCCAAGATACTGGAGGCGTGTCTTGCATCGATCGCAACGTGATCAATCTGATTGACGGTTCTTTGATCTGGGTGTCGCCAAGTCCCTTTGTGTATATCGAGATGAGGAAACCGTGTGCTTGCAATGGTGACGTTATGTGCCGCTGCGAAGTCAATTAGCCTAAGTCCGTTTTCAGACGTTGTGTCGTGTAGGCTATGTTTTCCGACAGTCCTACCAAAGATTTCCTCTTTACCTATTTTGGCATTAAAATCGCCTAGTACGATCTTAACGTCGTATTTAGGGCATTGCTCATAGGTTTTGTCGAGGAGGTCATAGAAGTCATCCTTGGTGGCGTCATCTTTGTCCTCTGTGGGGGCATGAGCGCATATTAGGCTAATGTTGGCGAATTTAGCCTTGATACGGATTGTCACAAGTCGCTCACTTACGTGTCGAAAGCCCAAGACTTCTTCCCTAAGTCTACCGCTTATGACGAATCCGCACCCAAATAAACGCTGTGGTCTTCTTGCGCAATCACCGTAGTACACGTCACAGTTTTTCATCCTCCTTTTGCCCGGCCCATTCCATCGCACTTCCTGGATGGCAGTAATTCCTGCTCTGTAGCAGTCTAGGGCCTCCGCTAGTTGTTTGGATGCACGTGGTCTGTTAAGAGTTCTAACATTCCACGTGCAGATCCGAAGGTCGTTGTCCTTGATTCGTTTTTCCGGGTCGTCAACATTAAATCCGTCCTTTTCCGAGGCTATTGGTCGCTTCGTAACTTTTTCTTTTTTCCGTGGCAGGGTTGTTAACCCCACGCACAACCCCCAACCTGGAGGGCCAGGTCCTTTGTTGGATTCCTTGGACAAAAGGAACCGGAGAATCCGGAGTCAGTAACCCACTTCGGGGATATGAGCGCTGCCGTTGGCCCATTAAGAGTTCATCCGCCACCATCTCTATTTCAGTGCCCTGACTTGCATTGAATTGTCCTAATGACCTTATATCCAAATAAGTCAAAGTAGCTCATTAGGGCGTCTGCTTCGTTGACTGTTGACGCCACCGTTGGTCCAGTTGGTTGGGCTCATACGCCGTACGTCCTCTTTCTGAGGGGCTCGTGCAAGACTTCTGCGAATCGATCAGAACAGTCATTAAAGCAGAGCATTATAGTGTTGCTATTTTTTCTGTGTTCAACACTCGCGCTTATAAGTTTAGCAGGAATGTCCGGATGGACAGACCAGTACCCGGTGGTTACCGCGGGGAGGTAAAATAAGCACAATTGATGTGTACGATATAGTTGCAGCGACTGTGCATCACCAGTTTGATGCCTTTCAGTGCCTACCCTATTCATACAGCACCCAACCAAACAAATATAGGTGGACAAAAATGTATTTTATTAATATTACGAGATTGGTTGTTTTGGCTGATTACTGGATTATGGCCTGACTGCTCATCTGATGTGTTGTTGTTGTTGTTGTTGTTGTTAATCATAGGTCCATTAGCAAGATCAATTTGAATGCTGTTTTACACTAGCTCTGGGTTTGATAGAGGAAAGAATTTCTTGATCGCAAGGTTTGAATCGTTTGTGTATGACTCGAAACACTTTCTTTTGTTTGCAGCATTAATGCTGACTAATTATCTTTTATTTGTTCACCAATTTTCACAAACTTGATTCACTGTTTCAGGGAAAATTAAGTTGAACGGCAAAAGCCGTCAAAAGGGAAAAGGTAATAGACTGATTATGGATTTGTCGCAATTAATAAACAAGTCTGCTTGCCACGACGGTTCGAGTGTCACTCATAGCATAAACTAAGATATTAGTAATGTTAGATCAAAAGAATATTATGACAAGAACATTTTCCCATATTCCTTTAAGGTAGGAGATAAGGTTCTACTTCAGGATATGGCCAGAAAAAACAAGTTGTACTCTTTCTTCACATTACTTTTGAGGTGAAACAAGTCCAAAATAATTTTAACATGACAATTTTGTGAGGGTCAAAGGTTGAAAATATAGATAGCAATTAACTTAAACTATATTTCGAGAATGTTTGATATTTTATGACTTAATTCAATGTATATGAAATCTATAGTACTACCATTAGGCAGCATCTAGTTTAGCGAGATACTGCCGTAATAGCGCTGCAGTAGTTTTTGATATACATTTGTATGGGTTTTGGAGAGTAGAATGAAATATAATGATGAAAGAGTAGGTTGTATGTTATATTTTCAGAAACGTATGAGTTAGAATGATTAAAAGCATTTGAAGGAATAATGAATAATAAGTAAGTACGAGTGAAAGGTTCAAAAAGTGACACTAGACCATGTGGTATGGTAGAGTAAGGGAAACAAAAATTAGTGGATTTCGCTTTGATTTTTCGTAAACAAACCAAGATTGTGTGTTTTCAATTATTTTTTGAATTTTGAATTTTTCATGAAATTTTGTTATTTCTGTAGCTTATACCGAAATCACATACCAATGTTGCCATATTCGGATTTGACTGTACAGTTTAAATGCATATTGTTCAATTTGGAACCTAATAAGGAATAGTTTTTTTTTTATTTTATTTCTATTAACATTTCTATGGAAGGAAAGAACAGTAAAAGTTAATGTTTATTCAAAACAGCATTTTACTGTTTACGTACAAAGTTACGATCTAAGTTTCCGTGAATTTTTTTTTTCAAAAAAAAAATAAAAACACCCAGAATATTTTTTTTATTTTTCAAATTTCTATTTTCGGCTCGAAAAATGTTAAACATTTCTTGAAGATACTCAAAAGCAATAACATAGGTACAAGCATCTGCAATAAATGTGTTTTATTTGTAAAATAAGTAACTAGGTAGGTACTTCAACTCAAAATTATTTTTTGCAAACTAAAAAAAATTATATAATAATCAAACATGGTAAGCATATAGGTATTTGCAAATTCTTCCAACAAATCCATTCCAATCAAGAAAGATACAGAATACGAGTTGCGTACATACATTAGACATACATACAGTTTAAGTGATGTATATTGCTAGCAAAGCTGCATAAGAAAAATCATTCATTATTTCTTTTTTGTCTAATGACACAGAGTAAAATCATGAGCACATTATTTTTTCAAAAAAAAAATAGGTCGCCCGTAATAAGGACTTTTTTATTAAGAAGTTTTTGGTAGATCCCTTATTTTTTTAATTCAATATTGGAAGACAATATAAAGTGTTGTGTTATTTGTTGGTTTTAATTATATATTATATTGTTGTTTAGTTGAGTAATTGGTACGTATGTCACGTTTATTGAGTAAAATGAACAAACTCAAAAATTTATTTTGCCAATACTCCCTTCTACAAATTTGCAAAATGTTGTGAAGGTATATAAGAATTTAATTTAATCTTTGTTTGCATTTTTCAAATTTTCCTTGGAAAAAAAAATCAAAGTCTTTTCCCTTAAGACTCTTAATACAATCTCAATAATTTTGCACTCTTTTCCTGTGTGAATATTTCGTCATCCCTGAATACAAGTTTTCAGCGATACGCAAATGATTTAAAAATAACACGAAAAAGTGTCGATGGTTTGTTTTCTTCTGACTGCTAACACTTTAAATACATCTTTCCCGTTCTGTCTCTTTCTAACATATCATATGTATTGAATTCGTCTCCCCGACTAAAAGTCTACAATGAGAAATAGCGAGATAGACGCTAGGTGAAACACCCATCTTGATAGTACTATAGAATAGATACACAATGTTTAATCGTCATTTTCATTGCGTTTATGAGGGAATCAACGCTAGTAACCTCCGATCCAAAAACAGACTTTTCCAAATCATTTCCCAATCTTCACTTCCCGAAATAAAAGTTTTAAAATTATGTAAAAATAATAGAAAAATATACATTAAATGTACAAAAGCAAAAGAAAATAAATATCTATATTATTATACTGAAATGTTTTTAATTTGACTAAGAATTCATTGATTTAAAGTTCTTTGAATCCTTAAATATATTATTTTATTTTAAATTATATTAACTTATCTGTTAACTACTTCAACTTCAACTTCAACTTTATTGAGACTTTGTATGAAATAATACAAATAATATTTTAGTTACTATTAATCCTTTTTATTTAATTCTACTTTACATTTATTTAATCTTAATTTAAATTGAATATTACAATATTAAATGATCACTTCTAAGATTGACTGCTTGCCATAAACTTCTAACCACCATCTTGTTTCTTAATAATCCTTTCTTTTGTATAGTTGTCAGTCTGAAGTTAACGAATAGCGAAGCTTAAGGTGCAGGCACAATATTAGTGCTGCCACAGCACCCCCCGTCTTAGTGATTTAGGCATTTTGGTCACTATACCTTTTAGGTTTTGAATTTTATTTTTGACTATTGAGTCGTTTCTTTAGTTTCATGAGGGTTATCTTCTATAAACGCTGGCTTGAGTCTATCTATACTAATGTTAACTGGGTCCTACGACTGGTTGTTGCAGTTGAAGGTCTCACTGCACTGTTTTTCTAAAGCCTTTTCTGAATTTTGTTACACTGCATACGTAATGGGCTTATGGTCGGTATAGAGGGTCAAGTTTTTAGCTTCAAGCATGTGCCGAAAATTTCGAATTGTGACATAAGCTGCCAGAAGCTTTCTATCATAGGCACTGTAGTCTTGTTGAGAGTCTTTTATTTTAGTTGAGAAGAAACTAAGGGGTTGCCAGATACCTTCTGTTTTTCCTTGTACTACTGCTCCTATTTCAGTGTTTGACACGTCAACTGTAAGTGATAAGTCTGCATTTGGTTTGGGAAAGACTAGCGTGGTAGCATTGCTGAGTCTTGTTTTGCACTCATTGAAAGCCTAAGCAGTCTCATTGTCCAAGGTATTTCGCTTGCACTCTTTTTGTTGCGACCCTTAAGTAAATAGTTGAGAGGTATTTGATGTTCTGCAGCTTTAAGTATAAATCGCTTATACAAATTCAACATCCTGATTGATCTGCGTAAGTCGTTCACCGTGACTGGGTGTTTGTAATTGACAATGGTCTGAATATTTTTATTTTGAAGAGTCGATTTTATGCCCCAAAAAGTTTACCTTATACACGGCGAATACACTTTTGGAAAGGTTGATAATCAACCCTATTTTCTGAATGAATGAAATGTTGGAAGGTCTGTGCTCCGTTCCTCAGTTCCATCATATATGGAAATTCGAACAATCCAAACGAGGTGCAACCGCAGTTTTTTCGACTTCCTTTGGCTCGACTGGTATTTGATGATATGCTCTTAGTATGTCGAGTGTTGTGAAAATTTTGCAATTGTAAATTGTAATTGAATATGGGAAATAGAGTATCTGTCAGGTAATGTGTCTGCACTCAGTGCACTTTCCATTTTTCTTTAAAATCATATGAAGTGGAAATGTCCAGCAGCTTTTCGATGGTCTACATGAACTTTGTTGAATGAGATATCGAATTCCATTTTTAGCTGCTGTTAACTTATCAGGCGAAAGTCTTCGAGCTTTTGCATGTACTGGTGGTCCTTTTGTTATAATGCGATGTCTGACTTTGTGTTGTAATATTTTTTTAAATATGTTGTGTTCATTTATTGTGCAGTATTTTCTTAACAATTCCTGCACATGCACATCTTTGACATCATGGGATACAATGGAGATTGAATTATTACAGTTTATTATCTGTCGTTTGGTAAACAGGGATGTCAAAGGATCTATTAGTCGTTTTCCTTTGATGTCTACCAGTAGTCCGTGTGTTCTAAGGAAATCGGCCCCGATTATTGGTTTGTCAACGTCGACAGTCCATTTAAATTCACGTTTTAGTCCTACGTTCATTTCTAGCAGTTTTTTACCATATGTTTTGACGCCAGATGAATTTGCTGCGTAAAGGTGAAAATTAGGATCATATGAGTTTTGCTTGCCAGCCTTGGAAGCTGGAAGTACAGAAAAGTCAGCCCCAGTATCTATCAGATAGTATGTGTGCCTGAGATTATTAAGAATAAAAAGATGGCTTTGCTTTGCGTTGTAAGAATCAACCGTTGCTAACCCGGACTCTTTTTTTAATTTTTTTGATATTTCGTGGAACGAGCATTGTTGTGTACATTTCTTAGCCTTTGAACCAAAGCGTCTGTGGAACAAGCAGTGTCCTAATTTATCACGACTTTTGGACTTATTTCTTAAACGACTGTATGACCTGCCTCTATCTCTCCTAAAAGGTGGTTTTAATTCATGCAACTCATTAGTTAGTGCCCTTATTTTTTTTTAATTCAGCGATGATTGAAGAATTGTTGATATCTGACTCGGGAAATCCTGTTTTGGATCGCGAAAGACGGGAAAAAGCTGCACATTGATCGATTTGGTTAACTTGGAAATTTTGTGTACCGTTAGTAACTTATATTATTTTGTCCGCGGTTAGTTCCTGTGTTTTATTTCTTCTATACTGCTCGCTTATATAGCTTTAACCATATCTAGTAGCCATTGTAACAATATTTTTTTAACTCTTGAAGAGGAGAAACTCGGAGCCGGCTAAAACAGTCAAGTCAGGTAGCGGTGGTGGAATAGGTGCTTCTTTAGTTTTATTGCTCGTGTATGTAGATTTCTCAGTCATGTTTGTTAATTTTTTTGAGGTTATTAAATAGTAAACTAGTGGTTTAACGCAAGTCAATTTAAAAAACGGAATTTGGTAATATTTATTTTAAAGAATTGTTTTTGATGTTTTTTTCTAAATAAGAAAAATATTTAAGGAATGCGCAAATGGTATGTGTAATGTGTATATATTTTTGAAATGATCAATTTGATGATATCTAATATATATATATATGTATATTTGAATAACAATTTGGATGAAATAATTGTACTTATCTAATGCTGGCATGTACAAGTCACTCGTGAGTATGGAAAAATTCTTAATTGCGACTTGCTAGTTGGAATGTCGTCCCTCGTTGTCCAATCGGTGCGACTTGCTAAGGGCACTGTCGTTTCTATATGTATTGGTTGTGACCTGGTGTGTGCAATGTCGTTGTCCTCGTTGTCCAATCGGTGCGACTTACTAACTTACGAACTTACAATATTTAATCTAGCCACCATCTTGTTTCTTAAAAAGCTTTTCTTTTCTTTTGTATAAGTTAGCACGAACGCGAGTAACGCTGACCCAGCGGAAATGCGTCTGGTTCGATGAAGCAAATTACCTAAGCAATTATTTAATAACAACTGTGGGAATTCAAGTCAGCAAATAGGAATTATTATTTGTTAGCAAACATATCATTTGTAAATTTATTTTAAGTCAGTCTTCATTATACAAGAAAGCAATAAATGTCGGAGCAATCTGCTCTGCGAACAAATATTTTTTAAACAAAATAATTGGTCTTCGAATAAATGGCGCCCAACCTGTGTGGCTAAGAACTTTCCGCGTTCAAATTGGGCTAACCATTGCCATTGATTAACGTGAGATTTAATTCCTCTGTCGCAAAAAATACTTGTCCAGTCTGTGCTAACCATTGCCATTACTTGGCGTGTAATTTTTACCAAGAACAGAAAAATACGTGTTTAAATTGTGCCAACCATTGCCGCTTTACCACGATAACTTTAAATCTGTGAAAAAAAAATCGCAACATCGAAAAGCGATAGTGACAAATTTAGGCAAAATCAAGAAAAGAGGCCCCCTAGTAAGCCGAGCAAGGAAAAAAAAGCAGTTACCTGTAGCCGCTTGGATTAGGAATAAAACCATCAGGAAAAATTAAAATTTCTTAATCAAATATGAGCCAACAATTCATTTTGTTAATGTTAGTTTTTTTGAATAAGTTAAAAATATTAAAAAAAAAAGCAATTTAAGTAAAATTATTAAAAAAAAATATAATAATGTCAAGAAATTCTTATTTAACGAAATGTGTTTGTTTGAAAAAAAGTAAGAGAATAATAGAAAAGTAAGCAATTTTATTTATTATTTTTTAAGTATTGAAGAATGAGTTCTGCAGAAACAAGAATTTTTTTGAATTTGTTGAATGCTTCAATGGCTTCCTCATTAAGTTGATTGAGTTTTTTTCTTTGACATATTTTTGGATACATGTCCGTCTTCCCCTTTTAAAAGGGATATCAGGGGCTTCGCCTATTCGGCGTTGTCTTTAATGAAGCGGCGATAGTATCCTGGCATACCAAGGAAAGATCGAAGCTCTTTTAGGTTTTAGGAATAGGCCGCTCGACCACTGCTTGAACTTTTTTGGATTTCAAAGTGTTCGTCCTCGTCTTTTCCAAAAATCACAAAGTCATCAATATAGACATAACAACATTTTCCAATAAGGTCTGTTAGGATATCGTCAAAAGCTCTCTGAAAGATGGATGGAGCATTTTTGAGTCCGAATGGAGGACGAGTGAATTCAAACTTTCCGTTTTTTACCGAAATTGCGTTTTTTTTTTATGTCATATTCTCTTAGTTGCATCTGATGATATCCAATTTTTAAGTCCACTATAGAGAACCATTCCAAAGTCGTGTTGTACGGCTAAAAAAAGAATCCCTATATTTCACGGTACGTCCGAAATTGGGCTCAAGGGTGAACTGATGGGCATTCCTAGCAAGACGAGTATTACGGGCGAAACTTTTAAGGGGAGGAATGCAGCTGGCTACCTCGAGTGAACATTTTGTATAAAAGAAACGATAAAATAAGGAAAGACATGAAACATTGCGTCGGTGTTCGAGAGGGGCAATTGTTTCAGCGGCAGTTCTATTTCCTATCAATCTTAACGCTCGATTTTGTATTCTATCAAGCAGGTGAAGCGATGTTTGTGAAGCACCTGCCCACAGGTGGGAGTTATACTCGAGTTTAGGGCGTATAAACGCTTTATAAATTGTAGCCAGATCAGATGGGGAAAAATACTTCTTACACCGATACAGAAAACCTAAGCACTTAGCAGCATTCTTAGCGATTTCAAATATATGGTCGTTCCAACGGAGGTCGTCGTTGACACACATACCGAGTACTGAGAGCTTTTCGGTTTCTTCGATGTAAGTGCCATTCATGGACAATGGCGTAAGGGGTATGTTAAGCTTTAACGACAGAAGACAGCATTCAGTTTTCGAAGCATAAAACTTCACACGATCCCTATTACCCCATTTGACAATGTTGTATAAATCGGAGTTTAATGAGCTTATCACACGGCACCGTTGCAATTGTACGTCCGAAGGCGAAGGACGTGAATTATCGAACGAATATGAAAAGCTGAGGGTAGAGTAGTCAGCAAAACAGTTAAGTGGATTAGAAGTAATAGACAGAAGATCATTTATAAAAATGAGGAAAAGAGTCGGAGACAGAACAGAGCCCTGGGGCACACCAGCATTTATTTTATGGGAATCAGACTTGAATCCGTCCAATACAACTTGTATTGAACGGTCCAGAAGATAGCTTCTAATCCAACGAACAAGAGTATTATCGATCCCAAAAACACGCATTTTCGATAAGAGAGCTTCATGCCAAACTCTATCAAATGCCTTGGAGATATCAAGAGCAATAATCTTACTTTCACCAGAGCGATGTAAAGATTTGTTCCACTGTTCGGTTAGATATGCCATCAGATCACCAGTGGAACGGTTGCTGCGGAAGCCATACTGACGGTCATGGAGAAGCTTACGATCTTCGAGATATTCCTTAAGCTGACGATTAATCAGTGTTTCCATGACATTAGAAAGAAGGGATGTCAGTGCTATGGGTCGGTAGGAGGAGGGTAAGGATGGGTCACCTTTCTTAGGGACAGGCTGGACAAATGCTGTTTTCCATCTTCTAGGAAAGATTCCAGAAGAGTAGGAGCGATGGAAAAGCTTACGCAGTGGCAGTGTGGAAGAACACCTCTTCAGAAGAATCGGGGGTATACCATCCGGGCCAGCGGATTTGTGTATATCGAGATCTTTGAGAACTCTTGCTTCTGTACGAGTGCGGAAAAAAATCTGTCCCATGGAAAAATTTACATTCTCAAGTACAGGAGGGGTAACGTTGCTATGCGGCAGCGTGGAGCTGGCAGCGAAATGGGCGGCGAGCAAGTTTGCCTTCTCTGAAGAGTAAACAATTGGTTTGTTACTGTCGATGAGCGTTGGAACCGAAGATGTTGAGGAGTTTTTAATATTTTTCACAAATGACCGAAAATTTTTACTGCCTTTGGGACACTGCAGAATTTTTTGCCGTAATTTTTGGTCATGCAAAAATTTGGTTCTTTCAATAACGGAGTTGCATGAGTTTCTTGCTTGTTTGTGCTTTTTCCGATTTTCCTCTGTAGGGTTGGCTTTGTAAGAACGGAAACTTACTTCTTTGAGCCTGATAGCTTCTTTACATTTAGAATTAAACCAAGACTTTTCTTTAGGTTTGATGCTTTTTACTCTGTTAGGAATAAAAGCACGCATCCCTAGAAGAATCACATTTGTGATCATTTCAGCACTGGCATCAATGTCACTATCGAGGAAGCATAGTGACCAGTTAAAGTTTCGGAAAAAAATATTCAGGCCGTCCCAGTTGGCTTTCTCGTATTGCCAAACGGTCCTGGTGGGAAGTTTTTCTTTAACTGGATGGGAGGAGGATGAGAAATTAGCTAAAATGACACAATGGTCTGAAGTGCCAAATGGAGAAGTTACACTAATGGTATATTTATCAGGGTGAGAAGTAAGAAACAAGTCAAGAGTATGGGCGGCTTGCCCAGCAACATCCGGTATACGCGTTGGCACATCGATCAGTTGGGTAAGGTGATGTAACCCCGCAAAGAGCTCGACATACCTTCCTTCGGGTGTTGTCTGACCAGAATAGCGGAGCCAGTTGGAATTGTGTACATTGAAATCGCCCGCAATAACGATTTCAGTGCGAGGACAAAGGGAAACAATTTTTGAGATGGAATCAGACAGCGCATCAAACTCGTTACAAGTGGAATTTCTGTCGAGATTTGGACTCCTGTAAATAAAACAATAATGAATGACATGCTTGCGGACAGTGAATTTGAGCCATAAGAAGTTAAAGTCCGTGTTGGAACAGTGCCCATATTGGGGAAGGCTCTGGCAAGCAATATCATTCCTAACATAGACCACGAGACCATGATGGGAAAAGAGTAATGGCACCAAGCTATACCCATGTAGAGCAAACTCTGATAAATCAGTATTTACTCCAACCTGGGTTTCACTTAATGCCAAAACAGCTGGCCTGTATTGAACAATGTAGGCGTACAGGTGAAAGAAATTCTTTCTTATACCACAAACATTGGAATACACCACACAAAAATCACTTACAATTTCAAAATACTTACACACAAAACACAATTCTGACTAAGTCGAACCATGCAGTGAAAATCCAAATTAATCTCTGTAATAAATAAACTGTCTTAGGTGTTATGCCCATAAGACAGCTTGCATACAAAAAATCAATTTAAATATTCAGCACAATAGGACAAACTCAGATGCCCTTATCCATTTACCGCAAGCATACGATGCCTACAGTAGATAAGAAAGAGGCAGTTAAGCTAAGCACAAAGGGTTGGGACAGATAAGAGGATAATTTGACTTGTTATGCAAGTGTGTATTATTTTTTTTTCTTCCACAGCGCGAATGGGCATCTTATCGTCTTCCAACGACGCGAGTGGATATTGTTATTTTCTTTACAGCACACGCGAGGGGTTTTTGCCAATTTCTCGAACGAGTGTGTAATATTATTTTCTTAACACTCGCGATAACAATGCGCAATAATTTTTTTTTTTTTTTTTTGACTTTTGTTTGATTTATTATGCGCGCACCTCGACCTGACGTCCGGCCTCTATGAGCTTAAGATCGACACTCTTGATGACTCTTTTAGATTTTCAAAGTGTTCGTCCTCGTCTTTCTTAAAAATCACAATGTCATCAATATAGACATAACAACATTTTCCAATAAGGTCTCTTAGGATGTCCTCCAAAGCTCTCTGAAAGATGGATAGAGCATTTTTGAGTCCGAATGGAAGACGAGTGCATTAAAACTTGCCCTTGTTTACCGAAATGGCGGTTTTTTCTATGTCATATTTTCTTAGTGGCATCTGATGAAAGCCACTTTTAAGTACACTATAGAGAACCATTGGTATTTATTAAGATTTGCGAGAATTTCATAAATTTCGGGAATCGGGTATTTGCCGGCTATGATTTATGCGTTTAGGTTACAGTAATCAATTACTATTCAAAATTTCTTTTCTCTTGAGGCGTCCATTTTTTTGGACACTGCCTTAACTGGAGAATTGTAAGGTGATTTTGATGGCCATATGATACCGTCTTTCAATAATTTTTGGATCTCTTTTTCGACTTCATTCTTGTGCGCCATTGGGTAAGTATACGATTTTGAATACACAGGATCTCGTGTGGTAGTTCTTACTTCTCTTTTAACAGTGGTAGTGTATGTTAGTTTTTTATTTGGTTCAGAGAAAAGATTGGGGCATTTATGGATGATATTAACAAGTTTTGTATGTTGATTTTTTAGACATGTGATCGGTTCTGATATTAATGATTGTTAACCAATTGTGATAGATACTCTTTTAGAGGAATTGAGACCCTTGGGTGAGTGGAACTAGGGTGAATGGACATATGATTTTCTTTTGTATGGACGGTTGCATTTAATTGTTTGTGTCATGTCATATAATTCCATCAAATGATATAAGACTGGAGAGGATAAAAAAAATTGTTTAATCAGTTTGGGGAGCAAAAAGATGAATGAGTGAGTGGTGTGCTATTTTGATGCTACCTCAAACAGAGTTAGCATAAAAATGTTTTCATTAGGAATGGGATATAATTATTGTTTGACCCAGTGTCAACCAGGAATTAAAAAAATTCTCCGCTTCTGGAATTGTAAATATTTGAAAAATGGAAGCGAAGAGGACTTTAGCCTAAAAAATAAATGTCATCTAATTCTTCTGGTTGATCTAGATTGTTTTAATCAATTTATTCTTCCAACGATTCTCCGTACTTCTTACTACTTCTTCCAAGGCTTTTTTATCCTCATCTGTTTGAGAATGATAAATTCGTTGCATCTTTTGCGGTTGGTGCGCTTGTTGGGAATGTTGGCGTTTTTGCGTAAATTGTTGATTTCTTGATCTATTTTGGTAGTTCACCTTTTTAGTCCTAAGAGAATAATCAATTGACATAGGTTTTGGAGGAAAAGGTCGTTGATTTGCCGGAGTTCTTTGTTCTTGTTACTGTTGATACGAGTATCTGGGTTGGTATTGGATCTCCCTATTAAACTGTGCTGATTGAGGAGCACGGGGGTTATGGAGTAAGTGAGGGTAAAATTCACGTCTGAGAGCCGATATTGATGTTGGTTTTGGAAAGTTTTCTCTACTAGGAGGGACCAGAGGTGCTTGTTAAAATATTTTCGGCTAGAGCTATGGGAATTATTTACATGTTTTGCTCGAAAGTCTGCATTTTGTAGTTTTAAGCACAAATGCAATGCCTGGGGAAGGTCTATTGGTTCTCATATACCGAGATCCTGTTTATTCAAAATCGTTTCCTTTCCCAATAGCGCACAAGAATGAAGTCGAAAAAGAGATCCAAAAATTATATAAGAGATCAAAATCACCTTACAATTCTCCAGTTAAGGCAGTGTCCAAAAAAATTGACGCCTCAAGAGAAAAGCAATTTTGAATAGTAATTGATTACCGTAACCTTAACGCATAAATCATAGCCGGCAAATACCCGATTCCCAAAATTTATGAAATTCTCGCAAATCTTAATAAATACCAATGGTTCTCAATAGTGGACTTAAAAAGTGGCTTTCATCAGATGTCACTAAGAAAATATGACATAGAAAAAACCGCCATTTCGGTAAACAACGGCAAGTTTTAATGCACTCGTCTTCCATTCGGACTCAAAAATGCTCCATCCATCTTTAAGAAAGCTTTGGACGACATCCTAAGAGACCTTATTGGAAAATGTTGTTATGTCTATATTGATGACATTGTGATTTTTGGGAAAGACGAGGACGAACACTTTGAAAATCTAAAAAGCCTAAGCATATAAGCCATAGCCGACAAGTACCCGATTCCCGAAATTTATGAAATTTTCACAAATCCTAATTAAAACCAATGGTTCTCTACAGTGGACTTAAAAAGTGGATATCATTAGATGCAACTAAGAGAATATTACATAAAAAAACCGCAATTTCGGTAAACAACGGAAAGTTTGAATTCACTCGTCCTCCATTCGGACTCAAAAATGCTCCATCCATCTTTCAAAGAGCTTTTGACGATATCCTAAGAGACCTTATTGGAAAATGTTGTTAAGTCTATATTGATGACTTTGTAATTTTTGGAAAAGACGAGGACGAACACTTTGAAAATATCCAAAAAGTCTTTAACATATTAGAGAATGCAAATATGAAAAAAACATTTAGATAAATGTGATTCTTTACAAAAAAATCGAGTTCCAAGGTTTTGTCATCAGCAGGGATGGTATAAAAACTAATCCAAAAAAGTTCAAGCAATAGTTGAGCGGCCTATTTCCAAAAACCTAAAAGATCTTCGATCTTTCCTTGGTATGCCAGGATACTATCGCCGCTTCATTAAAGACTACGCCAAATTGGCGAAGCCCCTGACATCCCTTTTAAAAGGGGAAAACGGACATGTATCCAAAAATATGTCAAAGAAAAAACTCATTCAACTTAATGAGAAAGCCATTGAATCATTC
Source organism: Platycheirus rosarum (assembly GCA_963971375.1). Classification (NCBI taxonomy): domain Eukaryota; kingdom Metazoa; phylum Arthropoda; class Insecta; order Diptera; family Syrphidae; genus Platycheirus; species Platycheirus rosarum. Next base: position 140,094,065 of record OZ020507.1, on the reverse strand, counting down.
AACAAATTCAAAAAATTTCTTGTTGTTGCAGAGCTCATTCTTCAATACCCAGATTTCGAAAAAAGTTTTCACCTTACAACAGACGCTTTTCGACTACGCCATCCTTTCGCAGGAAGACAAGCCGATAACATTTCTTTCTAGAACATTGAGCAAATCAGAAGAAGTTCATGCCACCAATGATAAAGAAATGCTGGCAATAATTAAATTTTTTTAATTTACAGATCCCGCAAGGTCAACATTTTCACGGATTACCAACCAACTTATGCTCTTAGCAATAAAAATACGAACTCAAAAAATAAACGGTGGAAAGCCATTTTAGGAGAATGCAATGACAAGTTAAAATATAAACCAGGGAAAGCTTATGTAGTCGTAGACGACCTCCAAAAACGGAAATTAATTCAATGACTCCAGCACACCATAGCGCTAATAACTCAGCACACAATCTAATTCCTTCCGTTAAAATTCCTATAAATATTTTCCGAAACCAGCTTCTACCTAAAATAGTACACGAAAATAATGATCAAATTAAGAACCCCTTTGTTCACTACACTAGACACATCATAATCCGTCCAGACTACTCAAAAAATGAGATAATTGATATCTTTAAGAGATGCCTTAATCCAAATACCATAAACGGACTTTTTAAGAGAAGTCTACCCTTTACATTTTAAAAACTATCGCATCCAATTCACTCAAAAAATTGTTGAAGATGTAGATAACCCAATCGAACAAGAAGAGAAAATTCAAAAGATACACCATCACAATGCCGAAGAAAATCGTATTTGACTACTAGAAAACTTCTTCTTCAAAAACCAAAGTCCTATTCAACCGCTGTATAACTTGCAAAGAAAATAAAAACGATACGCATCTGTAACAATACTATGTATATATATTTAATATTAAATGGCAACACTTAATTATGTACTAATGTAAGGCATACATACTTAATAAAGTCCAGTTGATTATCATACGTCGCACATACCTCATCTTATTTCTTACCACATGGTGTCAGAAGTGGTGTTTTCATAAAATAATAAATAAGTTCGTGAAAATGGCAACTACTAATAACAATCAGATCGAATCCGGTATAAATATAAAGCCCCCGAAACCATTAGAAATAAACAACAAAAATGTTGGTCTAGCATGGAAAAAATGGCTCCAACAATATAAATGGTTTGAAACCGCGTCTCAGTTAAATAAAAGATCTGCTGAAATACAAGTTGCTACTTTTATGTCAATCTTAGGACCTGATGCTGTAGACATTTATAACTCCTTCACCCTTTCTCCAGAAGAAAGTAAAAATTTAACAATTTTAACGTCTAAATTCGAAGCACATTTCGCACCTAAAATAAGTATCACTTTTGAGAGATACGTGTTTAACAAAATGATCCAAAACGAAGATGAGCATTTTGACGATTTTTATACGCGCATAACAAATCAGGCAAAAAAATGTGAATTCGGTGCGTTGTTAGATTCCTTAATACGTGATAAAATTGTTGTCAGCATCCTTAGTGACGCGGTTCGAGAAAAATTATTAGAAAAAGCCGAGGTATCACTTGATGATACAGTTAAGATTTGTAGGGCAAGTGAAATAGCGGCGAGTCAACTCAAAGAATTACATAGAAACGAAGAAACAGTACATGCAGTTACAAAATATAAAAAAAATACGAGAAACCAAGAAATCCGATAAATAAACAAGGCGAAGTAAATGAGTTTTACTGTCGAAGATGTTGTACTACTCACTCTCGAAAAAACTGCACTGCATTTAACAAAATTTGTAACAAATGTGAAAAAAAGGTCATATAGCTACTGTCTGTAAGACAAGATCAAAAAAACGTTACAGAAAAGTGCATGCTCTTACAAATAATACAACAAGCGATAGTGAAGACAGTGACAACACTTCTTTATTAGTTCTATCATTTGACACAAACAAAGATGACCAGAATAACTACATGGAAGAGATAATGATAGAAAACCACAAAATTAATGTCAAACTAGACACGGGTGCGCAGTGCAACGTATTGCCGAAAAAAATTATCGATAAAATTAATAACGTTCAATTAAACAAATCAAACACAAAGAAACTAGTGTCATTTACAAATAATAAAATCAGTGTTGTCGGTGAAGTAAGCCTATGTTGTACGGTGCGAAATATGCAACACATGTTATCGTTCAAAGTGGTTGACAAAACAGTCTGTCCAATATTAGGAAAAAGTGCATGTGAAAAACTAAAATTGATATTACGAGTAGAGGAACTTAAAATTGACGAGAACATGTTCGAAGGGCTAGGTTGTATAAAAAAAATTATCTACGACATTGATTTGGTAGAAAATCCAGCCTTTGAGAATTATGCACCCCGAAAAATACCACTCGCATTACAAGACGATGTTAAGAAAGAGATCGACAGAATGATCCAATTAGGTGTTATAGAGAAAACAGAAGGCGCTACTCCAACGACCTCTCCTATGGTAATTGTTCGCAAGAAAGGGAAAATAAGAATATGCCTCGATCCTACCGATGTAAACAAAAATATTGTAAGAAGGTTTCATCCTCTGAAATCCATGGATGAGATTGCGGCAAAGGTTCAAAACTCAAAATTTTTCACAATCTTAGATTGTAAACATGGTTTTTGGCAAATTAGAGTAACTGATCGAACCAAAGGTTATCTGACTATGGCTACACCTTGGGGCAGAGTTTCATTTTTGCGTGTTCCATTTGGTCTTGCCTCCGCCCCAGAAATCTATCAAAAACTCATGACTGACTTATTGGAAGGCTGTGCAAATACAGAGGTCTCGATGGATGACGTATTAATTCATGCTCCTGATGTCAAAACATTAAATGTACTTACAGAGAGAGTTCTTAAAAAGCTTGATGAAGCAGGAATAAAATTGAATAAACAAAAGTGCATATTCGCAACTTCGAAAGCCAAAATTCTTAGGCCACATCATAACATCGAATGGCATTGAAGCTGATCCCGAGAAGATAAGATCGATACAGAACTTAAAGCAACCTACAAATGTTACGGAATTGCAGAGATTGCTTGGCATGGCTACCTTCTTAGGTAAGTTTATACGTAATTTATCCGAAATTACAGATCGGATGCGACAACTTCTCAAAAAAGACACTCAATGGCAGTGGAATGCAGAACAAGAAAAATCCTTCAATGAGCTTAAATCGTCACTGTCAAAAACGCCAGTACTCAGATATTATGATCCAAACCTTCCAGTAAAGCTTCAAGTAGATGCCAATCAGTCTAGTGCAGGTGCCGTTTTGCTTTAAGATAACCAGCCGGTTGCATATACATCGAAAGCGTTAACAGACAGACAGAAATTAGCTCCTCAGATCGAAAAAGAAGCACTTGCCATCAGATTTGCATGTGAAAAGTTTCACGACTTAATATTCGGAGAGCATCTTACTATCGAAAGCGACCATAAACCTCTAGAAACGATTTTCAAGAAGCCTATTCACAGCGCTCCTATTCGTTTACAAAAAATCATGCTCCAAGTTTTGCAATATCAACCAAAGGTAGTTTATTTAAAAGGCAAAGATATACCTGTAGCAGATACATTAAGCCGTGATTGTCAAAACCCTAAAAACACAGAAAAAGATGATGAAATAGAGGTACATGAAATTTTACAATTAACAGAAACAACGAAAAAACGACTACAAGACGCAACAAAAAACGACAAAAATATACAAGATGTTATACGATATGTTGTTACTGAGTGGCCTAATGCAATTCAACACGTTCCAAATGAGATTAAAAATTATTGGACATTTAGAGAATCGCTAAGCAGTAATGATGGTCTACTTTTCAAAGGATCCAAAGCTGTAGTCCCAGATGATTTGAAGAAGGAGATGATGCAAAAAGTACATCAAGGTCATTTTGGCATTGATCGGACACTCAACAGTGCACGCGAACAGCTTTTTTGGATCAAGATGGCAGCGTTTGTCAGAGCCAGCAACGTTCTCAACCTAAAGAACCAACCATCATCAAAAATATTCCTGAGCTACCCTGGGAGATAGTTGCAGTCGATATATTTTATTTTTTAAATAATGAATATCTTCTCGTTGCAGATAGCTATTCCGGTTATTTTGATTGCGTACAATTAAAGCAATCATCCAGCGCAGAAGTAATATTCCAACTGAAGAAGATATTTGCCGTCCATGGTATACCGTTTGTCTTGGAATCGGATAATGGTCCCCAATTTTCTTCCAAAGAGTTTCAAGGGTTCGCCAAAAAATGGGATTTTATTCATCAGACGTCAAGCCCGAGATATCCAAAATCGAATGGTCTTGCCGAGAGGTTTGTCCAGGTAGCAAAATCTCTACTAAAAAAATCCTACAAAGATCAGTCAGACGTTTATCTTGCGATACTTAACTACCGGAACACGCCTCGAAGCCCCGATTTGTTATCACCCAATCAACGTTTGATGAGCCGAAAAACAAGAACAACAATACCATCCAGCAAAGAATCACTTAAACCTAAAGTTGTACAAAACGTACAACACAACCTTATTGAAGCTAGGAACAGAAGAAAGTTCTATGCTGACATAGGAAGTCACCACAAAAAACCCTTAAAACCCGGTGACAAAATTCGAATTCAACAACCTAATCGAAAATGGATTTCTGGATTAAACCAGCTAACACTCCACGTTCGTATATGGTTCAAACAGACGATGGGTCAATATTACGTAGAAACAGCATTCATTTGCATAAGACTAAAGCCACCATCATTCCAGAAAAAGATGTCATGATCGATCCAACAACTGACAGAACAACCCCAACAGCAAGTTCAGAAACTTACGTTGAACCAACCACAACAAACAACATAGGGTCAGGAACTAACCCTTATGTCACCAAATCCGGAAGAACAGTGAAACCAGTAGTAAGATACAACCCTTCTTTTTAAATATCTAAATTAAATTGATTTTGAATTTGTTTATATTGAAAAAAAACTTGAATTTAACTCGTCAACCTATATTTAGTATATTTTTTTTTATAATTAACTATCGAATAAAAATAAAAATAATAATAAAAAAAAAAAAAAAAAAAGTATATATCAATATAAATACATTAATAATGAATTATTAAATAACTATGAATTATCCATTACTCGATATGTATTATATTTAATCATTTAGTTAAAATAAAAATAAAACTATAAAAGGAAGATGTAACAATACTATGTATATATAATTAATATTAAATGGCAACACTTAATTATGTACTACTGTAAGGCATACATACTTAATAAAGTCCAGTTGATTATCATACGTCGCACATACCTCATCTTATTTCTTACCACAGCATCCTAACAAAGCTCATTTAAATCTAACACCAATTCCCAACTATCCCGGACAAACACTACATATTATCATTTTTTTGTACGGAAAAATACCTTTTCCTTAATGCATTAGATAAATTTACTAAATTTGCATGAACAAAAATAATTTTTCAATTGAAGACATAAGGCAACCTTTGCGAGCCATACTAGTTTTCTACCCGAAGTTGTTGTAATAGACAACGAAAAAGCTCTTAATTCAGGGAACGTTTTCACTCCACTCTATCAGAAATTATGAGATGAGGAACTTTTATAATGAGCTGTCAATGAATACAACTTTAGTATTCATTCAGCACATGCACGAAACCCATGGAACTGTTTTACGGACAAAACCCAGGTTAGACCCTGAAGAGATTGAAAAAACAAGTGAAATTAACATAGAAAAACTCAGACTTAAGCAAGAAAAAGACACTAGGTACCATAACAAAACTAAACGACCCATAAAAGACTATCAGATAGGTCAGGTTATTTATGTTAAAAATGATAAACGAATAAGCTTTAAACTAACAGGTAGATATAGACAAGAAATTTTCAAAGAAAATAAGAACTCTACAATATTAACTGAATCTGGAAAAGTTGTCCACAAAAGTAACAAATGAAACTAATTATTTTCAGATGTAACTTATACGCTTATCAAGCTGAAATTATGGACTTTTCAAATTCGCAAATCGTTTCTTTACATACAGGACAAACGAAGATTCAGATCGAACATTTTAAGCTGAACCTGATTATTAATATCTACCAGTATGACCAATTCCTTTCTGACATATCACCAATCCTTGATCTCAAAACAACCCAAAACCAAATTATTTTCCTATTACTTTCCTACGAAATTCAACAAATCCGCAACTTTATACATAACCTTAAAACTAAAATTAAACGCTCTTAAAATTTAATAGGAAAAGGCTGGAAATGGATTGCTGGCAATCCAGATTATGATGAATTTGTAACAATAAAATAAAAAATTACAATGTTTAAAAGAACAATAATAAAAAGGTGATCATTAATGAGTTGTACAATAAACGAATTAATAACACTACAAAAATTCAAAATGAAATTCAAAGCTTACTAAAAGATAATTATAAAATCTATTACGAAATCATTACAAATCTAAAGTGTAGAATAAAAATTGTAAAAGAAGAACTAGACAATATAAGCTATGCCATTCGTTGGGCTAAACTAGGAACAATTAACTCTTTTATACCGTCAAAAAAATGAAATAGATTTAGCTGCTAAAATACTTAATAAACAACAATTACCTTGCACAACAATAAAAAAAGCCTTAAATTTTGCAGAAATTAAAATTATAAGTAATAATTAAGCAATTCTCTATATTATAAGCATTCTATTAACAAACTAAGAAACATATGACAGTCTACTAATCAATCCAATCAAAAAGAAAAATATTGTAACTAAAATTTTATACTTCCGGCAATATTCCAAACAATTCCCAAGGAAAACCAATACCGTGAATTACTTTAACTAGAAATGATAAAAGATCTTCACATTAACAACACAAATGAAATTCATCTCTTGCAAATAGGAAACAACCATCATCAAGTAACAACGTACTTCCTCATTTCCATCCTAGGATTTCTTTCCATAATATTCATCATATGGACGATTTTGGCGAGGCGTAAAAGTACTAAGGTCATAATAAAACAGCCAACACCAGAAGCCAATGGAATAGTAATAATAATGGATTGACTTCCTATCCTCGAGATGAACTCTATCCAGCAATTTCGCAGCCCTAGGTTCAACAAGACACAGTATTTTGGACGATCGATGACGATCGTTCTTAAGAAGGGAAAAGTAAACACGAACGCGAGCGGTGTTGTCCCAGCGGAAATACTGACCATGCGTCTGGCTCGATGAAGCAAATTTCCAAAGAAATTATTTCACAACAACTTTGGGAATGCAAGTCAGCAAATAGGAATTATTATTTGTTAGCAAACATATCGATTGTAAACTTATTTTAAGTCAGTGTTCATTATACAAGAGAGCAATAAAGGTCAGAGCAATGTGCTCTGCGACAAAATATTTTTTATAACAAAATAATTGCTGTTCGATGACCCACACCAAGAAGAGGTAATACTGTGAGGAAGTTTAACGTCGGACGGCTGCTATGGCAAAAAATCTGCAGGTTCTTTTTCCAATCGAGTCTCTAAAAACCACCAAAGGAGTCCTTTACTGCCAGCATCAAGTATTGAGAACCAGTGGCAACATTGCCAAAATTCAATCAGGGAAGCCGCCACTGAAGTGCTGGATTTTACACGGCCACCACAACGAAACCCCTGGTTTGATGATGAGTGTCGGCAAGCACACGCAGCTAAACAAGAAGCATACAAGGCGGCGCTGCAAAAAAGGACCAGAACTATCCGTGAACTCTACGAGCAGAAGAGGAAAGAGGAACTCCGCCTTCTCAAAAAGAAAAAAAGGGAACATGAGAAGCGCGCGATCGAGAAAATAGAGAGCTGTTATTGCAAGAATGAATTACAGAGCTTGAACTGAAGCTTGCAAAGACGATCAAGGGAACATCGTAGTGGAATCGCAGTCGATGCTGAGAATATGGAAAAACCAATTCTGCAGGCTGTATAACGGCGATGACGAAACGAATTCCGCTGTTAGGCAGAATAGTCCACTTTATCTGGGTGAAGTAGACCAATAATTCCGAACACCACATCTGGATGAAATAAAGCTATCTATATCTAAAACCAGGTATATGCTGTCATCATGAAGAGACACCCAACATTGACGTCTTGGACAAAACATCAATATAGACAGCTATAACTTTGAGGTAGTTAAGGATTTTGTCTTCCTGGGCTGCGCTTTTTTTTGCGAAAAAAATATTTTTTTTTTATTTTTCAATTTTAATTAATTTCAAAAATTGAGTACAAATGTCTTTTAAGGTACTAACCTTAAATCAGGACTTGAAAATTAATTACTTATGTACATATAACAAAACAATGAGAAATAATAATTTATTAATACAAATTAATAACTAATAAATTATAAGAAAATTAACAAAAAAAACTATTAGAAAACTAACCAAAAGCTATTAAAAAAAACCAAGGCGAATTTTTCATATTTTTCAATTTACTGTTGTTTGTGTGTTATTAAGATGATAATATATTTCTTTTTTAAATTTTAAGGTGTCAATTATTTGCTTAAGTGTCGGTGGCAACGAGTTCCATACCTTGATGGCATAAACAAAAAATAGTCTAGATGAATGCAGATAAGTATATAAGGGCGTGATGAGATTCAAGGTTCGGGTAGACTGCTCAAAGTTTAACATATCGAAGAAGAAGGATGGAGTTTTAAAATTAATTATTTTGTGTAGGAAGGTACAACATCTGGCATTAAAAAAGTTTTCAAAAGTGCATTCTTAGACTAGTTGATGGTGTTGAGAAACATGGTCAAACTTTCGCAAGCTAAAAATGTAACGAATGATGTTATTAAAAACAACAAGAAGTTTTCGAAGAGAATGGGAATGAAGCTTTGGATAAACTATTGCAGCTTACTCAATGATTGGAATATGCAATGATTTGCTTATTCTCAATCTAGTTTCCACTGGCGTAAGATTTGCAAACGTATTAAGTCTTCGGAGCCCACCATAGATACGCCCAACAGAATGGTTTACATGGTCATTTGCTGAGAGGAGACGATTTATTTTGAAACCAAGGCTTGTAACAGTATCTGTGAACTTAAGTTGGAATCGCGATATAAACAGGAGCGGAAGGTTGGTCGTGTCAAATGTCTGCTTAGAAATGGAGATTATTTGAGTTTTAGCAGGGTTAAGCGTTAAGCCAATACACATTGTCCATTCGTAGATCATTTGCAAATCTTCATTCAATCTGCATGTTAAGTCGTCTAAGAAGTTAAAATGTCTAGAAATATACATTTGGACATCATCTGCATACAAATGCAACACAACATCTTTGCATACTAGTGGTAGGTCATTGATAAACATACAAACAATTGAACCCTGTGGTACCCCAGCCATCAAATCAATCGAATCAAAATATGAGTTAAGTTTTGTACATAGGATAGCATGGTTAACTCGGTCGAAAGCCTTAGTGAAATCAAACAAGTAGAACAATGTCAACATTCCCCGATCATCTCGCATTCTAATATCAACTAAGACTTTAACCATTGCCATAGAACAACTGTGCCCTGCCCAAAAACCTCTCTTTTAAGCTCTGCGCGTTATAAAAGACGAGTATTTACGAGCTTGACAGAACAACTCCCAGTTTGCAGTTGTAGGGTTTCGCTTCCATTTCGAGCATAGTGCCCGACGGTTTTTTATTGAATCAAGAACTCCAGAGGGCATTTTTTATTTCTTATTAACATAGTTTTTAACGGTACATATTGTTGGAATAGTTCAAGAAGCATGTGTTGAAACAAACAAACTTCCTCATCAACGTTATACAATCCTTGAGTTGATTTGCTCTAGAATCTGAAGGAAAAAGATCCGCATTAAAGTCCCTACATAGAATTATAATCTCATATTTTGCCGTTATTTCACTCAGAGTAGAAAACCAGATGTTCAGGTGAACAGCTTCTATTTGGGTTATAAGCAACTCCCAGCATTCATTTAACATTACCATCAGAAACTTCTAAAAACAAGAACTCAATACCATTGCTATCAGATTTTGAAATGACTTTGGTAGTCAGACTTGTCTTACAATAAATTGCCACCCCTCCCCGAAAGTACCCGTGATTCTGTCATTGCGAATTAATTTATAATTGCTTAGTTGGTACAAACAATTAGATGTTTCCAGTTTTAACCATGTCTCCGTTATGCAGATAATATCAACTCCCAAGGAACCAAAAACATACTTCAAAAAATTCAACTTGTTTAAATTTAAACAAATAACAAACCCTGAATTAGCATTGGCAAGAATTTTTAACAAAGACTTTGTACAAACATCTTAACTACCAGAATGCACATTCCAACAGACATGACAAAGCAAATAATAGGTATAAATTTAAATGAAATATATCCTCAAATTAAAAAACAGTAAAAGGAATAACAATAATAAAAAAAGAAAAGAAAAATATGAAATAATAAATTATAAATAAAACTTAAAAAAATATAAAATATATACTAAAATTGGATTAAAATTAAATCAAATGGCAAAAATATTTACTGATAAATAATTAATTCATAATTTATGATCTGCTCCGGTTAGCTCTGAGTCGAATGAGTAGTAATAGTAGCAAAAGTACTGGAGTCGATTTTCATCTCTGTGTCATCACTGCTTTTTCTGATAAACACAAAACCATTTAAAGTTCTTGCTGAAAATAAAATTCCCTCCCTGCGAAGTTTAATTGCCTTTCTTAACAAAGAGTTGTGAAGTGGTGTTAGGCTCTCATTGATGTAAATCCGTTGGCCAGAATTTTTGGTAGGCTCGTTGTTGGCGTTCTCATTCCCACCATCATCAAATAGTTGTGATGTTGTCAAGGAATTCATTGATTTGAAGGCCAAAGTTAATTTCTTTTTTCAGCGGGGAGAGGACAGACGTAACAGAACAGGTTTACCTCTATTGTTGTGCAGGTTTCGTGAGTTTAGGCGAAATGCATCAAAATGTGAAGTAAGTTGATGTTTCAGTTTGGCGGCAAGGTTTTTTGCATGATCTATTGCACTACCATCATTAGGCAGACCACAGACAATGGCATCACTGAGTAGTTGCACACGCTCTTAATCCTCCAACTGATCTCTGATTATTTTATTTTTTTTAGCTCAGTTAATTCTCTCGCGCACTGGAACAAGCGATCGTTTAGTGATAATGTTTCACTTATATGTTTTTTATTTTGTTTTCAAGCTCTTCTTAGGAAGATGACAGGTTGTCCATGAAACTAGATTCAAGTTCACGAAGATGCTTGTTTTTTTATAATTATCATTTTCATTTATAGGCATTGTCATAGGTGTCGTTTTTTGCCACTATTATATGCTTATAATAATAAATTGGCTCGTTCGGGAGTGTTCATAACTTCAAATTTACTTTTCTGTGAGCGAGTTTTAGCTTGGGCAGTATTAATTGAGGTTAAGGCAGCGGTTTTGTTGGCAGAGGTCGATGCGGTGGTTTTTATGACGGACGTTGAAGAAGTGTTGGGAGCAGCAATGGAGAGGGCAGTTGTGATAGATAAAGTGGATATTGAATTATCGCTATTAGGTTTAGGCAATTGTTTATTAAATTTAATTTATTTAAATGCAAATGGGCAATAGAAAGTATGAAAATATTAAATTACTACTGCAGTACTTTTAAAAATCGGATACAACATGTTAATGTAAGGAGCCGATCAAAAACACCTCTTACTTGACTGACATCTCCCTCTCTTTTTGAGTTTTGGTATTAAGAGTGTAACTTTTTATAAAAAAAAGCTAGATACTCGTTTCCCTGATTCAATATCTTCGAAAAAAACTTCTCTTGACACTGCTAGTCTTAGCGTCTGGTAAGTACATATAGGTGCGATACATACGAAACTATTTCGATAAGCAGCAAAAATAGTCGTGAGTCAATACCAACTTGTTTATACCTTGCAATTGATTGCAGTGGCAAATGCTCTCAAGAAGTAATACTATGTTATTAAATCAAATGAATTTTCTTACAAGTTAATTTTAAAATCTGTTTACAAGAACTGTAGCAGAAGTTTTCTTACAAATGGAAAATTGGCCTTACGACCAAAGTTGTTAAGGATTTTTAGTTAACTAAATTTGATAAAAATGGTATAAGCTAACCAGAAAATTATCGAAATTGGGTGTTCCAATTTCGAAGTCTGATATTTAAGGTACTTGTGTATTACTTTACCTTACCTTTCCTGGCGCTACATAGCAAGGTACTCCTGGATCGTTTTTTTTATAATAAACGCGCGCAAGTTATAAACACTCAAGTGTACCTCAAACAGAAATAAAAGGAAACAATAAAATAAATAGGATCGCTAATGTACTAATCTACAAGCACCCAAATAAACAAGCATCCTATAATAAAGATTACCACGGGTAAAAAGATAACAAACAGATATTTCATAATCAACCAAACAAGATGATAAATACAAAGAAAGATACAAAAAGTAATTAACCAACACAACCAAAAACCCTGAAGACAAGAAAACTAACTCATCAGGACAAGAATATAAATAGACACAACGCAGAAGGAGTTTCGAGTAGTTGCCGAGTAGTCTGTAAGAAACTATGTAAGAACTATTGTCTAAAAATATTTAATTTGTCAAATGAAAAATAAAGTTTATATTTAAAAATATATTTTTTTGAAATAACTTTTTTAACGCGACAGATAAATATAATTAGGGGTTCAACCGGGATAGCTCATTAATAACGTAAAAAGTGAAAGTGAATAAAATAGTTAAATCTGCATAAGTATTTGTAGATACAATTAAGGCTAAAAAAAAACTTTCAAAGTGAAATTGAAGCTATCAGCCAAATTTGTTTATTAATATGAGAAAAACAAAGTATTCTGAAAGTGTGAACAATTGTGAACTAAAAGGAAGAAACCAGCAAAGCGATTCCCGTTCGCTCTATAAAGCCAGTATCCAGGAACAGATTGGAGAACAGCATTCTGAGAAGCAAAGGAAAGTATCGTAAGATTGTCGTAAGAAATTATTTTTAAGAAGTGAAACTAAAATTATTAAAATGACAACTACAACTGTAGATATAAAACAAATAATTGAATTAGCTGTTGAACAGGCTACTGCTCAGCAGCAAAATCAGATAGATGAATTAACAAAAAAATTAAAAAATTTAACAGTTCCAAAAACAGACTATAAAAAACAAACGATAGATTCACTAATACCAGACAATGAAAGTCTTGATGTTATTAAAAGTCTACCAACTTTTGAAGGTAGCAATGAGGGATATGTGAGTTGGCGAGAAACTTGTCAAAATAGTATGAGTCTGTACACTCCTATAAAAAACAAACGAAAGATTCACAAATACCAGACAATGAAAGTCTTGATGTTATTAAAAGTCTACCAACTTTTGAAGGTAGCAATGAGGGATATGTGAATTGGGCGAGAAGCTTGTCAAAATAGTATGAGTCTGTATACTCCTTGTAGTAAACGATATTTTGCTGCATTAAACATAATGATAAATAAAATAGTTGGTCATGCAAATTCAGTTCTTACCAGTCATGGTACGGTACTAAGCCTTGAAGACATTTTAAGTAGATTAGATTTCGCCTACGCGGATAAAAGACCAATACATGTTTTAAATCATGAATTAAGTATGATAACACAGGACAAAAAAACGTTAATAGAATTCTATAATGAAGTTACAGAAAAATTGATATTGATAATAAATAAAGTTATAATGACGTATGGTACATTCACCATACTGAGAAATTCAATGAATCATGTAGGAAAAATGCATTAATAGCATTTATAAATGGTCTTCATCAGCCAATGTCTGATACAGTATTTAGTATGAAGCCTGAAGATTTGCCCAATGCATTAGCTCAGGCTCAAGAGTTAGAAAGCAACAAAACTAGAAGTAGATTTCTGAATCAATACAATCAAAGAAATAATATTAGAGACGAAACAAACGGTAATACATTAAGATACCAAAAAAAAAACCCAACATAGTAATCAACAAACAAATAGGGCTAGTCAACACAGACCAGATCCAATGGAATTAGGATCTTCAGCTTATAGAAAAGTAACCCCACAGAAAATGCAAAGGTTTATACAAGTACATAAAAATCAGAATAATCCATTTAGGAATACTAACAATCAATTTAATCAAAACAGGAATTTTAATAGAAATTACCATCATTATAATAATCAGAATGATAATTTTAAAAGAGAAAGAGAACAAAGTGTTCAATTAAGCTCCCAACCACCAAACAAAGTTAGGATAAACAACATCCAAGAGAATCATTTTTAGACGGAACGTGGGATTACCCACGTATGTGTATACAGAAGAATAAATAACAAATGATTAAAAATATTAATAGACACTGGAGCAACATCTTGTTACACGTCTCCAAAAATATTTAGTTATAGGAAAACTTTGGAAATTAATAAAAGAGCAAAAACCGTGAATGGATTCACAATTATTAAGTATTATTATGAAATATATATTTTTGATAGAATGGTTCGATTTTACGAAATTGAGAACCTATAAGCAGATTGCTTGATAGGTTACAATCTTTTGCGAAGTGCACATATAAATTTAAATTTGGAAAGAAATTTATTGATATACAATCATACAGCAGAAAGCATGTTCATGGAATTTATAAATAAAGAAATAAGTAAGGTACTAAAAGATAATATAATTAGGCCAAGTTAAAGTCTATATTCAAGTCCAGTATGGGTAGTACCAAAAAAGGGTTCAACGAAGATGGAACACCTAAGAGCAGGTTAGTCATCGACTTTAAGAAACTCAACGAACACACTATAAGTGACAAATATCCAATCCCAGACACAAATGTTATTTTAAGCAATTTGGGTAAATCTAAATAGTTTTCAACGATAGATTTGGAAAGTGGATTTCATCAGATATTAATGAAAGAATCTGATATTCAAAAGACATCATTTTCCGTGAATAAAGGTAAATACGAATATATACGCTTGCTTTTTGGTCTAAAGAACGCACCTTCTATATTCCAAAGAGCCAAGGATGATATCCTTAAGCCATGCATCGGAAAATTCTGTCATGTATACATTGACGACATTATAGTTTTTTTCAAAAAATATTGAAGAACATACTCATCACCTAAACGAAATAATAAAAATATTAAAAGAAGCAAACATCAAAATATCTTTAAAAAATCTAAATTTTAACAAACAGAGGTAGAATTTTTGGGATATGTTATCAGTGAGAATATAATCACTACTGATCCTAAGAAAATCACCACAATTAAAGAATATCCAGGACCAGAAACTCTTAGGCAATTAAGAAGCTTCTTAGGTATGACAGGGTACTATCGTAAATTTATACAAAACTATGCTCGGATAACTAAACCCTTAACAATTCATTTAAATGGTGAAAATGGAAAGATATCGAAAAACCAGAGCAAGAAATGTAATACAAACATTGGCGAGAAGGGTAGAAAAGCATTTAATAAACTTAAAAAATATTTAATCGAGCATGTAAGGTTAACACAACCAGATTTTCAGAAAAAAATTATATTAACTACTAATGCCAGTAATGATGCAATCGGAGGAGTTTTGTCACAAGACGATAAACCAATTATATTCATTTCGAAAACGCTGAATAAAACAGAGAAAAAATATGCAACAAACGAAAAAGAACTTTTCGCTATAGTATATTTGTACGGAGTTGCAAACCTAGAAACACATACTGATCATCAACCACTTACGTACTCAGTATCAAAAAGAAACCCTTATATAAAAATGAAGCGATGGCATGCTTTAATTGAAGAATATGCACCAAAAATTATATACAAACCAGGTAAAGATAACGTTGTCGTGGATGCGCTAAGCCGACAAAACCTAAATAATCTTACAAATTCAAGTCAAACTATTCATTCTGCTGAAAGCTGTGTCAATCGTTCATTTTCAAAGATTCAATCGTTCATGATTCGGTCATTTCAAAGATTCGGTCTTTTCAATCAATCATTTTACCATTCAATCCCATATCTTCCCTCTTTCTCTCGTTTCAATTTATACCCATGCCATACCGGTCATCGAAATGTTGTGTTGTGACTTTTGAATGTGATTGTGAAAAAACATTTTGCATGATTTCCATATGTGATATGTATCTCTGCATTTGGATCTATCCGACACCAACATCGACATCCGTGTTTCGTCAGTAAATCATTAGGTTGAGTATATGTATCTGTGTATGTCTCTCTCTCTAGTCTCACTCTCTTTGTAAAATAAATACTTAAATTTCAGTTCAGTTTCACTTTGTTTCGTTCATTTATTTCATTCATTCTCTATCTCTGGTCTGGTTCTTTGTGTATTGTGTATTTTGTATCCTGTATTGCATTCAATGATTGATTGAATTTCAGTTTCGTTTTCCGGATCGTATCGTTCTCGTTCATTTGAAAAGTATTGAAGTTGTAAACGACCGACACATGGAAGTGTGATTGCAATCATCAATACTTTTCAGTAAACGGGTCATAAAGACCGAATCAATCACGATTGACACAGCTCTACTGAAAGCAGTGATAACATACAAATAGAGACAACGTCCTTGCCTGTTAATTGTTTTAAGCAACAGATAATATTTAATAAAGCGAATATAAGTTCAGACAGTATTGAGACTTGTTTTAATAAACTAAAGAGGTATACAATAACATATACAAACACTGATCAGGTCATCAATCTATTTAAAAAATATATAGTTCCAGGCACAGTCTGCATCTATGCTTCAGACGAAGACCTATACGAAGTTAAAAGTAAACTCCTCGACACATTTAGTAATAAATTTTTACGATCTAAAATATATGCACAGTGGAACTATTGAAAATTATAACCAAATAAAAACAATATACTACTGGCCAAACATGCCGAAACAAATTTCTTCATATACAAATACCTGTGTTGTTTGCAACGAAAACAAATACGATCGTAAGCCAGTAAAAGTGCCTATAGGAACCAAACCGATACCAGAAAAAGAAGGTGAACAGCTACATATAGATATTTTTTATGCAAGCAAAGAAATATACCTTACGGTTGTAGATAGTTATTCAAAGTTATTAGTCGTACATCCCCTTGAATCTAAAGTTGGTATCGAACCCAAATTATTAAAAATTTTAAATATCTTTCCTTACGCAAACAACGTTATATGCGATAACGAATCCGTTTTAAAATCCGTGTTCTTTAAAAAACTTTGGAAAGAAAGAACATTGAAATATATTATGTACCAGTTAGCCATTCTACGAAAAACGGACAAGTAGAACGTACTCATAGTACATTAATCGAAATTACACGCTGTATTAAAGCAGAATATAACGTAATAGACGATAAACAGGCAGTGCTAGAAGCAGCACTTGAATTTAACGAAACCATTCACTCTGTGACAGGCCTGAAACCCCAGGAAGTGTTTTTTAACAAGGTTAAACACAATCTTAGGGAGATTTTGAAAGAAAAACAGTCTTAAAATGTAAGAGACACATAACGAAAATCGTGAAAGTAGAGATTTCCAGAAAAATCAAATAGTTAATGTGAAAAACCAAGGTACTGGAAGAAATAAATTAAAAAAGAGACTTAATCGTACCAAAGTAATAGATGATAAAAAAGATCAAATATTAACTAATAAAGGTAAAATATATAAAGATAATATTAAAAATCATATAAATTTTTTTTTACAGGAAATGGACTTCATAAAACTTATTTTTTTTATTTTTTTTTACAATAAGACATATTATTTTAATACGATCAGATATAATAGATTATTCTAGGAGTGAATATTTACTTATAGAAAATGGTAATACAGCAGTTTATAAAGAATATGTAACGTTATTCCACATGACAAACATTACTTACATTAATGAAATAATAGCAGAATTAGAAAGAGAATCAAATGTAGAAAACTCAAAGTATGATTTTACTAAACTAAATTTAGACGAAAACACAGAAATAATGTTAGAAATTACCTCAATGAGGACACTAGTAGATGAAGTTAGAATTATCAGGTTTAAAAGAGCAATCAATACTATAGGAACAATACTTAGTTGGATATCAGGAGTACCTGACCATGATGATCATTTACTAGTAGAAAACAAATTAAATGAATTAGTTTATAATAATAATGATTTTTCAAGCTATTCAAGAAATTACCAAAGATTTAAACACTGAAAAAAATACATTAAAAACAAGAAGATTACAAGAAAGAAATAAATTAATAATACTGGAGTTACAAAACCTTATTCAAACTATTGCTTTAAGCAAAGCTAAGGTTTTAAACCCTATCATATTGAATAAAAAAGATATTCAAAAAATAACAAATAATGAACATGGAATTATGTCAATATCCGATCTATTAGATATTAGTTATTTTAAGATTGTTCAAACTAAAGATGTGATAGTAATATTAATAAAATACCTAATTGTTTATAAGAATTGTAAAATATTTGAAACAAGAGCAATCGAACAAAGTAATGAAAAAATAATAATTAATAAGAATATAGCAAAATGCAGTGAATCATTTTACAATGTTAAAGATTGTAAACAAGATATAAATTTATACTTTTGTAAAATAAATAATGAAAAATCATGTCTTTCAGATTTACTAAATTAACTCCCTACAAAATGTAATAAAACAAAAGAAATACAAAAAGAATTCGAAATAATAACAGATGGAGCAATTTTATTAAAAAATAATCACACAGTAAATAATGATAAAATTAATGGCATTTATTTAATAACATTTAACGAAACTGTTAATATAGATAATAAGAATTACACAAACCCTAATCAAAAAATATTAAATTATATAAAAACACATGCCATTAATGATTATGCTGTTGAATCAAACATAATAGACCCAACCACTGAGCTTAAGTTTGAATCAAGAATATTGACACTCTAAGCTACTTAAATATTACAAAATCAGAGTCAGTAATTGGAATTAGTACCATTAGTATAATTATTGTTATTATTATTATATTAGCCTTATTTTTTTAAGAAGAAACAAATCAAAATCAGCAATAATATACTGATGCAACATATAGTCGAACCAACAGCTCCACAACAAGAGATGGCATTAGAAAAAGGACTTGCCTTACTACAAAAACATATTGATGAATAGGGGCGATTCATTTTGAGCGATGGGGGGAGTTATAAACACTCAACTGTACCTCAAAAAGAAATAAGAGGAAACAATAAAATAATTAGGATCGCTAATGTACTAATCTACAAGCAGCCAAATAAACAAGCATCCAAATAAATAAGCATCTAAATAAACAAGCATCTTATAATAAAGATTACCACGGGTAAAAAGATAACAAACAGATATTTTATGATCAACCAAACAAGATGATAAATACAAAGTAAGATACAAAAAGTAATTAACCAACACAACCAAAAACCCTGAAGACAAGAAAACTAACTCATCAGGACAAGAATATAAATAGACACAACGCAGAAGGAGTTTCGAGTATTTGCCGAGTAGTATGTAAGAAACTATGTAAGAACTATTGTTTAAAAATATTTAATTTGTTAAGTGAAAAATAAATTTTATATTTAAAAATATGTTTTTTTGAAATAACTTTTTTATCGCGACAAATAAATATAATTCGCAAAAGGGACTATTTGTTTCCTTTTTAATGTAGAGCACACTGCACGGGCATTAGGAAGATAGGAGGTGTCGATTAACATTGGTTTTGAATTCTTGCAGATCAAAATGTCAAGGAAAAATCTCGCCGGGTAAACTTTTCCAAATTCATGTTGTTCGGCTAAAAAAAAAATCCCTATATATCACGGTACGTCCGAAATTGCGTTCAAGGGTGAACTGATGAGCACCCCTTGTGAGATGAGTATAACGGGAGAAGCTTTTAAGGAGAGGAATGCAGCTGGCTATTTCGAGTGAACATTTTTACTTGCGATTAAGGGACTATAAGGCAAGTTTAGGATTCGTGAATATAAAAAAAATGAGATAACAATCAAACATGACATTACGATCATGGAGAAGTCTAAAAAAGTCAATGACAAGAAATGTCCGTCTGTCTGTCTGTCTGTCTGTCTGTCTGTCCGGGCTATACCGATCTGCAGCCTAAACGGGTTAAGCGATTGTGTTCAAATTTAGTCTTCCGAATGCCCGCGCAGTGTGTTACATTAAAAGGGAAACAAGTAGTCCCTTGTGCGTGCGTTAATTATAAAAAAAAATATGTGTGAACATTTTTGAATTTTTTTTTTTAGTATTGGCTATCATTTGATCAGAGCCACATATACGGGAAAAGTCTATTCACGGGACTTTTAGTATAACGGTTTTTTTTCTCTCTGGCTTTCTCCGTAACGGCTCTATGGATTTCTGTCAAATTTTATGTTTGAAAAGATCTAGATAGCCAAATTAATTCTGCATATAAACATTTTGAATAACTTTTTTTCTAATTAAAATTAATTTTTGAAATTTTTTTTTTGAAAAATCAATATTTTTAAAACTAATAAAAAAAAATATTTTAAATTTTATAATCACATGTATATTAATAAACTCTAAAAAACGGCATACCAAAATTTAAAAATAATTTTTCAAAATCCGTCCTACAATTTTCGAAATACTTTTTTTCATAAATTCTTTGTTACTTAAGACGTATGGTGGCGTACTTCATTTTTACTAAAAACGTTAAGTATTGTGGTTTTGAAAGGATTTTTTAAGTTCAAATTGTGTTACTTTCAACGTAAAAATGTTATTTGTTTTTGTCCAAGATCTTGCCTTCCAATATAATTATGCACATAAGAGCAAGTACATGCAAAGACAGAAGACAGCATTGAGTTTTCGAAGCATTAAACTCCACACGATTGCTATTACCTTATTTGACAATGCTGCATAAATCGGAGTTTAATAAGCTTGACATACAGTACCGTTGCAATTGTACGTCCGAAGGCGAAGGACGTGAATTATCGAACGAATATGAAAAGCTGAGGGAAGAGTTGTCAGGAAAACAGTTAAGTGGATTAGAAGTAACAGACAGAAGATCATTTATAAAAATTAAGAAAAGAGCCGGAGACAGAACAGAGCCCTGGGGCGCACCAGCATTTATTTTATGGAAATTAGACTTGAATCCGTCCAATACAACTTTTATTAAACGGTCCAGAAGATAGCTTCTAATCCAACGAACAAAGTATCATCAATTCTTAAAGCACGCATTTTCGAAAAGAGAGTTTCATGACAAACTCTTTGAAATGCCTTGAAGATATCAACAGCAATAATCTTACTTTCACTAAAGCGATGTAAGGATTTGTTTCACTAATCGGTCAAATACGCCATCAGATCACCAATGTAATGGTTGCTGCGGGAGCCATATTGATGGTCATGGAGAAGCTTTCGATCTTCGAGATATTCCTTACGCTGAATGTTAACCAGCGTTTTCATGACCTTAGAAAGATGGGATTTTAGTGCTATAGGGGGAAGGGGAGGATAGGTCACCTTTCTTAGGGACAGTCTGGACAAATGCTGTTTTCCATATTCTGGGAAAGATTCCAGAAGAGTAGGAGTGATGGAAAAGCTTACGCAGTGGCTTTGCTAGTGTGGAAGAACACCTCTTCAGAAGAATGGGAGGTATACCATCCGGGCCAGCGGATTTGTGTATATCGAGATCTTTGAGAACTCTTGCTACTGCACGAGTGCGCCAAAAAATCTGTCCCATTGAAAAATTTACATTCTCAAGTACGGGGGGGGGGGGGGGGCAGCGTTGAGCTGGCAGCGAAATGGGCGGCGAACAAGTTTGGCTCCTCTGAACATTAAACAATTCGTTTGTTATTGTCGATGAGCGTTGGAACCGAAGATGTTGAGGAGTTTTTATTATTTTTTTTTTACAAATGACCAAAAATTTGTATCACATTTGTGATCATTTCAGCACTGGCATCAATGTCACTATCGAGGAAGCATAGTGACCAGTTAAAGTTTCGGAAAAAAATATTCAGGCCCTCCCAGTTGGATTTCTCGTCATGCCAAACGGTTCTGGTGGGGAATTTTTCTTTAATTGGATGAGTGGATGAGTGGAGGACGAGAAATTAGCTAAAATGACACAATGGTCCGAAGTGGCAAATAGAGAAATTACACTAATGGTATATTTATCAGGGTGAGAAGTAAGAAACAAGTCAAGAGTATGGATGGCTTGCCCAGCAACATCAGGTATATGCGTTGGCACATTACATATCAGGAAGGTTGTTGGTGGAAGCAAACGAGAGAGGGGGAGGTGTGTTACAACTTAGGCACTACTTCTTGCATCCAAGCGGCAGCGGAAGAATTCTCTAGATGGAATCAACGGTGAACTACTTAGTGAACACCTGATATGGGCAACTACGATGTTTTCGGAGCTCAGGCCTATAAGGAGCGGATTATCCGATTTTTCGTCCTTGGAGTCACAAAAAGGACCTGGTCCTGCAGGTTAGGGGTTGTGCCGTCGGGGTAACTTCCCTGCCATGTCAAAAACAACTAGTTGCGAAGAAAGAACAAGCCTCGGATACGGACGGATTCACTAATGATGAACCCTGCAAACGAAATAAAGACAACGAATTTGTGATTTGTTCGTGGAGTGTTAGGTCCCTTAACAGACCACGTGCAGTTGAACAACTTGCAGAGGGTCTTGACTGCTGTAAGGCAGACATAACCGAGTAATTGCACGGACTTTTGAAAAATCGTGCCTCCTTTGTTGGCGTGAGAGTTCTGCACTATTCTTTTAAGTATGATGTTAAAAAAGTCGCAAGACAGTGCATCGTCTTGTTTGAATCCCTCTTTGACTTCATAGGTGTTGGTGAGGTCCATAACGGAACAGCGTGCGTTTTCCATCGTCATTTTACAAAGAGAGAGATGTTCAAACTGCACATAACTATATATAACTCGTTTCCATAAATGCTATCGTACGCGGCTTTGAAATCGATGAAAATATGGCGGGTATCGATTTGAAGTTCTTGGGTTTTTCCCAGAATCTGCCGTAATGTAAATATTTGATCGATAGTGGACTTCCCTGGCCTAAGCCGTGTAAAACGCAGTACTTCAGTGACCGCTTCCCCAAAGGCATTTTGACAATATTGCCACTGGTTCTCAATACTCAATGCTGGCGGTAAAGGATTACTTTGGAGGTCATTAAAGACTCGATGGAAAAAGGACCTGAAGATTTCTTGCGATTGCAGCCGTCCGACTTTAAAATTTCTCACAGTATTACCTCTTCTGTGCGTTGATCGAAATATCCTCAGCCGTACCTTAACTACATAGAAGTAGTGGTCCGAGTCTATGTTTGCCCCTCAGAAAATTCGGACATCCCTCTTACTGGAGTAGAGCCTTGCATCGATCTGGTTGACAGTTGATTCATCAGGGGATCTCCATGTCCCTTTGTGAATGTTGAGGTGTGGGAACTTGGTACTAGCTACTGAATCCGTTATGGGAGGTGGTGTCATGCAAACTGGTTTATACGATTGTACCAAAAAAGACATCTTCTCTCCCTAGCTTGGCGTTTAAGTCGCCTAGAATAATTTTAATGTCATAGCTAGGGCACTGCTCATATATTATGTCCAAGAGCTTAAAAAACATTTCTTTGGTATCATAATCTTTTACCTTTGTGCGCATATAAGGCTTATATTGGCGAATTTGGCCTTGATGCGGATTGTCATAGGGTGTTCGTTCAAATATTTGTAGCTCCAAAGCTCTTCCTAAAGCCTGCCTCCAACGACGAATCCACATCCAAATAAGTGCTGTTTTTGTTGCTCTATTAAATATCGCAGTTTTTCATTTTTCGTTTGCCTGCACGTGGTGTGTTAAGGGAACTAATATTCCACGTATATATTCGAAATACGTTGTCCTTAATTCGTTTGCAAAGTTCGTCATCAGTGAATTCGTCCATATCCGAGGCTTGTGGTTGCTTCGCAAGTAGTTTTTGAAATGGCCGGGAAGTCACCCTGACGGCACAACCCCTTACCTGCAGGACCAGGTCCTTATTGTGACCTCAAGGACGAAGAGCCAGATAAACCGCTCCATATAAGCCTGAGCTCCGAAAACGTCGTAGAAGCCCATATAAAGTGTCCACTAAGTAGTTCTCGTGACTGGAACTATAGACGCCGCCGTTGATTCTATCTATAGAATTCTTCCCCTGCCGCATGAATGCAAGGAGTAGTGCCTAAGTGGTAACACTCCTCCCCCCCTCTATCATGTGCTGCCACCAACAAACTTCTAAAGGGGCTGGAACCCAATTTCCAGTTGAAGTACTAAGCACCCGATGTTCACCACGTGGTGGTGGGAGTAGGAGTTGACAGCCGGTTGATTTGTGGGTGTTTGTACACACACACGTATCGCCGCTTTTGGCTAGCTTTTATTTTTAAAGATGCAGAACGCAATGTTTTTTATGAATTTTTATTTAATTTCAACTTGTAAATACTTAGAGGCTAGCCAAAAAATTTTAAAACAAATTAAGACTATCAACTTTATTAAATAACTGGCTCTATGCGGGCGCTCTAAATTAATATCTTACTTTATATTAATTGCCTTTCAGCCAAAAAATATCTTAAATTAATCTTTATTATTAATCTTAACTTTAGTGGGTTTTATTTTTCACACAAAAAAAATAAAAAATTTTTTAAACCCATTTAATATTACTTAAAACTAACATAAGATAGACTTAAAATACTTATTTTTTGTTTTTTTTTTGTTTGTTTTTTTTGTGCCGCCACAACTGCTTTAACAAACTTGAAGTTACTTCAGATATAAGTAAGCCCACTCATGCCGATATGTCGACTGAAGTTAGTTTTTTTTTCATTAAGCCACCAGGCTTGAGATCAATTAGGGCAAAACCAAGTATATGCTGTCATCAAGAAAAGACACAAATTATTGACGTCTTGGATAAAACATTAAGAAAGATAGTTATAACTTTGAGGTAGTTAAGGATTTTGTCTTCCTGGGCTGCGCTATTAACTCAGACAACAACGCTAGCGCTAAAATCGAACAAAGAAAAACTGTTACCAATCGCAGCTTCTTCGGTCTTAAAAGGCAACTACATTTTCCTTTTTTAACACCCTTATAATCCCAGTCCTGCTGCAGACGTATGGGCGTTGTCAAAAGTAGATAAAGACTCTTAAAGTTACTTCAGAGAAAGATTCTCCGAGCGATTTTTGGCTCCGAATGCATTAACAGAAAGTAGAGAAGAAAATACTGTACCGGTTGTACAGTTCTTTGGGGCCAAAGTGGAAGACGACTTTGATCAAATTCACGTGCAAAACTGGAGGCAGCTAGCTAGGGACTGAGCTGGCTAAAGAAGCTTGATGATTGAGGCCGTTGTCCACCCCGGACTGCAGCACCACCTTAGGTAAGGTAGGGTGAGGAAAATGTAAACGATGATTTACAATACCTCGACATCACTCGTATGACCGTAGTTTATTTCTAAGTTTTGTAATTAAAAGTGGCTACTTTTATACAAAAAAGTTAGGCACTCGTTTCCCATATTCAATATCTTCGAAGAAAACACTCCTTTGAAACTGCGAAAATTAGCATCTGGTAAGTAAATATAAGAGCGATATACTATCTCGATAAGCAGCAAAAATAGTCGTGAGTCAATACAAATTTGTTTATACCTGCAATTGATTGCAGTGGCAAATACTCTCAAGAAGTAATACTATGTTAATGAATCAAATGAATTTTCTTATAGGTTACCTTTAAAATCTTTTTACAAGAACTGTAGCAGAAGTTTTCTTCCAAATGGAAACGTGGCCTTACGACCAAAGGTGTAAGGGATTTATAGTCAACTAAATTTGATCAAAATGGTATAAGTTAAACAAATGCAGTTATACTGACGAATTCAAATTTGAATATTTGACTATTTGACTGTGACGGACAGTTGTGGGAACTCTGCAGCCTCTACAAAATACAAACTTCTGGCAACTCTGCAGCCTCTACAAAATACAAAATCTCGATCGAGAATCGATAGAAGCCGCCTGCCACGGTCCAATCAGAGAATGCCACGATTAACCCTTCGAGAGTTGATAGAAGCCGCCTGCAACTGAACATTCAACAACAGAACAGCAACGACTTGCAATACATTTTAAGAGCAGAAGAGCCAGTCGAATTTTGAAAGCCGAGCCATCAACATCAAAAACTAATTTATATACCAACCCCTTGTTTTAATAAAATTATCCTGAAACTAATTGTGTCCATTCTTAAAATCTTCAAGGGTTTAATCAGTTGTCTTGTGTCTAAAGTGGTGACCCCGACGTGATGCCTTCTACTTCCCAAGAATCTAAAGCGAGCAGCAACCCGACCGATGATATCGCGCAGCACAACGATGGCGAGCGGTTCGAAAATGGCAGCATTCAACCTTTGGAAGTAGCCGCCAATTACTACGCTCAAGTTTAAATGCCACCGTTCGTAGAATCAGATGTCGACAACTTGTTTTTTTATTGGATTTCTACTTCCGTGCATCCGGCATCGCCCCAGACAGCCGCAAATTTGATACGGTTTGTACACAACTGCCTCTTTCACGTCTAACCGAGCTCCGACCTTTAATTGAAGCTGCACCTAGTACTAAAAAGTATGAGAATATCCGAACATCACACGCCATTTCACCGACAGCCAGCAAAAACGGCTACGTCGAGTACTTCACGAAATGCCACTCTGTGACAAAAAACCAAGTCAGCACTTTTACGAGATGGTCCAAAGGCGCACTAAGCGAAGCCGACTTACTCGACTTATGGGCTTCACGCCTTCCTCACTCAGGGCATGCAGTCGTAGTCGCGCTACAAAGGACCGCGAACGAAAAAACTCGAGTGGCTGACACGGGTATAGAAAATGTCGAATAACGACAGTTAAGTGCCATCGCACCTAGCACCTCGTCACCAACACAGCGTGAACCTCAAGCTCTTGCCACTGAAGCGCCATTCTCTTTGTCGGATGTAGCCCATATGGTCGAAGAATTTTCCAAACTATTGTCACAGGACCAACGATTGCCAGCTCCAAGTCTCTAGTTAGTGTGGGCGAGCACCGTCAATCGAACATAATATACCCTCGGATGCCACCCCAAACCACCAGAAGTTATCGCAATCGATTAGTCGTCTCTGTCTTCGCGAAAAAAAAATACGAACTTATCGTTTCTCATTGACACCGGGCAGAAGTCTCGGGTTTACCTCCATCTACATCACACAAAAAGCTACGACCAACTACAATGCAGTTGTTCGCGGTGAACAGTTCGCCTTAGTCAACTCAATCACAATACCCGACCGCTACCCGCTCCCTTACTTCCACGATTTTGCAAACATTCTGCGAGGTAAGAACATTTTTTCAAAAATAGGGTCGAGTTCACTTTTCCGTACATGGATGACATATGCATCACCTCATTGGACATCAACGAGCATCCCCGACACCTGAGCGAAGTGCTAGAAAGACTTGCTAAGCACAACCTGGCAATAAACATGGCCAAATGCGTCTTCGGACAATGAGAGCTAGAGTTTCTCGGACACCTAATCACGAAACAAGAAATCTCACCGCTTCCCTCACGTGTCGATGCTATTTCACAAGTTATACGCCCAGAAACTGTGAAACAGAAAGTTCATGCCCCATGCGGCCGAGGTGCAAACCCCCCTTTTGGCAATGCCGTAAAAACGACAAGTCCACGTTGAACTGGACTTAGTCTACGAATGAAGCCTTCAACAATTGCCGCCAACTACTCGCTCAAGCAGTGCGATTGTCACACCCGGTACCATATGCAGAACTGTGCTAAGTAACAGATGCGTCAAACATAGAAGCGGGTGCTGCTCTACATCAATTGGTGGATGACGTTCCCGAGCCACTTGTTTTTTTCGAAAAAATTCTCCAAAACACAACAAGGTTATTCTACAAACGATGGAGAACTAACAGCCATGTACTTAGCCATAAAATATTTCCGTGATTTTTTAGAAGGTCGAAAATTCCATATAAAAACGGATCACAAAGCCTTTAATTTTCGCCCTCCAACAACGACCCGAATAGTCGTCACCGCGACAAACTAACTATCTGTCACTCATAAACGAATTCACGACCGATATCCGATACATTAAGGGGGGAGACAACCACGCAGCCGATCACCTGTCGCGAATCGACATGGTTCAGGGTAAAGACGATCTTTACTCAAAACTTACTAGGTCGCAGGAAAATGAAACCGAACTTCAAGACTTACTTAAAGGTGAAGTTGTATTTTCGATGCAACTAACTCTATTTTTCTTCTTTCAGCCCAACCAATTTATTGTGATGTATCACACAATAAGGTCCTACCTTTCATCACCAAAGACCTACGGAAAGCATTCTCTGACGCAACGCACAATCTTTCGCATCCAGGCCACGCCGCGTGACAGTGCGACTCATGACTGACCGTTTCATCTGGCCAAAAATTCGGCAGCATTGTTCTTACTTCGCAAAGACCTGCATTCCCTGTTAAAAAAAAAAAAAAAAAAAAATCCAGCCCCACTTGAAATCGGAACTGCAGCACTTTGCCTTCATAAACATTGACATCATCGGATCATTCCCACCTTCTGATGGATATTGTTACCTCTTAACCAAGGGAGACAGTTTACGCCATCGGTCTTTGCGGAGCTATGCACATGTATGGGAACTAACCATACAATGACGAATTCATATTATCCGCAAGCCAATGGAATCGTTGAACGATTTACCCTTCGAAAGTTGATAGAAGCCTCCTGCAACTGACCAATTAACAACAGAACAGCAACGACTTGCAATACATTTTAAGAGCAGAAGAGTCAGTCGAATTAAGGAAGCCAAGCCATCAACATTAAAAACAAATTTATATACCAACCCCTAGTTTTAATAAAACTATCCTGAAACTAATTGTGTACATTGTTTTAATCTTTTAGGGATAATTCAGTTATCTTGTGGCTAAATGACTATTAACGGAATAACAACTGATGTAATAATTTTGATATTTCTGAAGATATAAAAATTGGGGCAATTGCTATATATCTTAATATAGAAATTGTCGAAATTAGGTGTTCCAATTTCGAAGTATGATATTTAAGGTACTTGGGTTATACCTTACCCTACCTTTCCTGGTGCTACATAGCATGGTGCTCCTGGGCCTGGATGATTATACTACTCCTGCTTTTTCGATTTTAATATTTATTGAAATAAGGTTATGTAAGAGAAAGGTAAGGTCTGAAGCGCCTCAAGGTAGCCATCCTGGTCCACTCCTGTGTTTACTATTTATGAACAAACTGTCTTTGTTATTTACAAGATGCATATCTTAGCTGTTTAAGAAAACTGGCATGACTCAAAAAACTTTATTCTTCTTTTCATGTGTTTAGTTTTTTTTTTTCTTTTTAACCCGTACACCAGCTATTTATAAACCAGATATAAGGTATATATAAGGTGAGAAAAAAATAATTATTGCACCTCCAGGAGTAAATGAGTGGAAGGTAGTTGATTCGCGTCGACTATCTCGTAGAGAATGTCCTTCACTACCTTAAAGTTATAGCTGTCTATGGTGATATTTTGTCCAAGACATCGATGTGTGTTGTTGATAATGTTGATAACAGCATATACCTTGTTTTGCACTCAGTTACTGCTAAGCCCATCTTCACCGCTTCCGTCTCAACACTCACAAAAGTGCTACTGACATCACGACGCGTTGGCTAGAGTGTTCCACTATTCTTTCAAGTATGATGTTAAATAAGTCGCACGGCAGCGACTTGTCTTAATTCTTTTTTGACTTCAAAGGTGTCGGTAAGGTCTTTACCGAACTTGACGGAACAGCGTGCGTTTTCTATCGTCATTTTACATAGGCAGGGATGTTAAAACTGCACTCTATAAATTCTATCGTACGCTCCTTTGAAAACAATGCAAAGATGGTGGGTATCGATTTAAAGTTCATGGGTTTTTTCCAAGCCTTACCGTTTAGACTTTCCTGGCCTACAACCGCACTGATGTGGACCTATCAGGTTTTTGGCTTTAGGCGTTCACACAATACAGCAGAAAAGATCTTGAAGGCGATGTTGAGGAGACTGCTACGCCTGTAGTTGGTGCAGTTCGAGGGTCTCCTTTTTTAAGGATCGGGCAAATTATGCTGAGATTCCTTTCATCGGGCATGCTTTCTTCTAACCTTATCTCTCTTATGAGTTGATGCATACTTAAAGCCAAGGCATTACGTGCAGCTTTGAAGAGCTTGGCAGTTAGGCCATCGGCTCCGGCGGCTTTGTTGCTCTTAAGCTTAGATATAGCTAGCTTTACTTTACCAATGGGGTGGGCATAATTTATGGTCTACTTCACCCAGATAAAATGGACTTTTCTATCTGACTTCATTCCTGCAACAACAGCTCTCGATTTTTTAGATTTTTTTTTTTAGATTAGTAGATTTAATTTATTTTGAATTCAATATAATTTGATTATAACAATTAATTAAATAAAGCAATTATATACACTTCAGAATATTAATCAAAATAAATTTAGTGACATTTATATTTATACAAACAGTGTTAATGTCACTTCAATTTAAAAATACATATGTATCTTATATGGGTGGGGTGACCCTTGATAAGAAAAACTTGACCCTTGAAAATAAAAATTGCAAGCAGAGGTAGGTACAATGAGTAAGAGGTAACCTTCATAATGATAATATAACAGTTCATATACACATAGCCTTATACAAAATTCAATTTTACTACATACATGTTTTTTTGTATTTATGTTTGAGCATTTAGTAAGCATTCAAGTTCTTTTGGTTGAAAATCTAATAGCCAGTTTCTTATATCTTTTTCAATTTTTCTAGAGACATTTATTGTTCTGAGATTTCGGGGTAATTTGTTGAAAATACGACAAGATGCTACACTGTAAAAATTACGCAATGCTGTGGTGCGGTATCTGGGAATCGGAACCAAGTTCATTGAATTTATTCGCAAGTTGTGACTGTCAAGAAATCTAGAGTTAAGATTACCAGATCTAAAGAAAAAAACTTTTAACACTTTGAAACAGTATAAATGCCGTAAGGGAAGAATGTTCAGATACTTGAAAAGAGGTAAACTAGGATGTAAACGATGTTTGTTACACATTATCCTTATGATACGCTTCTGAAGTATTAATAATGGCTCAATTTTGTTTAAATGAGTACCACCCCAACATGTAACACCATACTGCAACTTAGACTGGAAAATACCATTATAGATAATGCTCAACAGTTTCTTAGAACAAACTTTTTGAAGGTAATAAAAGTTTCTCACAGTCGATCTAAAATACTTTTTCAGCGAATCAGTGTGGTGCAGGAAGGACATTTTTGCATCCATTATTAAGCCAAGATATTTAAATTGGTTCACTACTTCCACCTCAAAACATTTTTCACTGCAGTCAATATTAAAACAGAAGCTATTCGTTGAACTACATGAGCAATTATATAATCTGAATTTCTGGCATTCAGGTGCATGAAAACAGATATTTACATCAGGACTCGATTGAGAAGAGAGGCTAAAAAACATAATTTTTGTTTTCGAACTAATTACTAATTTATGGTCGGCAAACCACAGTCTTAATAAATCTAAGTCCCAATTTATATCACTAAGAAGATCCAAACGACTACTTGATCCGTAGACGCACCCAACATCATCAGCAAAAGCAGTTAAAGCACCTTTGAATCTTAACTTAAATAAAGAATTTATATATATTAGGAAAAGAGTAGGTCCTAGCACTGAGCCCTGGGGAACACCCAAATTATTAAACTGTGATTCACTTCTGATGTTGTCTACTTTTACTTTTTGAGATCTGTTTTTTAGATACGAACGAAACCAATCGATCATAAAACCGCGAAAGCCAGCATGTTCTAATTTTGTCAACAATATCTCATGGTCCACCATGTCAAAAGCTTTCGTAATGTCGACAAATAAGGCTGCAGTGTTCTTTTTCATATCTAAATTAGAGTATATTTCGGAAGAAAAATCTAGAAGAGCATCTTCTGTCGATCTACCCGATCGAAAACCAAACTGTATTTCACTAAAAAAAACATTTTTTTCCAGAAACTTTAACATTCTAGATTTTACAACTTTTTCAAAGACTTTGCTAAGAGATGAGAGCAGCGAGATAGGTCTGTAGTTACATACATTATTAGTGGCCCCTTTTTTCAACAACGGAATAACATCTGCGCACTTAAGAGCTGCAGGAAATATACCAGAGGTTATACTGAGATTAAAAATGTTAGCTAAAGTGTCAACTATAAACCAAGCAAAAAGTGTAATAGGTTCGAAGAAAAAACTGTGCCTGAGGAATGGTTCATTAAGAGACCTATGGGTACAACTTTGCGATTGGTGTAGTGGTCTTGAAGCGTTTGCTATCGTAACAAAGTAATGATTAAAATAGTTGGCAATCTCGTACTTATCAGAAATGACTGAGTCGTCAACTCGTAGCTCCTTAGGTCTTTTATTAATGGTACCTTTATTTAAAATACCGTTGACTACACGCCATTCTCGTTTTAAGTCACCTTTAGCGGAAACAAATTGACTTTTATAAAAATTGTCCCGACAGTTTGGGATTTCCCTCTTTAGTTCAGTACTCAAGCGTTTTACTTTATTTTTTAGGTATCTATTATTAGGATGCTTAAAGCTTTTAAACTTCAGTTTGTTTTTCAGGCTAATCTTAACTAACAAGCTGTGATTAATCCAAGGTTTTAGTTTCTTGATATTTTTCTTTTTTCTTACCGAGTACGTGCAGCTATTTATATGTTTCTTAAGAGTTGCAATGAACACATCAAAAGATTTCGAAACATTGCTTTCTATGAAGACGTTATCCCAAAATTCAAAAACTAAGCATCGTCTTAGTTTGGCAAAGTCAACTTTAGTTCGCTTGGTTTGCGGGGGAGAAATATTATGAAGCGTACTATGTGATCTTACAGGTTTGCTTACAATAAGACCAGTCATAATATGATCAGTAATGTCAAAATCAAAAACAAACTTTTCACAGCGATCAAGAGAAATATTAGAAAAGCGTGCATAAATATGATCTAAACATGTACCCGAGGTAATCCTTGTTGGTTCATTTATAATTGATTCTAGACCGTTAGTTGCCAATAAACTCATATAGTTTGAAACCAATAAGCTATCCTCTAAAATATTGATGTTAAAATCGCCCAATATTATTAGATTTCTACCCTTTTCATTTTCTAAGATATTTGAAAATTCCTCCATAAAAGCCGAGACATTGTATTTGTGCAGTCTATACACACAAAGAATAACATAATTTTCATGATCAGACTTAAAAGACATTTTTAAAATATCAGCACTCGAAACTTTTAGATTACTTGACACACACTCAAAATCATCCTTTGCAAAACAACCGACGCCACCGGCAGCATAATTATCATTTGTGTTCGCATAAAAGTTAAACCCTGGTATATTAAAGTCATTCAATTCAAAATCATATATCCAGATTTCCGAAACAAAAATAAAACTTGGAATGCAAGCCAAAGTGCTCAACTGAGATACAAGAGACGCAAAATTTTCTCTTAAGCTTCTTACATTTTGTTGAACGAAAAAAATCTTATTATTACAATATAATTTATCGAAAAATACATTTTTGCAATTATTATTTGGAAGATCAAAGGTGAAAAAATCATCAATAAGTTCTTCATCAAAATTCATTTTAATTTAAAGTTTATGAAGTTTGAATTGAGAAAAAAAAACAATTTGTGCAAATGCACTATAATTTCACAAGATCATCAAAAGACCTTATTGTGACTACTTTTCCACCTTCCACCTTTCGCATTAAGATTCTATTATTCTTAAGCCATACATATTTGTACCCTTTATTTTTCTTTACCTCTCTTGCCTGCATCAGTAAAGCTTGTGTGTATTTTGTTAGTGAGTCGTTAATATATATACTAGCTACTCCGCCGCTGCTGCCTCTGCTCCTGTTGTTGTTATTGTTGCTAAAGATGCTCGTGTTTAACTTCTTAATTTCTTTCTTCTTTGCGTTCATAATCTGCTTCTTACGCTCAATGTTAACAAAACTTAAGCAAATGATGGGTTTGATGGGAGATCCATGTATTGACTTACGTGTATGTTTAACGTAACAGTTGTTTATGTCGTCATCACATACTTCCACAGACAATGCCTCTCGAAATAGTTTCTGCGCCAAACATTTGGAGTTGCTATCGTCCACTGCCGGAACACCAACAATTTCAATGCAGTTACGTTTATGATTTTGTTGTTCCCAGTTTAGTCGGCTTTCTAGCATGTGCACTTTTGATTTTAAATCTGCGTTCTCAGCACGTAATTCTTTGATTTGATGCAAGAATTCCTTGTTAGTTTCTTCTAAGCTTGCAATCTTACGATAAATCATTTGTAATGTGTATTGCTCTGGTTTTTCATTCGAAGTTGTTGCTGCTAAGCTGCTGTCGTTGATTTTGTTGCTATTGCAATTCAAGCTAGCTGTTTCATCATTAGAACGTTGTTGCAGTTCAGAATGTGGTGGTGTTGGCACGTAAAGAGATCGACGTCGGAGTATATTGCACTTGTCACAACGATAATCCTTTCCATTTGCTTTCATAAAATCAACATCTTGTTGAAGAATGTTTACACACTCAAAATGAAATGTTCCTTTACAATCGACACAGTGAATATTACGATTGCAGTTTTTAGCGATTTTTTCAGCACAAGTGAAACACTTCATATTTAAAGAGATTAGAGAGCTTAAACAGTGGTGTGCACCCCACGACACTCAGTTTACTTTCGCCAACGCGCGCTTCTTATGATCCCTTTTTTACTTTCTGAGAAGCCGGTGTTCTTCTTTCCTCTTCTGCTCGTAGAGCGAGCAGGCAGTACTGGTCCTACTCTGCAGTGCTGTCTTGTATGCTTCTTGTTAAGCTGCGTCTGCTTGCCGACACTCATCATCATACCAGGTTTTTCGTTGTGTTGGCCGTGTAAGACCTAGTACTTCAGTGGCAGCTTCCCTGATGGCATTTTGACAATATTGCCACTGGTTCTCAGTACTTGATGCTGGCAGTAAAGAATTCCTTTGGGGGTCATTTAAGACTCGATCGAAAAACCACATGGAGATGCGATTGCAAATGTCCGACTTTAAACTTCCGCTCAGTATTACCTCTTCTGTGCGTTGGTCGGGATATCCTCAGTCGTACCTTGGCTACGTAGAAGTAGTGGTCCGAGTCAATGTTTGCCCCTCGGCAAATTCGGACATCCCTCTTACAGGAGTAGTGCCTTGCATCGACAGGGGATCTCCATGTCCCTTTGTGAATGTTGAGGTTTGGCAACTTGGTACTAGCTTTTACAATATTTCCCCCCGCAGCAAAGTCAATTAGCCTGAATCCGTTATCGGAGGATGTGTCGTACAAGCTTTTTCCGATTGCACCAACAAAGATAACTGTCATCCATAGCTTGGCGTTTAAGTCACCTAGGACAATTTTAATGCTAGGGCACTGCTCTAATGTTTTGTCCAAGAGCTCACAAAACATTTCTTTGGTATCATCATCTTTTTCCTCTCGGGGGGCATACGCACATATAGCACATAGGCTTATATTGGCGAATTTGGTCTTGATGGGGATAGGGCGCTCGTTCAAACATTTGTAGCTCAAAACCTCTTGCTTAAGCCTGCCTCCAACGACGAATCCACATCCAAATAAGTGCTGGTTTTGTTGTGTATACCAGTTGCCGTAGTAAATATCGCAGTTTTTCATTTTTCGTTTGCCCGGGCCGTCCCATCGCTTTTCTTGGATGGCTGTTGTTGTTTTCGGTTGCACATAGTCTCTTAAAGGACCTTACATTCTCTACTCCAAGAACGGAGCGCCAGATAAACCGCTTCTTATAGCCCTTAGCTCCGAAAACGCCGTAGTATCCCATATAAGGCGTTCACTAAGTAGTTCAGTCTAACTGGAACTGTAGACGCCACCGTTGATTCCATCTAGAGAATTCTTCCGCTGCCCCCTGACTGCAAGGAATATTGCCTTAGTGGTAACACTCCTCGAGACATCCGTAGGCAATCATCGGCCTGATGATGCCCATGTAGTTAATCACTTGCACCCTGCTATCAAGGCAGTTGCTATAAAACAACTGGGCAAAAGCTCCCATAGCTCTAGCCAGAGCTGGCCTACATGTCCATTGAAAAAAGGTAATTGACCACATTTTTACTCGCCAGTGGATATCCATGTGGCTCAGCGATCGCTACCTTCTGCCAGTTCTTTCTCATATCCATAGAAGACTTAGACAAAGGGGTTCTAAACAGGATAGTTTGAAATTTCTGGAAGTTAATTCATAGCTTCCAATCACAACAATTTTGTTGAATTTTAATAAAAATCACACTGCAAAAGAATTTTGATGACTTCTACTTTTGGACCTGTTCTGTATGCAATTAAACCTTCGGTTTACGCAATTGAATTATGTGGACTCCCAATGAGATTGCTGGTGTTAATACTAAAGAGAGTCGTCAGCGAGTTCACCGCTCCCTGTTGTTAATTCATTGCTTCCAATCACAACAATTTTATTGAATTTTAATAAAAATCACACTGCAAAAGAATTCTGATGACTTCTACTTTTGGACCTGTTCTGTATGCAATTAAATCTTCGGTTTACGCAATTGCATTAGGTGGACTCCCAATGAGATTGCTGGTGTTAATACAGCAAGCGAGTTCACCGCTCCCTGTTGAAGACCTTTTTTAATATCAAACGTTGTGGTAGATGTAACATTGCTACCCTTGTAAAACAAACTTTCTAACATTAAGCATGGCGTGAAGCATATACAGCAATGGTTTACTTATACCCCATCTGGTTAGCTTCAGATAAAGATCCCCTTACCATACGGTGTTGTTAGCCTTCTCCAAATCAACCAGACAAGCACCCGTGCATGCATTCTTAGCATTGTTCCATCGGACAGCAGATACTAGCTTCGACGCGGCATTAATTGTGTAATGTCCCGCCTTAAAGCCGAACTGGGTGTCGGGAACTATATTCTCGTCCTCGGTCCACTGGACGGAGAACTCTTGAGAACTTTTTCAATGTTTTACAGTTTAAATGCACTACTTCTATGATAAACAGTTTGTTTACAAAGATATTTGAGAAAACCTGACATATGGGATAAATTTGTCCAAATTTTACCTAATGTAGTTTGGTAGCGGGTGGTCTAAAAAATTGGTTTTAGTGTCATTTGGAATATTTTATTAAGACCATTTTTGCGAATATTGATTATTTAAAAACACACAAGCGAAAAAGCACAAACAATCCCCTTAAGCACAGATCCACCCAAGGGAAAACCTAGAATATTCGTATTGGACCACAAACAAAGCCATTGCAAAAGGAAATTGAAATTATTTTAACTGAAATATTTCCGAATGGTATGTTTAACGGTACTGCCCCACGACTTATTAAGACATAGATCTAATAGCTAGTTTAGCAGCCCAAAGCTTGATTAATCGAAATATCTTTGAAAACTGTGTTCATAAAAGAACGCATCATACTCAGCCTTATCATGAGTTTCGCCTGCACTTCGTTCCACCCGGGGCGAAAAAAGTTCATGTTCGAAAAATTCCTTTTATCGGCAGCATTCAAATCGACCGAAATGTGAAACATTTGACATTAAAAATGTTCACATATTTTTTGGTTGTGAACAGAAAGAAACGGACAAGCTGATATATATTTAGTGTTTTTTTATATTAAAATATTTTTCTTTCGCAAGTTAAGTACAAACCTTTATTATATGCAACGTGCATTGGAATGCTTTATTATTTGTTTCAACTTTGTGTATATCCTTTTACTTTTTCTTTCTTAAATTAAGTACACACTTTTTTGAAATTTTTTTTTTTTTTTGTTTAATTTTATTTATTTTCCGTTTATTTATTATTATTACAAATACCCCAGTAGAAAGAAATCGACAATTAAAAAGGCTAAAATCGCAAAACTTGATGTAGGTAGTTTAAAGTTTTAGGTATGTTGTATGGACCAATTAGGGTTGTGTTAATCCAAATTAGCAACTTCGGAAAACTTGTGCTCGCTGCGCAGCACGCGAAAAACTACAAAAATTTGTGATTTTTTTTTAAATTTTTTTGCTTTACAGTCATAAACTACGCATTTTTCCATAGACATCACTTTATAAGTCCATTAAATTTTCAACAATTTAAGCCTAACCGCAGCTCTATAAATCCTATCCAATACAGAAAAAGCTATGGCTCTTTGAAAATGGTCCGTTTTACCGAAAAATCAAAATTTTTAGTTTTGCTGCCGTTACTTACTTACTTACTTAGGTGGCGCTACAGTTCGGGACGAACCTGGGCCTCAACCAACATGCCTCTCCACCCAACTCGGTCTTTGGCTAGCTGCCTCCAGTTTTGCACTCCAAGTTGGTTGAGGTCGTCCTCCACTTGAGCGCGCCACCTAAGGCGAGGTCTTCCTTGACTGCGTCTACCCTCTGGGATGGAATCGAAGATCCTGCGAGCCGGAGCATTGTTGTCCATTCGCTCTACATGACCTAGCCATCTTAAACGTGATATGCGTATTTTTGACCAGGTCAATGTCGCTGTACAGCTCGTATAGTTCTTGGTTGAACCTTCTCCTCCAAAGCCCGTTAACGCAGATAGGGCCAAAAATCTTCCGAAGAATCTTACGCTCTATCTTCATCCGCTTTAGATAGAGTCCATGCCTCGGCGCCATAGAGCAGGACTGGGATGATTAGGGTCTGATACAGTCTTCTTTGTCTTTTGAGAGAGGGCTTTGCTACTCAATTGCCTTCCTAGCCCATAGAAACAGCGATTGACAAGAGTAATTCTTCGCTTTATTTCTGACGAGATGTTGTTGTCAGATGTTATAGCGGATCCGAGGTACACAAAGTCCCTAACTTCCTCAAAGTTGTACCTATCTACTGTGATGTTTTGTCCAATCCGCCGGTGTTGTGTGTCCCTTTTTGTGGACAGCAGGTACTTCGTTTTGGCCTCATTGACTGCTAGTCCCATCTTAACCGCTTCAGCTTCAATGCTAGCAAACGTTCCAGTGACAGCTCGCCGAGTTCTGCCAATGATGTCTATGTCGTCAGCGTATGCTAGCAATTGCACAGACTTGAAAAAAATTGTCCCACTACAATTGACTTGCGAGTTTCTTATAATTTTTTCATGTATTAAGTTGAAGAAATCGCACGATAGCGCATCACCTTGTCGGAATCCTTTTTTGACGTCATAATCTTCTGTGAGGTCAGAACAAACCTTAACGGAGCAGCGAGAGTTCTCCATCGTCATCCTGCACAGTCGGACGAGTTTTGTGGGAATGCCAAAACCTGACATGACTCTGTATAGCTCGTCTCTATAAATGCTATCGTACGCGGCCTTAAAATCGATAAACAGGTGGTGGGTATCGATTTGGAATTCTTGGGTCGTTTCCAGGATCTGCCGTAGCGTGAACATTTGATCGATTGTGGACTTTCCTGGTCTGAAACCACACTGATAGGGGCCAATCAGGTTGCTGACGAAAGGTTTCAGGCGTTCACATAGTACGGCAGAGAGGATCTTGTAGGCGATATTCAGGAGACTTATTCCTCTATAGTTGGCGCAGCTTAGAGGGTCTTCTTTCTTGTGGATCGGGCAAACGATGCTGAGGTTCCATTCATCAGGCATACTTTCTTCTGACCAAACTTTAGAGATGAGTTGGTGTATGCACTCCACCAGGTCATCTCCGGCCGATTTAAAAAGTTCGGCGGGTAATCCGCCGGGTCCAGCAGCTTTGTTGTTTTTGAGTTTAGATATTGCTATCCTTACTTCATTTTGGTCAGGTGGACGGAAGTTTTGTCCGTCATCATCCATGTTGAATGGTTCATTTTGCCTGACAGCGGGATTTTGGCCTTCATCGCCGTTTAACAGTCTGCAGAAATGGTCCTTCCATGTACTCAGCACCGACTGTGACTCTACTACGAGGTTTCCATTCCTATCTCTACAGGCTTCTGTGCGGGGTTTTTTTCCTTGGCATGTTCTTTTTACCTGTTGGTAAAACTTCCGCACGTTGTTCCTGGAGTAGCATCTCTCAATATCTTCGATCGCGCGCTTCTCATGCTCTCTTTTTTTCTTTTGGAGAAGCCGGTGTTCTTCCCGTCTTTTCTGCTCGTAAAGCTCGCGAGCAGTTCTCGTCTTTCTTTGCAGCGTCGCTTTATATGCCTCTTGTTTGGCTGCATGGGCCTGCCTGCATTCGTCATCAAACCAGAGGTTTCGTGGTGGTGGTCTGGTGAAACCTAGTACATCAGTTGCGGCATCTCTGATGGCTTGTTGGCAGTGTTGCCACTGATCTTCGGCACTTGATGCTGGCGGTACTGGATTTTTTGAGAGGTTACGGGATATTCGATCGGCATAGGTTCTGGCGGTTTCTTGCGATTGCAGCTTCCCGACGTCATACTTCCTCACAGTATTACTCCGTTGTTGTGGAGTTCGGGTTATTCGCATTCTTACCTTTGCTGCAACAAGGTAGTGATCTGAGTCGATGTTAGCTGCTCGGAAGGTGCGAACATCCAAGATACTGGAGGCGTGTCTTGCATCGATCGCAACGTGATCAATCTGATTGACGGTTCTTTGATCTGGGTGTCGCCAAGTCCCTTTGTGTATATCGAGATGAGGAAACCGTGTGCTTGCAATGGTGACGTTATGTGCCGCTGCGAAGTCAATTAGCCTAAGTCCGTTTTCAGACGTTGTGTCGTGTAGGCTATGTTTTCCGACAGTCTTACCAAAGATTTCCTCTTTACCTATTTTGGCATTAAAATTGCCTAGTACGATCTTAACGTCGTATTTAGGGCATTGCTCATAGGTTTTGTCGAGGAGCTCATAGAAGTCATCCTAGGTGGCGTCATCTTTGTCCTCTGTGGGGGCATGAGCGCATATTAGGCTAATGTTGGCGAATTTAGCCTTGATACGGATTGTCACAAGTCGCTCACTTACGTGTCGAAAGCCCAAGACTTCTTCCCTAAGTCTACCGCTTATGACGAATCCGCACCCAAATAAACGCTGTGGTCTTCTTGCGCAATCACCGTAGTACACGTCACAGTTTTTCATCCTCCTTTTGCCCGGCCCATTCCATCGCACTTCCTGGATGGCAGTAATTCCTGCTCTGTAGCAGTCTAGGGCCTCCGCTAGTTGTTTGGATGCACGTGGTCTGTTAAGATTTCTAACATTCCACGTGCAGATCCGAAGGTCGTTGTCCTTGATTCGTTTTTCCGGGTCGTCAACAGTAAATCCGTCCTTTTCCGAGGCTATTGGTCGCTTCGCAACTTTTTCTTTTTTCCGTGGCAGGGTTGTTAACCCCACGCACAACCCCCAACCTGGAGGGCCAGGTCCTTTGTTGGATTCCTTGGACAAAAGGAACCGGAGAATCCGGAGTCAGTAACCCACTTCGGGGATATGAGCGCTGCCGTTGGCCCATTAAGGGTTCATCCGCCACCATCTCTATTTCAATGCCCTGACTTGCATTGAATTGTCCTAATGACCTTATCTCCAAATACGTCGAAGTAGCTCATTAGGGCGTCTGCTTCGTTGACTGTTGACGCCACCGTTGGTCCAATTGGTTGGGCTCATCCGCCGTACGTCCTCTTTCTGAGGGGCTCGTGCAAGACTTCTGCGAATCGATCAGAACAGTTATTAAAGCAGAGCATTATAGTGTTGCTATTTTTTCTGTGTTCAACACTCGCGCTTATAAGTTTAGCAGGAATGTCCGGATGGACAGACCAGTACCCGGTGGTTACCGCGGGGAGGTAAAATAAGCACAATTGATGTGTACGATATAGTTGCAGCGACTGTGCATCACCAGTTTGATGCCTTTCAGTGCCTACCATATTCATACAGCACCCAACCACCTATGGTTGGATGCCGTATGGATCTAAATATTGGCAACATCGCTCATCTCACTTGCAAATTTAATTTCCTTTCTTTCAAGCATGAAACAAT
Organism: Platycheirus rosarum; assembly: GCA_963971375.1. Classification (NCBI taxonomy): domain Eukaryota; kingdom Metazoa; phylum Arthropoda; class Insecta; order Diptera; family Syrphidae; genus Platycheirus; species Platycheirus rosarum. Next base: position 140,052,215 of record OZ020507.1, on the reverse strand, counting down.
GTCTGTGAAACCAAAAGTTCACTCACAATCTTGCGAAACTTAAAGAAGGTAAATTGGATTTTTGAAGAATTGAGGCAAACACATACATGTTTATAGTCCAGTCGACAGGTAGTTTTAGGTCGGCAAACTTTTAAATAATGTTAAGCGATGGTTTGTTAACATTTTCCCAAGACTTGGACCTCGTGTACCCTGTGGGGACTGCAAATTTTCAACATATATCCTACGTTAAAAATGTTCAGGTATATTTTGTAGATCATAAAATATCATGCAATATTGATTGATCAAACATGTATGTATGTAAATTTTGTACCAATATATGGCGCTTAGAAAACAGGTAATTTTTCAAGTTTCCTTAAAAAACGCCAAAAATGCAGATTATCCCTCATTTTCTAAGACAAAATGAGGTGAAAATCTGCAGTTATATATATTCAGTAATAGTATGCAGTAGTTATATTCGAATTATGAGACGCTGTAATTTTTTGGGGACACTATTGATGAATGCAGCAAGTATCTGGACTTAATACCTATCTGACAGTGTAAGCCCCACTCACGTAGGACCTCTTCATAACGAGATATATGTAGGCATGTGAAGGTTTGAGTGAAAAAATGTGTTTTGACGCGAGTTATGAAACCAACAAAAAAATTGCATTTTTTTAACTTTTATTAAACTACTTAAATTTCATTATAACCCAAAGTAAATTCTTTGTAAACTACTTAAATTACATTATTTGCACAAGCTTAAGAAAATATATAGATTGAAAACGCTGCTTAATTACATTTTAACCTAAAGTAAAATAAATTGGCAACGGAGAAACTCATCAGAAAAAATACGGCAGAATATCGAGTTCATTTCCTAATTTTATTTTTACTTATAACTAATACTAAATAAATATTTACATAGATTAAGACACAGATCTTAGGATTAAATAGAAAGGGATAATATTTTATCAAATAATAGCACCCAAAATAACAGTAAATTGGAAAAGATAAATTTAATTTTGCAGTGAATTAGAAACCATCTGTGAAATTGATATTACGAGTGAAATAGAGAATCTTTCGGAAACCTTTAATCTTTCGATTGGTAACAACTTAGCAATTGCAACAAATATGACCAAACCTAACACAACTATTTCTTTTAATGAGTTATTAACTCGTTAAGAATACCGGATGCCATCAAGGACCTTCCACGGTTTGACGGCAATACATGGCTTCTTTACGAATTTTTGACTAATGTCAAAGATATTCTTTTACCGGTAACGTTAGTTCCTAACGTAACCTATGAGAAAATATTGCTCAGAGCCATCCGAAACAAAATAGATGGACCAGCAAATCAGCTCCTTAATATGTACAGGAAACCACTAGAATGATCAAAAATAAAAGAGAACAAATCTCACAAAACAAAATTTTTAAATTAATTGACAAACTTCCATGGCATTTTTCCACTAACGAATTACATAATCTAGCCAATGTCGATTATGTTTTTGCAAGAATGTTAAAGCTTAAAGAAGAGTCTGATAATGAACTTATAACAAATTTAATTAATTTCTAGGTTCTAGGTTATTACGTACCTTTGTTGTCTATTAATATTATGTATAAACTCTATTATTTGTTTTTTCTGTTCTTTTTTGACATTTATTCTTTTAATTATATATTTATTTCTTTTTGTTATTTATTAATTCAGTTAACTATTTTTAAACTTATTTATTTATCAATTAATGTTTGTGTATTTATTTATTTTTGTTTATTAATTGATTTTGTTCGTTTCATTATTTATTTACTTGTTTATTTATTTAGTTGTTTTATTTATTTAATTTTTGTTTATTCTATTATATTTATTTATTTTTAGTATTCATTAATTTATTAAATTATTTATTTATCCACTTACTAATTTAATTAATTATTCATTCATTTATTTATTTAAACAATATCATGTTGTATATATTTTTTTTCTTGCTTTTCTCTTCTTTTTGAAGCTTTCAATTCTATGATATTAAATATAAGTTAAGAAATACATAATATGTACAATCTATCCATACATATATAAAAATATAGATACACAAAAACACATATTTTTTCTTATATAATTTTTTTTTATAATCCTTAAATAGGAGGTTTTCATGACCTTTCTTCCTCAAACTATATTTTCAAATTAAAAATAAATTGTGCATATTTTATAATATGTTTTCAGAAGTTAGGTAGTTCTAACCGTAACTCTGTGTAAACTGGGCGATAGCAAAAAAATGTAATAATTTTAAACTTTGTTATTGGTCAATAAACAAACAAACAAACTGGATTAAGAGAACCCCTAGGTTATACGATTAGATCAATGAAACTTTCATCATTAGCTGAAGTATTTTCTTTCTGCATTAAAGAAGAGAATACATCTTATATCCGATACTAAAACAAACCTTTACCAAAGCCATCGATACTTCCTAACCCCCAAATAAATGGACTATCCTTAGCTATCCCAGCTTATATGCACTACTTCTATGATAAACAGTTTGTTTACAAAGATATTTGAGAAAACCTGACAAATGGGTTAAATTTGTCCAAATTTTACCTAATGTAGTTTGGTAGCGGGTGGTCTAAAAAATTGGTTTTAGTGTCATTTGGAATTGAATGCTCTACATATGTTATTAAGACCATTTTTGCGAATATTGATTATTTAAAAACACACAAGCGAAAAAGCACAAACAATCCCCTTAAGCACAGATCCACCCAAGGGAAAACCTAGAATATTCGTATTGGACCACAAACAGAGCCATTGCAAAAGGAAATTGAAATTATTTTAACTGAAATATTTCCGAATGGTATGTTTAACGGTACTGCCCTACGAACTATTAAGACATAGATCTAATAGCTAGTTAAGCTGCCCAAAGCTTGATTAATCGAAATATCTTTGAAAACTGTGTTCATAAAAGAACGCATCATACTCAGCCTTATCATGAGTTTCGCCCGCACTTCGTTCCACCTGGGGCAAAAAAGTTCATGTTCGAAAAATTCCTTTTATCGGCAGCATTCAAATCGACCGAAATGTAAACATTTGACATTAAAAATGTTCACATATTTTTTGGTTGTGAACAGAACGAAACGGACAAGTTAAGTATATATTTAGTGTTTTTTTATATTAAAATATTTTTCATTCGCAAGTTAAGTACAAACCTTTATTATATGCAACGTGCATTGGAATGCTTTATTTTTTGTTTCAACTTTGTGTATATCCTTTTACGTTTTCTTTCCTAAGTTAAGTACACACTTTTTTGAAATTCTTTTTTTTTTGTTTAATTTTGTTTATTTTTCGTTTATTTATTATTATTACAAATACCCCAGTAGAAATCGACACTTAAAAAGGCTAAAATCGCAAAACTTGATGTAGGTAGTTCAAAATTTTAGGTATGTTGTATGGCCAATTAGGGTTGTGTTAATCCAAATTAGCAACTTCGGAAAACTTGTGCTCGCTGCGCAGCACGCGGAAAACTACAAAAATTTGTGATTTTTTTTTTCAATTTTTTTGCTTTACAGTCATAAACTACGCATTTTTCCATAGACATCACTTTATAAGTCCATTAAATTTTCAACAATTTAAGCCTAACCGCAGCTCTATAAATCCTATCCAATACAGAAAAAGCTATGGCTCTTTGAAAATGGTCCGTTTTACCGAAAAATGACAATTTTTAGTTTTGCTGCCGTATGGATCTAAATATTGGCAACATCGCTTATCTCACTTGCAAATTTAATTTCCTTTCTTTCAAGCATAAAACAATGTCTGTGATACCAAAAAACTCACAATCTTGCGAAACTTAAAGAAGGTAAATTGGATTTTTGAAGAATTGAGGCAAACACATACATGTTTGTAGTCCAGTCGACAGGTAGTTTTAGGTCGGCAAACTTTTAAATAATGTTAAGCGATGGTTTGTTAACATTTTCCAAAGTGTTGGACCTCGTGTACCCTGTGGGGACTGCAAATTTTCAACATATATCCTCCCTTAAAAATATTCAGGGTATATTTTGTAGATCATAAAATTTCATGCAATATTGATTGATCAAACATGTATGTATGTAAATTTTGTTTCAATATATGCCGCTTAGAAAACAGGTAAATTTTCAAGTTTCCTTAAAAAACGCCAAAAATGCAGATTATCCCTCATTTTCTAAGACAAAATGAGGTGAAAATCTGCAGTTATATATATTCAGTAATAGTATGCAGTAGTTATATTCGAATTATGAGACGCTGTAATTTTTTGGGGGGACTATTGATGCATGCAACAAGTATCTGGACTTAATACCTATCTGACAGTTCCTGCGAGCCGGATCATTGTTGTCCATTCGCTCTACATGACCTAGCCATCTTAAACGTGATATGCGTATTTTTTTAACCAGGTCAATGTCGCTGTACAGCTCGTTTAGTTCTTGGTTGAACCTTCTCCTCCAAAGCCCGTTAACGCAGATAGGGCCAAAAATCTTCCGAAGAATCTTACGCTCGAAACGACTAAGGATATCTTCATCCGCTTTAGATAGAGTCCATGCCTCGGCGCCATAGAGCAGGACTGGGATGATTAGGGTCTGATACAAAGTCTCCTTTGTCTTTCGAGAGAGGGCTTTGCTACTCAATTGCCTTCCTAGCCCATAGAAACAGCGATTGACAAGAGTAATTCTTCGCTTCATTTCTGACGAGATGTTGTTGTCAGATGTTATAGCGGATCCGAGGTACACAAAGTCCCTAACTACCTCAAAGATGTACCTGTCTATTGTGATGTTTTGTCCAATCCGCCGGTGTTGTGTGTCCCTTTTTGTGGACAGCAGGTACTTCGTTTAGGCCTCATTGACTGCTAGCAAACGTTCCACTGACAGCTCGCCGAATTCTGCCAATGATGTCTATGTCGTCAGCGTATGCTAGCAATTGCACATACTTGAAAAAAATTGTCCCACTACAATTGACTTATAATTTTTTCAAGTATTAAGTTGAAGAAATCGCACGATAGCGCATCACCTTGTCGGAATCCTTTTTTGACGTCAAAAGCTTCTGTGAGGTCACCCCACAACCTGACTTGGTTCTGTATAGCTCGTCTCTATAAATGCTATCGTACGCGGCCTTAAAATCGATAAACAGGTGGTGGGTATCGATTTGGAATTCTTGGGTCGTTTCCAGGATCTGCCGTAGCGTGAACATTTGATCGATTGTGGACTTTCCTGGTCTGAAACCACACTGATAGGGGCCAATCAGGTTGCTGACGAAAGGCGTTCACATAGTACGGCAGAGAGGATCTTGTAGGCGATATTCAGGAGACTTATTCCTCTATAGTTGGCGCAGTTTAGAGGGTCTCCTTTCTTTTTTTTTCCATTCACCAGGCATACTTTCTTCTGACCAAACTTTAGAGATGAGTTGGTGTATGCACTCCACCAGGTCATCTCCGGCCGCTTTAAAAAGTTCGGCGGGTAGTCCGTCGGGTCCAGCAGCTTTGTTGTTTTTGAGTTTAGATATTGCTATCCTTACTTCATTTTGGTCAGGTGGACGGAAGTTTTGTCTGTCATCATCCATGTTGAATGGTTAATTCTGCCTGACAGCGGGATTTTGGCCTTCATCGCCGTTTAACAGTCTGCAGAAATGGTCCTTCCATGTACTCAGCACCGACTGTGACTCTACTACGAGGTTTCCATTCCTATCTCTACAGGCTTCTGTGCGGGGTTTTTATCCTTGGCATGTTCTTTTTACCTGTTGGTAAAACTTCCGCACGTTGTTCCTGGAGTAGCATCTCTCAATATCTTCGATCGCGCGCTTCTCATGCTCTCTCTTTTTCTTTTGGAGAAGCCGGTGTTCTTCCCGTCTTTTCTGCTCGTAAAGCTCGCGAGCAGCTCTCGTCTTTCTTTGCAGCGTCGCTTTATATGCCTCTTGTTTGGCTGCATGGGCCTGCCTGCATTCGTCATCAAACCAGAGGTTTCGTGGTGGTGGTCTGGTGAAACCTAGTACATCAGTTGCGGCATCTCTGATGGCTTGTTGGCAGTGTTGCCACTGATCTTCGGCACTTGATGCTGGCGGTACTGGATTTTTTGAGAGGTTACGGGATATTCGATCGGCATAGGTTCTGGCGGTTTCTTGCGATTGCAGCTTTCCGACGTCATACTTCCTCACAGTATTACTCCGTTGTTGTGGAGTTCGGGTTATTCGCATTCTTACCTTTGCTGCAACAAGGTAGTGATCCGAGTCGATGTTAGCTGCTCGAAAGGTGCGAACATCTAAGATACTGGAGGCGTGTCTTGCATCGATCGCAACGTGATCAATCTGATTGACGGTTCTTTGATCTGGGTGTCGCCAAGTCCCTTTGTGTATATCGAGATGAGGAAACCATGTGCTTGCAATGGTGACGTTATGTGCCGCTGCGAAGTCAATTAGCCTAAGTCCGTTTTCAGACGTTGTGTCGTGTAGGCTATGTTTTCCGACAATCCTACCAAAGATTTCCTCTTTACCTATTTTAGCATTAAAATCGCCTAGTACGATCTTAACGTCGTATTTAGGGCATTGCTCATATGTTTTGTCGAGGAGCTCATAGAAGTCATCCTTGGTGGCGTCATCTTTGTCCTCTGTGGGGGCATGAGGTCATTGTCCTTGATTCGTTTTTCCGGGTCGTCAACAGTAAATCCGTCCTTTTCCGAGGCTATTATTCGCTTCGCAACTTTTTCTTTTTTCCGTGGCAGGGTTGTTAACCCTACGCACAACCCCCAACCTGGAGGGCCAGGTCCTTTAATGGATTCCTTGGACAAAAGGAACCGGACAATCCGGAGTCAGTAACCCATTTCGGGGATATGAGCGCTGCCGTTGGCCCATTAAGGGTTCATCCGCCACCATCTCTATTTCAATGCCCTGACTTGCATTGAATTGTCCTAATGACCTTATCTCCAAATACGTCGAAGTAGCTCATTAGGGCGTCTGCTTCGTTGACTGTTGACGCCACCGTTGGTCCAATTGGTTGGGCTCATCCGCCGTACGTCCTCTTTCTGAGGGGCTCGTGCAAGACTTCTGCGAATCGATCAGAACAGTCATTAAAGCAGAGCATTATAGTGTTGCTATTTTTTCTGTGTTCAACACTCGCGCTTATAAGTTTAGCAGGAATGTCCGGATGGACAGACCAGTACCCGGTGGTTACCGCGGGGAGGTAAAATAAGCACAATTGATGTGTACGATATAGTTGCAGCGACTGTGCATCACCAGTTTGATGCCTTTCAGTGCCTAACCTATTCATACAGCACCCAACCACCGCATGCAGCAAGTATCTGGACTTAATACCTATCTGACAGTGTAAGCCCCACTCACGTAGGACCTTTTCATAACGAGATATATGTAGGCATGTGAAGGCTTGAGTGAAAAAAATGTGTTTTGACGCGAGTTATGAAACCAACAAAAAATTGCATTTTTTAACTTTTATTAAACTACTTAAATTTCATGATAACCTAAAGTAAATTCTTTGTAAACTTCTTAAATTACTTTATTTGCACAAGCTTTAGAAAATACATAAATTGAAAACGCTGCTTAATTACATTTTAACCTAAAGTAAAATAAATTGGCAACGGAGAAACTCATCAGAAAAAATACGGCAGAATATCGAGTTCATTTCCTAATTTTATTTTTACTTATAACTAATACCAAATAAATATTTACATAGATTAAGACACAGATCTTAGGATAAAATAGAAAGGGATAATATTTTATCAAATAATAGCACCCAAAATAACAGTAAATTGGAAAAGATAAATTTAAATTTTGCCCCAAGTGAATTAGAAACCATCTGTGAAATTGATATTACGAGTGAAATAGAGAATCTTTCGGAAACCTTTAATCTTTCGATTGGTAACAACTTAGCAATTGCAACAAATATGACCAAACCTAACACACCTATTTCTTTTAATGAGTTATTAACTCGTTAAGAATACCGGATGCCATCAAGGACCTTCCACGGTTTGACGGCAATACATGGCTTCTTTACGAATTTTTGACTAATGTCAAAGATATTCTTTTACCGGTAACGTTAGTTCCTAACGTAACCTATGAGAAAATATTGCTCAGAGCCATCCGAAACAAAATAGATGGACCAGCAAATAAGGTCCTTAATATGTACAGGAGACCACTAGAATGATCAAAAATAAAAGAGAACAAAACAAAATTTTGAAATTAATTGTCAAACTTTCATGGCATTTGTCCACTAACGAATTACATAATCTAGCCAACGTCGATTATGTTTTTGCAAGAATGTTAAAGCTAAAAGAAGAGTCTGATAATGTACTTATAACAAATTTAATTAATTTCTAGGTTCAAGTTATAACGTACCTTGTTGTCTATTAATTTTATGTATAAACTCTATTATTTTGTATTTACTATATGTGTCTAATTTGTTTTTTCTGTTCTTTTTTGCCATTTATTCTTTTAATTATATATTTATTTCTTTTTGTTATTTATTAATTCCGTTAACTATTTTTAAACTTATTTATTTATCAATTAATGTTTGTGTATTTATTTATTTTTGTTTATTAATTGATTTTGTTCGTTTCATTATTTATTTAGTTGTTTTATTTACTTAATTTTTGTTTATTTACTTTGTATTCATTTATTTTTTAATTTATTTATTTACCCACTTACTAAATTAATTAATTATTCATTCATATATTTATTTAAACAATATCATGCTGTATATAATTTTTTTTATTGCTTTTCTCTTCTTTTTGAAGCTTTCAATTCTATGATATTAAATATAAGTTAAGAAATACATAATATGTACAATCTATCCATACACATATAAAAATATAGATACACAAAAACATATATTTTTTCTTATATAATTTTTTTTATAATCCTTAAATAGGAGGTTTTCATGATCTTTCTTCCTCAAACTATATTTTCAAATTAAAAATAAATTGTGCATATTTTATAATATGTTTTCAGAAGTTAGGTAGTTCTAACCGTAACTCTGTATAAACTGGGCGATAGCAAAAAATGTAATAATTTTAACGTATATTAAATTAAATTTGACATTTCATCTGATGCACATTGTATATAGACTGCTATATGTTTTACAGCTTATATGCACTACTTCTATGATAAACAGTTTGTTTACAAAGATATTTGAGAAAACCTGACAAATGGGTTAAATTTGTCCAAATTTTACCTAATGTAGTTTGGTAGCGGGTGGTCTAAAAAATTGGTTTTAGTGTCATTTGGAATTGAATGCTCTACACATTTTATTAAGTCTATTTTTGCGAATATTGATTATTTAAAAACACACAAGCGAAAAAGCACAAACAATCCCCTTAGGCACAGATCCACCCAAGGGAAAACCTAGAATATTCGTATTGGACCACAAACAGAGCCATTGCAAAAGGAAATTGAAATTATTTTAACTGAAATATTTCCGAATGGTATGTTTAACGGTACTGCCTTACGAACTATTAAGACATAGATCTAATAGCTAGTTAAGCTGCCCAAAGCTTGATTAATCGAAATATCTTTGAAAACTGTGTTCATAAAAGAACGCATCATACTCAGCCTTATCATGAGTTTCGCCCGCACTTCGTTCCACCTGGGGCAAAAAAGTTCATGTTCGAAAAATTCCTTTTATCGGCAGCATTCAAATCGACCGAAATGTAAACATTTGACATTAAAAATGTTCACATATTTTTTGGTTGTGAACAGAACGAAACGGACAAGTTAAGTATATATTTAGTGTTTTTTTATATTAAAATATTTTTCATTCGCAAGTTAAGTACAAACCTTTATTATATGCAACGTGCATTGGAATGCTTTATTTTTTGTTTCAACTTTGTGTATATCCTTTTACTTTTTCTTTCCTAAGTTAAGTACACACTTTTTTGAATTTTTTTTTTTTTGTTTAATTTTGTTTATTTTTCGTTTATTTATTATTATTACAAATACCCCAGTAGAAATCGACACTTAAAAAGGCTAAAATCGCAAAACTTGATGTAGGTAGTTCAAAATTTTAGGTATGTTGTATGGCCAATTAGGGTTGTGTTAATCCAAATTAGCAACTTCGGAAAACTTGTGCTCGCTGCGCAGCACGCGGAAAACTACAAAAATGTGTGATTTTTTTTTTCAATTTTTTTGCTTTACAGTCATAAACTACGCATTTTTCCATAGACATCACTTTATAAGTCCATTAAATTTTCAACAATTTAAGCCTAACCGCAGCTCTATAAATCCTATCCAATACAGAAAAAGCTATGGCTCTTTGAAAATGGTCCGTTTTACCGAAAAATGACAATTTTTAGTTTTGCTGCCGTATGGATCTAAATATTGGCAACATCGCTTATCTCACTTGCAAATTTAATTTCCTTTCTTTCAAGCATAAAACAATGTCTGTGATACCAAAAAACTCACAATCTTGCGAAACTTAAAGAAGGTAAATTGGATTTTTGAAGAATTGAGGCAAACACATACATGTTTGTAGTCCAGTCGACAGGTAGTTTTAGGTCGGCAAACTTTTAAATAATGTTAAGCGATGGTTTGTTAACATTTTCCAAAGTGTTGGATTTCGTGTACCCTGTGGGGACTGCAAATTTTCAACATATATCCTCCCTTAAAAATATTCAGGGTATATTTTGTAGATCATAAAATTTCATGCAATATTGATTGATCAAACATGTATGTATGTAAATTTTGTTTCAATATATGCCGCTTAGAAAACAGGTAAATTTTCAAGTTTCCTTAAAAAACGCCAAAAATGCAGATTATCCCTCATTTTCTAAGACAAAATGAGGTGAAAATCTGCAGTTATATATATTCAGTAATAGTATGCAGTAGTTATATTCGAATTATGAGACGCTGTAATTTTTTGGGGGGACTATTGATGCATGCAACAAGTATCTGGACTTAATACCTATCTGACAGTTCCTGCGAGCCGGATCATTGTTGTCCATTCGCTCTACATGACCTAGCCATCTTAAACGTGATATGCGTATTTTTTTAACCAGGTCAATGTCGCTGTACAGCTCGTTTAGTTCTTGGTTGAACCTTCTCCTCCAAAGCCCGTTAACGCAGATAGGGCCAAAAATCTTCCGAAGAATCTTACGCTCGAAACGACTAAGGATATCTTCATCCGCTTTAGATAGAGTCCATGCCTCGGCGCCATAGAGCAGGACTGGGATGATTAGGGTCTGATACAAAGTCTCCTTTGTCTTTCGAGAGAGGGCTTTGCTACTCAATTGCCTTCCTAGCCCATAGAAACAGCGATTGACAAGAGTAATTCTTCGCTTCATTTCTGACGAGATGTTGTTGTCAGATGTTATAGCGGATCCGAGGTACACAAAGTCCCTAACTACCTCAAAGATGTACCTGTCTATTGTGATGTTTTGTCCAATCCGCCGGTGTTGTGTGTCCCTTTTTGTGGACAGCAGGTACTTCGTTTAGGCCTCATTGACTGCTAGTCCCATCTAAGCCACTTCAGCTTCAATGCTAGCAAACGTTCCACTGACAGCTCGCCGAATTCTGCCAATGATGTCTATGTCGTCAGCGTATGCTAGCAATTGCACATACTTGAAAAAAATTGTCCCACTACAATTGACTTATAATTTTTTCAAGTATTAAGTTGAAGAAATCGCACGATAGCGCATCACCTTGTCGGAATCCTTTTTTGACGTCAAAAGCTTCTGTGAGGTCAGTACCAACCTCGACGGAGCAGCGAGAGTTCTCCATCGTCATCCTGCACAGTCGGACGAGTTTTGTGGGGATGCCAAAACCTGACATGGCTCTGTATAGCTCGTCTCTATAAATGCTATCGTACGCGGCCTTAAAATCGATAAACAGGTGGTGGGTATCGATTTGGAATTCTTGGGTCGTTTCCAGGATCTGCCGTAGCGTGAACATTTGATCGATTGTGGACTTTCCTGGTCTGAAACCACACTGATAGGGGCCAATCAGGTTGCTGACGAAAGGCGTTCACATAGTACGGCAGAGAGGATCTTGTAGGCGATATTCAGGAGACTTATTCCTCTATAGTTGGCGCAGTTTAGAGGGTCTCCTTTCTTTTTTTTTCCATTCACCAGGCATACTTTCTTCTGACCAAACTTTAGAGATGAGTTGGTGTATGCACTCCACCAGGTCATCTCCGGCCGCTTTAAAAAGTTCGGCGGGTAGTCCGTCGGGTCCAGCAGCTTTGTTGTTTTTGAGTTTAGATATTGCTATCCTTACTTCATTTTGGTCAGGTGGACGGAAGTTTTGTCTGTCATCATCCATGTTGAATGGTTAATTCTGCCTGACAGCGGGATTTTGGCCTTCATCGCCGTTTAACAGTCTGCAGAAATGGTCCTTCCATGTACTCAGCACCGACTGTGACTCTACTACGAGGTTTCCATTCCTATCTCTACAGGCTTCTGTGCGGGGTTTTTATCCTTGGCATGTTCTTTTTACCTGTTGGTAAAACTTCCGCACGTTGTTCCTGGAGTAGCATCTCTCAATATCTTCGATCGCGCGCTTCTCATGCTCTCTCTTTTTCTTTTGGAGAAGCCGGTGTTCTTCCCGTCTTTTCTGCTCGTAAAGCTCGCGAGCAGCTCTCGTCTTTCTTTGCAGCGTCGCTTTATATGCCTCTTGTTTGGCTGCATGGGCCTGCCTGCATTCGTCATCAAACCAGAGGTTTCGTGGTGGTGGTCTGGTGAAACCTAGTACATCAGTTGCGGCATCTCTGATGGCTTGTTGGCAGTGTTGCCACTGATCTTCGGCACTTGATGCTGGCGGTACTGGATTTTTTGAGAGGTTACGGGATATTCGATCGGCATAGGTTCTGGCGGTTTCTTGCGATTGCAGCTTTCCGACGTCATACTTCCTCACAGTATTACTCCGTTGTTGTAGAGTTCGGGTTATTCGCATTCTTACCTTTGCTGCAACAAGGTAGTGATCCGAGTCGATGTTCGCTGCTCGAAAGGTGCGAACATCTAAGATACTGGAGGCGTGTCTTGCATCGATCGCAACGTGATCAATCTGATTGACGGTTCTTTGATCTGGGTGTCGCCAAGTCCCTTTGTGTATATCGAGATGAGGAAACCATGTGCTTGCAATGGTGACGTTATGTGCCGCTGCGAAGTCAATTAGCCTAAGTCCGTTTTCAGACGTTGTGTCGTGTAGGCTATGTTTTCCGACAATCCTACCAAAGATTTCCTCTTTACCTATTTTAGCATTAAAATCGCCTAGTACGATCTTAACGTCGTATTTAGGGCATTGCTCATATGCTTTGTCGAGGAGCTCATAGAAGTCATCCTTGGTGGCGTCATCTTTGTCCTCTGTGGGGGCATGAGGTCATTGTCCTTGATTCGTTTTCCCGGGTCGTCAACAGTAAATCCGTCCTTTTCCGAGGCTATTATTCGCTTCGCAACTTTTTCTTTTTTCCGTGGCAGGGTTGTTAACCCTACGCACAACCCCCAACCTGGAGGGCCAGGTCCTTTAATGGATTCCTTGGACAAAAGGAACCGGACAATCCGGAGTCAGTAACCCATTTCGGGGATATGAGCGCTGCCGTTGGCCCATTAAGGGTTCATCCGCCACCATCTCTATTTCAATGCCCTGACTTGCATTGAATTGTCCTAATGACCTTATCTCCAAATACGTCGAAGTAGCTCATTAGGGCGTCTGCTTCGTTGACTGTTGACGCCACCGTTGGTCCAATTGGTTGGGCTCATCCGCCGTACGTCCTCTTTCTGAGGGGCTCGTGCAAGACTTCTGCGAATCGATCAGAACAGTCATTAAAGCAGAGCATTATAGTGTTGCTATTTTTTCTGTGTTCAACACTCGCGCTTATAAGTTTAGCAGGAATGTCCAGATGGACAGACCAGTACCCGGTGGTTACCGCGGGGAGGTAAAATAAACACAATTGATGTGTACGATATAGTTGCAGCGACTGTTCATCACCAGTTTGATGCCTTTCAGTGCCTAACCTATTCATACAGCACCCAACCACCGCATGCAGCAAGTATCTGGACTTAATACCTATCTGACAGTGTAAGCCCCACTCACGTAGGACCTTTTCATAACGAGATATATGTAGGCATGTGAAGGCTTGAGTGAAAAAAATGTGTTTTGACGCGAGTTATGAAACCAACAAAAAATTGCATTTTTAACTTTTATTAAACTACTTAAATTTCATGATAACCTAAAGTAAATTCTTTGTAAACTTCTTAAATTACTTTATTTGCACAAGCTTAAGAAAATACATAGATTGAAAACGCTGCTTAGTTACATTTTAACCTAAAGTAAAATAAATTGGCAACGGAGAAACTCATCAGAAAAAATACGGCAGAATATCGAATTCATTTCCTAATTTTATTTTTACTTATAACTAATACCAAATAAATATTTACATAGATTAAGACACAGATCTTAGGATAAAATAGAAAGGGATAATATTTTATCAAATAATAGCACCCAAAATAACAGTAAATTGGAAAAGATAAATTTAAATTTTGCCCCAAGTGAATTAGAAACCATCTGTGAAATTGATATTACGAGTGAAATAGAGAATCTTTCGGAAACCTTTAATCTTTCGATTGGTAACAACTTAGCAATTGCAACAAATATGACCAAACCTAATACACGCTCTTTGACAAATTAGAAAAAAAACCCCTCGCGTGTGCTGTAAAAAAAAATAATAGTGTTCACTCGCGTCGTAGGATGAATGAAAAAGATGCCCACTCGCGCTGAAGAAGAAAAAAAAAATAAATAAAACGCATTCGCATAACAAATTATCCTCTATTCTGTCCCAAGACCTTTGTGCTTAACTGCCTCTTTCTTATCTACTGTAGGCATCGTATGACCATACAATGCTTGCGGTAAATAGATAAGGGCATCTGAATTTGTCTTATTGTGCTGAATGTTTAGATTGATTTTTTGTAAACAGGCTGTCTTATGGGCATAACACCTAAGACAGTTTGATTATTACAGAAGTTAATTTTGATTTTCACTGCGCAGTTCGACTTAATCAGAGTTGTGTTTTGTATGTAAGTATTTTTAAATGGTAAGTGATTTTTGTGTCGTGTATTCAAATGTTCGTGGTTTAAGAAAGAATTTCTTTCACGTGTACGTCTACACTGTTCAACACAGGCCAGCTGTTTTGGCATTAAGTGAAACTCAGGTTGGATTAAATACTGATTTATCAGAATTTGCTCTACATGGGTATAGCTTGGTGCCATTACTCTTTTCTCATCATGGTCTCGTGGTCTATGTTAGGAATGATATTGCTTGCCAGAGCCTTCCCCAATATGGGCAATGTTCCAACACGGACTTTAACTTCTTATGGCTCAAATTCACTGTCCGCAAGCATGTCATTTATTATTGTTTTATTTACAGGAGTCCAAATCTTGACAGTAATTCGACTTGTAACGAGTTTGATGCACTGTCTGATTCCATCTCGAAAATTGTTTCCCTTTGTCCTCGCACTGAAATCGTTATTGCGGGCGATTTCAATGTACACAATTCCAACTGGCTCCGCTATTCTGGTCAGACAACACCCGAAGGAAGGTATGTCGAGCTCTTTGCCGGGTTACATCACCTTACCCAACTGATCGATGTGGGTAAGGGACCCATACTCTTGACTTGTTTCTTACTTCTCACCCTGATAAATATACCATTAGTGTAACTTCTCCATTTGGCACTTCAGACCATTGTATCATTTCAGCTAATTTCTCATCCCCCACCCATCCAGTTAAAGAAAAACTTCCCACCAGGACCGTTTGGCAATACGAGAAAGCCAACTGGGACGGCCTGAATTTCTTTTTCCGAAACTTTAACTGGTCACTATGCTTCTTCGATAGTGACATTGATGCCAGTGCTGAAATGATCACAAATGTGATTCTTCTAGGGATGCGTGCTTTTATTCCTAACAGAGTAAAAAGCATCAAACCTAAAGAAAAGTCTTGGTTTAATTAGTGTGTAAATTAAATTAGAGTGTAAAGAAGCTATCAGGCTCAAAGAAGTAAGTTTCCGATCTTACAAAGCCAACCCTACAGAGGAAAATCGGAAAAAGCACAAACAAGCAAGGAACTCATGCAACTCCGTTATAGAAAGAACCAAATTTTTGCATGACCAAAAATTACGGCAAAAAATTCTGCAGTGTCCCAAAGGCAGTAAAAATTTTTGGTCATTTGTAAAAAATATAAAAAACTCCTCGACATCTTCGGTTCCAACGCTCATCGACAATAACAAACCAATTGTTTACTCTTCAGAGAAGGCAAACTTGCTCGCCGCCCATTTCGCTGCCAGCTCCACGCTGCCTCAAAGCAACGTTGCCCCTCCTGTACTTGAGAATTTAAATTTTTCCATGGGACACATTTTTTTCCGCACTCGTACAGTAGCAAGAGTTCTCAAAGATCTCGATATACACAAATCCGCTGGCCCGGATGGTATACCCCCGATTCTTCTGAAGAGGTGTTCTTCCACACTGGCAAAGCCACTGCGTAAGCTTTTCCATCGCTCCTACTCTTCTGGAATCTTTCCTAGAAGATGGAAAACAGCATTTGTCCAGCCTGTCCCTAAGAAAGGTGACCCATCCTCCCCCTCCTCCTACCGACCCATATCACTGACATCCCTTCTTTCTAAGGTCATGGAAACACTGATTAACCGTCAGCTTAAGGAATATCTCGAAGATCGTAAGCTTCTCCATGACCGTCAGTATGGCTTCCGCAGCAACCGTTCCACTGGTGATCTGATGGCATATCTCACCGAACAGTGGAACAAATCTTTACATCGCTTTGGTGAAAGTAAGATTATTGCTCTTGATATCTCCAAGGCATTTGATAGAGTTTGGCATGAAGCTCTCTTATCGAAAATGCGTGCTTTTGGGATCGATAATACTCTTGTTCGTTGGATTAGAAGCTATCTTCTGGACCGTTCAATACAAGTTGTATTGGACGGATTCAAGTCTGATTCCCATAAAATAAATGCTGGTGTGCCCCAGGGCTCTGTTCTGTGCTCGACTCTTTTCCTCATTTTTATAAATGATCTTCTGTCTGTTACTTCTAATCCACTTAACTGTTTTGCTGACGACTCTACCCTCAGCTTTTCATATTCGTTCGATAATTCACGTCCTTCGCCTTCGGACGTACAATTGCAACGGTGCCGTATGTCAAGCTCATTAAACTCCGATTTATACAGCATTGTCAAATGGGGTAATAGAAATCGTGTGGAGTTTAATGCTTCGAAAAGTCAATGCTGTCTTCTGTCGTTAAAGTTAAACATTCCCCCAATGCCATTGTCCATGAATGGCACTTACATCGAAGAAACCGAAAAGCTCTCAGTACTCGGTATGTGTGTCAACGACGACCTCCGTTGGAACGACCATATATTTGAGATCGCTAAGAATGCTGCAAAGTGCTTAGGTTTTCTGTATCGGTGTAAGAAGTACTTTTCCCCATCTGATCTGGCTACAATTTATAAAGCGTTTATACGCCCTAAACTCGAGTATAACTCCCACCTCTGGGCAGGTGCTTCGCAAACATCGCTTCACCTGCTTGATAGAATACAAAATCGAGCGTTAAGATTGATAGGTAATAGAACTGCCGCTGAAACAATTGCCCCACTCGAACACCGACGCAATGTTTCATGTCTTTCCTTATTTTATCGTTTCTTTTACAAAAAATGTTCACTCGAAGTAGCCAGTTGCATTCCTCCCCTTAAAAGTTTCTCCCGTAATACTCGTCTCGCAAGGAATGCTCATCAGTTCACCCTTGAGCCTAATTTCGGACGTACCGTGAAATATAGGGATTCTTTTTTTAGCCGAACGACACGAATCTGGAATAGTTTACCCGGCGGGATTTTCCCTTGCCATTTTGATCTGCAAACATTCAAAACCAATGTTAATCGGCACCTCCTATCTCTCCCCTCCCTATCTTCGTAATGCCCGCGCAGTGTGTTCTACATTAAAAGGGAAACACATAATCCCTTGTGCGCGCGTTAATTATAAAAAAAAAAAAAAAAAAAAACACACCTATTTCTTTTAATGAGTTATTAACTCGTTAAGAATACCGGATGCCATCAAGGACCTTCCACGGTTTGACGGCAATACATGGCTTCTTTACGAATTTTTGACTAATGTCAAAGATATTCTTTTACCGGTAACGTTAGTTCCTAACGTAACCTATCAGAAAATATTGCTCAGAGCCATCCGAAACAAAATAGATGGACCAGCAAATAAGGTCCTTAATATGTACAGGAGACCACTAGAATGATCAAAAATAAAAGAGAACAAAACAAAATTTTGAAATTAATTGTCAAACTTTCATGGCATTTGTCCACTAACGAATTACATAATCTAGCCAACGTCGATTATGTTTTTGCAAGAATGTTAAAGCTAAAAGAAGAGTCTGATAATGTACTTATAACAAATTTAATTAATTTCTAGGTTCAAGTTATAACGTACCTTGTTGTCTATTAATTTTATGTATAAACTCTATTATTTGTATTTACTATATGTGTCTAATTTGTTTTTTCTGTTCTTTTTTGCCATTTATTCTTTTAATTATATATTTATTTCTTTTTGTTATTTATTAATTCAGTTAACTATTTTTAAACTTATTTATTTATCAATTAATGTTTGTGTATTTATTTATTTTTGTTTATTAATTGATTTTGTTCGTTTCATTATTTATTTAGTTGTTTTATTTACTTAATTTTTGTTTATGTACTTTGTATTCATTTATTTTTTAATTTATTTATTTACCCACTTACTAAATTAATTAATTATTCATTCATATATTTATTTAAACAATATCATGTTGTATATAATTTTTTTTATTGCTTTTCTCTTCTTTTTGAAGCTTTCAATTCTATGATATTAAATATAAGTTAAGAAATACATAATATGTACAATCTATCCATACACATATAAAAATATAGATACACAAAAACATATATTTTTTCTTATATAATTTTTTTTATAATCCTTAAATAGGAGGTTTTCATGATCTTTCTTCCTCAAACTATATTTTCAAATTAAAAATAAATTGTGCATATTTTATAATATGTTTTCAGAAGTTAGGTAGTTCTAACCGTAACTCTGTATAAACTGGGCGATAGCAAAAAATGTAATAATTTTAACGTATATTAAATTAAATTTGACATTTCATCTGATGCACATTGTATATAGACTGCTATATGTTTTACAGCTTATATGCACTACTTCTATGATAAACAGTTTGTTTACAAAGATATTTGAGAAAACCTGACAAATGGGTTAAATTTGTCCAAATTTTACCTAATGTAGTTTGGTAGCGGGTGGTCTAAAAAATTGGTTTTAGTGTCATTTGGAATTGAATGCTCTACACATTTTATTAAGCCTATTTTTGCGAATATTGATTATTTAAAAACACACAAGCGAAAAAGCACAAACAATCCCCTTAAGCACAGATCCACCCAAGGGAAAACCTAGAATATTCGTATTGGACCACAAACAGAGCCATTGCAAAAGGAAATTGAAATTATTTTAACTGAAATATTTCCGAATGGTATGTTTAACGGTACTGCCCTACGAACTATTAAGACATAGATCTAATAGCTAGTTAAGCTGCCCAAAGCTTGATTAATCGAAATATCTTTGAAAACTGTGTTCATAAAAGAACGCATCATACTCAGCCTTATCATGAGTTTCGCCCGCACTTCGTTCCACCTGGGGCAAAAAAGTTCATGTTCGAAAAATTCCTTTTATCGGCAGCATTCAAATCGACCGAAATGTGAAACATTTGACATTAAAAATGTTCACATATTTTTTGGTTGTGAACAGAACGAAACGGACAAGCTAAGTAGAATATATTTAGTCTTTTTTATATTAAAATATTTTTCTTTCGCAAGTTAAGTACAAACCTTTATTATATACAACTTGCATTGGAATGCTTTATTTTTTGTTTCAACTTTGTGTATATCCTTTTACGTTTTCTTTCCTAAGTTAAGTACACACTTTTTTGAAATTCTTTTTTTTTTGTTTAATTTTATTTATTTTCCGTTACAAATACCCCAGTAGAAATCGACACTTAAAAAGGCTAAAATCGCAAAACTTGATGTAGGTAGTTCAAAATTGTAGGTATGTTTTATGGACCAATTAGGGTTGTGTTAATCCAAATTAGCAACTTCGGAAAACTTGTGCTCGCTGCGCAGCACGCGAAAAACTACAAAAATTTGTGATTTTTTTTTAAATTTTTTTGCTTTACAGTCATAAACTACGCATTTTTCCATAGACATCACTTTATAAGTCCATTAAATTTTCAACAATTTAAGCCTAACCGCAGCTCTATAAATCCTATCCAATACAGAAAAAGCTATGGCTCTTTGAAAATGGTCCGTTTTACCGAAAAATGACAATTTTTAGTTTTGCTGCCGTATGGATCTAAATATTAGGAACATCGCTCATCTCACTTGCAAATTTAATTTCCTTTCTTTCAAGCATAAAACAATGTCTGTGATACCAAAATACTCACAATCTTGCGAAACTTAAAGAAGGTAAATTGGATTTTTGAAGAATTGAGGCAAACACATACATGTTTGTATGTAGTTAGTTTTAGGTCGGCAAACTTTTAAATAATGTTAAGCGATGGTTTGTTAACATTTTCCAAAGTGTTGGACCTCGTGTACCCTGTGGGGACTGCAAATTTTCAACATATATCCTCCGTTAAAAATGTTCAGGGTATATTTTGTAGATCATAAAGTTTCATGCAATATTGATTGATCAAACATGTATGTATGTAAATTTTGTTTCAATATATGCCGCTTAGAAAACAGGTAAATTTTCAAGTTTCCTTAAGAAACGCCAAAAATGCAGATTATCCCTCATTTTCTAAGACAAAATGAGGTGAAAATCTGCAGTTCTATATATTCAGTAATAGTATGCAGTAGCTATATTCGAATTATGACACGCTGTAATTTTTTGGGGAGACTATTGATGCATGCAGCAAGTACTTACTTACTTAGGTGGCGCTACAGTTCGGGACGAACCTGGGCCTCAACCAACATGCCTCTCCAGCCAACTCGGTCTTTGGCTAGCTGCCTCCAGTTTTGCACTCCAAGTTGGTTCAGGTCGTCCTCCACTTGAGCGCGCCACCTAAGGCGAGGTCTTCCTTGACTGCGTCTACCCTCTGGGATGGAATCGAAGATCCTGCGAGCCGGATCATTGTTGTCCATTCGCTCTACATGACCTAGCCATCTTAAACGTGATATGCGTATTTTTTTAACCAGGTCAATGTCGCTGTACAGCTCGTTTAGTTCTTGGTTGAACCTTCTCCTCCAAAACCCGTTAACGCAGATAGGGCCAAAAATCTTCCGAAGAATCTTACGCTCGAAACGACTAAGGATATCTTCATCCGCTTTAGATAGAGTCCATGCCTCGGCGCCATAGAGCAGGACTGGGATGATTAGGGTCTGATACAGAGTCTCCTTTGTCTTTCGAGAGAGGGCTTTGCTACTCAATTGCCTTCCTAGCCCATAGAAACAGCGATTGACAAGAGTAATTCTTCGCTTCATTTCTGACGAGATGTTGTTGTCAGATGTTATAGCGGATCCGAGGTACACAAAGTCGCTAACTACCTCAAAGTTGTACCTGTCTATTGTGATGTTTTGTCCAATCCGCCGGTGTTGTGTGTCCCTTTTTGTGGACAGCAGGTACTTCGTTTAGGCCTCATTGACTGCTAGTCCCATCTTAGCCACTTCAGCTTCAATGCTAGCAAACGTTCCACTGACAGCTCGCCAAGTTCTGCCAATTATGTCTATGTCGTCAGCGTATGCTAGCAATTGCACAGACTTGAAAAAAATTGTCCCACTACAATTGACATTTAATTTTTTCAAGTATTAAGTTGAAGAAATCGCACGATAGCGCATCACCTTGTCGGAATCCTTTTTTGACGTCAAAAGCTTCTGTGAGGTCAGTACCAACCTTGACGGAGCAGCGAGAGTTCTCCATCGTCATCCTGCACAGTCGGACGAGTTTTGTGGTGATGCCAAAACCTGACATGGCTCTGTATAGCTCGTCTCTATAAATGCTATCGTACGCGGCCTTAAAATCGATAAACAGGTGGTGGGTATCGATTTGGAATTCTTGGGTCGTTTCCAGGATCTGCCATAGCGTGAACATTTGATCGATTGTAGACTTTCCTGGTCTGAAACCACAATGATAGGGGCCAATCAGGTTGCTGACGAAAGGCGTTCACATAGTACGGTAGAGAGGATCGGGCAAACGATGCTGAGGTTCCATTCACCAGGCATACTTTCTTCTGACCAAACTTTAGAGATGAGTTGGTGTATGCACTCCACCAGGTCATCTCCGGCCGCTTTAAAAAGTTCGGCGGGTAGTCCGTCGGGTCCAGCAGCTTTGTTGTTTTTGAGTTTAGATATTGCTATCCTTACTTCATTTTGGTCAGATGGACGGAAGTTTTGTCTGTCATCATCCATGTTGAATGGTTAATTCTGCCTGACAGCGGGATTTTGGCCTTCATCGCCGTTTAACAGTCTGCAGAAATGGTCCTTCCATATACTCAGCACCGACTGTGACTCTACTACGAGGTTTCCATTCCTATCTCTACAGGCTTCTGTGCGGGGTTTTTTTCCTTGGCATGTTCTTTTTACCTGTTGGTAAAACTTCCCCACGTTGTTCCTGGAGTAGGATCTCCCAATATCTTCGATCGCGCGCTTCTCATGCTCTCTCTTTTTCTTTTGGAGAAGCCGGTGTTCTTCCCGTCTTTTCTGCTCGTAAAGCTCGCGAGCAGCTCTCGTCTTTCTTTGCAGCGTCGCTTTATATGCCTCTTGTTTGGCTGCATGGGCCTGCCTGCATTCGTCATCAAACCAGAGGTTTCGTGGTGGTGGTCTGGTGAAACCTAGCACATCAGTTGCGGCATCTCTGATGGCTTGTTGGCAGTGTTGCCACTGATCTTCGGCACTTGATGCTGGCGGTACTGGATTTCTTGAGAGGTTACGGGATATTCGATCGGCATAGGTTCTGGCGGTTTCTTGCGATTGCAGCTTTCCGACGTCATACTTCCTCACAGTATTACTCCGTTGTTGTGGAGTTCGGGTTATTCGCATTCTTACCTTTGCTGCAACAAGGTAGTGATCCGAGTCGATGTTAGCTGCTCGAAAGGTGCGAACATCCAAGATACTGGAGGCATGTCTTGCATCGATCGCAACGTGATCAATCTGATTGACGGTTCTTTGATCTAGGTGTCGCCAAGTCCCTTTGTGTATATCGAGATGAGGAAACCGTGTGCTTGCAATGGTGACGTTATGTGCCGCTGCGAAGTCAATTAGCCTAAGTCCGTTTTCAGACGTTGTGTTGTGTAGGCTATGTTTTCCGACAATCCCACCAAAGATTTCCTCTTTACCTATTTTGGCATTAAAATCGCCTAGTACGATCTTAACGTCGTATTTAGGGCATTGCTCATATGTTTTGTCGAGGAGCTCATAGAAGTCATCCTTGGTGGCGTCATCTTTGTCCTCTGTGGGGGCATGAGCGCATATTAGGCTAATGTTGTCGAATTTAGCCTTGATACGGATTGTCACAAGTCGCTCACTTACGTTTGTAAAGCGCAAGACTTCTTGCCTTAGTCTACCGCTTATGACGAATCCGCATCCAAATAAACGCTGTGGTCTTCATGGATGGCAGTAATTCCTGCTCTGTAGCAGTCTAGGGCCTCCGCTAGTTGTTTGGATGCACGTGGTCTGTTAAGAGTTCTAACATTCCACGTGCAGATCCGAAGGTCGTTGTCCTTGATTCGTTTTTCCGGGTCTTCAACAGTAAATCCGTCCTTTTCCGAGGCTATTGGTTGCTTCGCAACTTTTTCTTTTTTCCGTGGCAGGGTTGTTAACCCTACGCACAACCCCCAACCTGGAGGGCCAGGTCCTTTAATGGATTCCTTGGACAAAAGGAACCGGACAATCCGGAGTCAGTAACCCACTTCGGGGATATGAGCGCTGCCGTTGGCCCATTAAGGGTTCATCCGCCACCATCTCTATTTCAATGCCCTGACTTGCATTGAATTGTCCTAATGACCTTATCTCCAAATACGTCGAAGTAGCTCATTAGGGCGTCTGCTTCGTTGACTGTTGACGCCACCGTTGGTCCAATTGGTTGGGCTCATCCGCCGTACGTCCTCTTTCTGAGGGGCTCGTGCAAGACTTCTGCGAATCGATCAGAACAGTCATTAAAGCAGAGCATTATAGTGTTGCTATTTTTTCTGTGTTCAACACTCGCGCTTATAAGTTTAGCAGGAATGTCCGGATGGACAGACCAGTACCCGGTGGTTACCGCGGGGAGGTAAAATAAACACAATTGATGTGTACGATATAGTTGCAGCGACTGTTCATCACCAGTTTGATGCCTTTCAGTGCCTAACCTATTCATACAGCACCCAACCACCGCATGCAGCAAGTATCTGGACTTAATACCTATCTGACAGTGTAAGCCCCACTCACGTAGGACCTTTTCATAACGAGATATATGTAGGCATGTGAAGGCTTGAGTGAAAAAAATGTGTTTTGACGCGAGTTATGAAACCAACAAAAAATTGCATTTTTAACTTTTATTAAACTACTTAAATTTCATGATAACCTAAAGTAAATTCTTTGTAAACTTCTTAAATTACTTTATTTGCACAAGCTTAAGAAAATACATAGATTGAAAACGCTGCTTAGTTACATTTTAACCTAAAGTAAAATAAATTGGCAACGGAGAAACTCATCAGAAAAAATACGGCAGAATATCGAATTCATTTCCTAATTTTATTTTTACTTATAACTAATACCAAATAAATATTTACATAGATTAAGACACAGATCTTAGGATAAAATAGAAAGGGATAATATTTTATCAAATAATAGCACCCAAAATAACAGTAAATTGGAAAAGATAAATTTAAATTTTGCCCCAAGTGAATTAGAAACCATCTGTGAAATTGATATTACGAGTGAAATAGAGAATCTTTCGGAAACCTTTAATCTTTCGATTGGTAACAACTTAGCAATTGCAATAAATATCACCAAACCTAACACAACTATTTCTTTTAATGAGTTATTAACTCGTTAAGAATACCGGATGCCATCAAGGACCTTCCACGGTTTGACGGCAATACATGGCTTCTTTACGAATTTTTGACTAATGTCAAAGATATTCTTTTACCGGTAACGTTAGTTCCTAACGTAACCTATGAGAAAATATTGCTCAGAGCCATCCGAAACAAAATAGATGGACCAGCAAATAAGGTCCTTAATATGTACAGGAGACCACTAGAATGATCAAAAATAAAAGACAACAAAACAAAATTTTGAAATTAATTGTCAAACTTTCATGGCATTTGTCCACTAACGAATTACATAATCTAGCCAACGTCGATTATGTTTTTGCAAGAATGTTAAAGCTAAAAGAAGAGTCTGATAATGTACTTATAACAAATTTAATTAATTTCTAGGTTCAAGTTATAACGTACCTTGTTGTCTATTAATTTTATGTATAAACTCTATTATTTGTATTTACTATATGTGTCTAATTTGTTTTTTCTGTTCTTTTTTGCCATTTATTCTTTTAATTATATATTTATTTCTTTTTGTTATTTATTAATTCAGTTAACTATTTTTAAACTTATTTATTTATCAATTAATGTTTGTGTATTTATTTATTTTTGTTTATTAATTGATTTTGTTCGTTTCATTATTTATTTACTTGTTTATTTATTTAGTTGTTTTATTTACTTAATTTTTGTTTATTTACTTAGTATTCATTTATTTTTTAATTTATTTATTTACCCACTTACTAAATTAATAAATTATTCATTCATATATTTATTTAAACAATATCATGTTGTATATAATTTTTTTTATTGCTTTTCTCTTCTTTTTGAAGCTTTCAATTCTATGATATTAAATATAAGTTAAGAAATACATAATATGTACAATCTATCCATACATATATAAAAATATAGATACACAAAAACATATATTTTTTCTTATATAATTTTTTTTTATAATCCTGTATAAACTGGGCGATAGCAAAAAAATGTAATAATTTTAAACTTTGTTATTGGTCAATAAACAAACAAACAAACTGGATTAAGAGAACCCCTAGGTTCTACGATTAGATCAATGAAACTTACATCATTAGCTGAAGTATTTTCTCTCTGCATTAAAGAAGAGAATACATCTTATATCCGATACCAAAACAAACCTTTACCAAAGCCATCAATACGTCCTAACCCCCAAATAAATGGGCTATCCTTAGACAACCGAATTTTAGCCACATTTATTCATCCCAAAACATAAAACCTGGTCAATTAAACATAAGATTTTCCCCACAGCAATATATCCTCAACAACAAATGAACTACCAGAGACCACAGCAATATGAACCCTACCAACAAGTTTTCTTTACGTACATTAAATTTGACATTTCATCTGATGCACATTGTATATAGACTGCTATAGTACTATCCTGACGTTATCTCGAATGACAAAAATCTCGAATGGAAAAAATCTCGAAAAAACAAATTTTTAATCTAGAATGAAAAATTCTCGAATGCATAATAATCTCGAAAAAAGAAGTAATTCGAGATTTGTCGTACCTATATATTTTAAGACTTTAAACTGAAATAAAAAGGATTTCATGTTTAGTTTATCAAACAATTTATTTATTTGGGGAAATCAACAACAAAGATATGTCCCACTTTGATATATTTAAGTATGAAGAAGGTATGGGAGGGCATGCTGCCCCCTGCAACCCCCCTGCTTGGGCTAACACTATAGGATTTGGAAAAGGTGCAAGGTTGGGTATGTGCAACGTTTCTTTTTGATTTAAAGAACTTTAGCATAAACCCAATCTCGAACATACTCCAAATCCTATATTTAGCCCAAGCAGGGGGGTTGCAGGGGCAGCAGCGCCCCCCCTGCCCCCATTAGGGTGTCCCGTAATTTTTTTGTGGCCTATCCTAACGAAAGACCCCTCAAAAGTTGCGTATTTAGGAGCAAATTACGGGAAAAATTATAAAAAAAATATTCAAGGGTACTTTTGGTTCTCTACGAGCCGTTGAAGTTCAGAGAAATAAGCAATTTTTCTTTTTTTTTCTAATTTTATCTCACATAAATACATTCTTCCTTAAATATTTTACTTTTACTTATGTGATAGTTTGAATGTTTTAGTTGTATTTGAGGACTTATTTTGCATATCGATTGGTCGATAATATTTAAACAACACATTACAACACCACTTACATTCTTCTTTCGTATTTAAAAAAAATATAACTGTTCTATCTAATCTAGTTCACTATCCCTAATACGTAGTTGGATGTAACGTCGCAACATGCTAAAAAGATTCGATCCGGTACCCAAAATATAATATTTCTCTATGTGTTTGTTTATAAAGCTGTCTTCATACCTGCTCTATATATTTGGTTGCCTAATAAATCTATTAGCCTACTTTGTTCTTTCTAGTAATACGATTTTTCGCACCGTATTTTTTTATGTCTATAAAGCTTTTGCATTATGCAACTTGTTTAGTAGAAGAAATCAAATAAATCAAGTGTTTAGCTGAAACTTTTATAGTGTTTTTTGTTCTAATTGTGTTGTTTTTTGTTTGTTAAATAGTAAAACGTTGCAAATCAAAATGAGTTTGGGGCCTCGTCGACAAGAAACATTGTGTCCTTTTTTTGGCCCCTTTATTGAACTTAAAAAAAATAAGTTACCTCTAGTGAAAGATGTGATCAAATATATTCTTTTCACACAAAGCGATCTCAAAACAAAATACAATTGCAGAAATCCATCTTACTCCGAAGTTTTTTTTTAATGTGAGGACAGAAATACAGAATATTTGGAAAAGTTCATCGATTCCAGTTGTGTGTCATGATCGAATCCTACAAATAATCAAAATTCATTTTAATAAATGTATGACCCTTAAAAGATATCCCTGTTCAAAAAAAAAACAAAGCTATAACAATAATTTGCAAGATTTTATTACAATTGCGAGCACAAAGTTATTTGACATTGCATCGTGTAAGTGTGATTTGTTTGATGATTGTCGTTGTGATAAGGATAATAAAGTACCTGTTAATGAAAGATCATTTTTAATGGACCAGAGAAGTGACAGAAAAATGGTGATTGGGTCTGCTGACAAACCTGAAACCCTAAAAATACAAAAACGCCTCGATCGAAAAGAACGTTTTGGATTTAATAATCAAAGGGGTGCGTCTCCTGTCTTACCAATTTTAGTCGAGGCAGTCAATACATCAGAGTGGTTCGAATATATAGAGCAGGTCGATTCAATGCAGCCAGTCGAAACGGTAGAGCCGCAGATTACTTTATCAGAACCCTATACCTCATCAGGTAAGCGTAATTTACTTGCCCTTCCATCTGTGGCAAGAGTTTGGGACAGGTATGGGCTTTCTGTTCGTTCTGCTGCAGCAGTTGATTCCGCAGTACTCCAGGATGTTGGAATTATAAAAGAGCTTAATACGACTCTTGTTATTGATAAAAATAAAATACATATAGCTTTGTCTAAATCAAGAAATAGCCTTTCAAACCAATACGGTTGTGTCTTAGCTCGAAGTATATATTTTGATGCACGGAAAGATAAGACTCTTGTTTCCCAAGCAAAAGATGGTTTTTATTATCCGAAGGAGATTTTAGAAGAGCATTTTCAATTCTTGCAGAACCAGGATCCATATTCTTAGGCCATGTAACTCCGAAATGTGGAACAGGAAAAGGAATATGTAATTCAATGGTAGATTATTTAAAAATCAAAGGACTCGATTTGAAAACTATTCTCTGCATTGGATGTGACGGCACTGCAACTAATATTAGTTGGGGAGGAGGTGTAATTTGTTACATGGAACAGGAATAAGGTCGACCTTTACAGTGGGCAATATGTTTACTCCACGCCAACGAATTGCCACTAAGACACCTTTTCACGAACTTATATGGATCTACTTCAGGACCTCGTGAGTATTCTGGCCCGATCGGTAAAGCACTACCTTTTTTGCCTGTTATGGGAAACGAACCTGATATTGAGCAAAATATCGCAGTTCAATTGAGTACCGAACAAAAAAATCGCTTTGAAATGAGTCAAGCAATCAAATCAGGTTACTGTGCTCCCGGATTAGCAAATCGACAGCCTGGGAAAATGGCGCATTCAAGATGGGTCACAACTTCAAACAGAATACTAAGACTTTATGTAGGTTCCAGTAATCCATCTGAAAATTTAAAAATTCTTGTGGAATGCATAATAAAAGCACCAGTTTGGTTTTCTATTAAAAACAAACCGTATTTGATAGATCGAGCGAATCACATATTCGAATTCATTTTTCTCTCAAGATGGTTGCCAGAAAATTTTAAATCAATAATCGATGCAATAATTCAAAGAAACACCTTTTTTGCTAACCCTGAAAATATTTTGGTGGCAATGCTCTTCGACGAAAGGAATTATGTCAAAGGAATTTTAAAAGCGACACAAACTGTTACGTACGACAGCACTGGTCGTACGTGTACAGCCTTCTGCTGTGTAGAGTAAAAGAAATTCAGATAAATAATAATTTCAGTCTCTCTTAGTCACTTAGACGGAGAGGTTCGTGCTTTCTTACAATTGTAAAACGGAGAAAATAAAAGTGAGTTTTTTGGATACTTTTCCCACTAAAAACAAATAGGATGTGTTTTATTTTATAATTGTACGGAACATTATGGTCATTCAGAGCCGACCTATAGACACGGGAGTGAAAATAGTGAAATACAAAAAAGGAAAAAAGTGTGATTTAAAATCAGGAGGATGAGAGCTATCGAAGAAGGAAGGACAGGACCCATCCGGGAGGATGGTGAATGATAGACAGCACAGGAGGTGCCTGGAGGACCCATGGAGAGCGGCACAGGACGTGCTTTGAGGACAAAACAGGACATTTGAGGTAACATGATCGGCTACACAACTGGAAAATGTGCAGTTCGATCATGAAAACTTTAATATTTAAATTATTTTTTGCGGCACAATTTGTCCATCTGCGCGCCTTACAAACGCACAGATTGGTCATTTTGTCATTTTTGCGGCATAAATTGTCCATATGCGCATCTTACAAATGCACAGATTGGCCATTTATTTAATTTTTGCGGCTCGAATTGTCCATCTGCGTATCTTACAAATGCACAGATCGGCACATTTATTTAATTTTTTTGCGGCTCAAATTTTCCTTCTGTGCATCTTACAAATGCATAGAATGATAATTTGAAAAAAATTCTGCGTTTGCATTTTCAATGAGTCCATCTGTACATCTTACAAATGTACAGTTTGGCAGAGTTTTGTTTTTTTTGCGTCTCGCCTAAGCAGCAGAATATGTGCCTAACACATAGTAGCACGGAGTAGTACTCTGCGCTGACACGTTTTGCTAAGAAAACATCTGGATTTTGTATATAGGTTTTTTTTTTTTAAGAAACAACAAAGGAAAAACCGGTCGACCACTGCTAGCTACAGTGCTAGCCACCAGCACACAGCCACAGCACATGGTAGGTTTAGGTATATAGAAAATGAAACAACAAAAGCGACGCCGGCGAAGATTGTTGTTTTTGGGTTTTTGTTCTTTTTATGGTCTGAGTCGAGTTAGTTTTGTTAAAACCACCAAACAAGGAAAGTGCGGACGCGTCCATCAAAACTAATTTTATTGAAAAGAAAAAAAAGATGTAAATCAGTGAGAAAAGTTGCCAGGAAGGCCCGAAAAATAAGGAAATAAAGGAGTTGTACCATCATGGCGGACCAAACAAAGGAAAAAGGTATTCAGAAAAGTTTTTCTCTTCAAGAGTTTTTTTTTCTCGATAAAATAAATAAATTTGTGTATGTGCCGTGGTCTAGTGTGGTGAATAAATAGGTTGGTGAACTTAGTGAAAGTAAGGAATTATATTTCTAAATAATAAGTGGGGACACCTACCAGAATTTGAGGTACAAAATAATATTGCCTACCAGTAGGAGCATTAGATGAGGTTGGTGTAAAGGATGTTATTCGATAAAGAATTGTGTGGAGGAATTGGTACATTTTTGGGAAATATTTTTTTTTAAGAGTTATTGAATAAAAAGTGTCTTAGATTAATTATTTCTAAATTGAATTATGGATGGCAAATGGATTGGATAAAAATTTGGGAAAATTTACAGAGTTCTAGGATGGGATTCTGGATATCAATAGCACAGGATGTGTTGGTATATTTATATCTGGAATTGCGGAATTATCAGCACAGGATGTGCTGGGATAAGTAAAAAATAAAAATTCCAGGATGGGATTAAGGAATTATTAGCACAGGCTGTGCTGGGGTTTTTATAGAAAAAATTCCAGGATGGAATTAAGGAATTATCAGCACAGGATGCGCTGGGATACGTAAAAAAATAAAAATTTCAGAATGAGATTAAGGGAATTGTTAGCACAGGATAAGTCTGCAAAAATATGAAAAGTGATTTAGTACATTAGCGGCACGGGATGTAGTAGTACACCTATATCAGGAATTAAGCAATAATTAGCACAGTAGGTCCTGGATATTTAAAAAATTAAATTTTTAAGAAGGGGATTTAAGAATTATTTGCACAGGCTGTGCTGGAATATTTATAGAAAAAATCCAGGATGGGATTTAGGAATTATTAGCACAGGATGTGCTGGAATATATAAAAAATAATATGAATTCCAGGATGGGATTTAGGAACTATTAACACAGGAGGTGCTGGGATGTTTAAAAAAGTAAAATTATAATTCCAGGAGGGGATTGAAGAAATTATTAGCACAAGATGTGTTTGCAAAATTTGAATATTCGAAGATGGGATTAAAGGAAAATTTAATTTTTGTACAGATTTTTTATTAGGTAGGTTGGATTAAGGAATTAAGGTAGTACAAGGAATGTAATATATACTTGTCCAAGCCCGGATATATCAAGAGGACTTGACTAATTAAAATTCTAGGATAGAATAAATATTATATAGTTGACATAGGATGTGCAACATATGAAATGAGAATACAAGAGGACCTTGTTAAGAAAAGATTCTAGGATAGAATTCAGTACCCAGTTAGGCAATTAGGGTAAATGGTCCTGGCTTCGCAGGACAGCCAAGGAAGACCAGGAAGTAGCGGGAGCTAAAGGAGGAACGAAGGAACCTGGCAATACGCCTCAAGTAAGCGTAAATCTCACACTTCCCATGCAGCAGCATGATATAATGCCCACGTGGGGGAAATTTGGAGGAGCGCTATCCGACTGGATGAGCTTTAGGGATAGGTTTAAGGCGGCCATTCACGACAACCCGGATGTGTCAATGGCGTATAATTATCCCTACTTAAGGAATTCACTGTCGGGAGACGCGGAAAAGGCTCTAGGACAGAGCAATCTGGTGTAAGGAAGCTACCAAGAGGCCTGGGAACGCCTTTACCAGTTATACAACAAACCATACCACATAGCAAAGGAACAGGTCAACAAATTCTACCAGCTACCGTTCCTGGGAGGTAGACCGACAGCAAAGGATTTGCAGAGGATGTCAAACGAGACATATGAAGCCATTCGGCAGATGAAGGCTTTGGAGTTACCAGTGGAGCACCGGGACCTGGTATTTGTGTTTGGATTACACGACAGGCTAGACCCAGGCACTAGAGAGCAATGGAAATGCTAGATTTTCTAGACAAACAAGCAGGATCGCTTGAGGACGCCAGGATGGTAAGGGTAGTAGGAGTACCCGTAGCGGGAACATCCGGATGGTAAGGAAGCCAGAGAAGGGTTTGAACACCAAGCCCAATACGCAGAGGAAGAGAAACACAAACTGGTAGGACACCATGTGTGGCATGTGGTCTAGATACCCACGGGGTATACCACTGCCCGGATTTTTTGGCACTAAAACTACAGGCACGTAGGAATTTTGTGCACAGAAGGAAGCTCGCCAACTGTTTAAAAAAGGGCACAGTTCGGAACAATGTACAGCCATTAAATGTTAGTGGTTGCCATGCCAAGGCGATCCGAGGCACAACAGTGTACTGTGCCCGATGAAGCAAGACGATAAAGGTATTTTTATGCTGAAGGCACCAGTCAGGAAGGCTGGTACAGGTAGAGCAAGGATACAGTGACTAGACCGGGTCAAACATGGAAAAAAGCATATAAGACTTCAAGAAGGGAGTCAGGGAGGGTCGAAAAAACCGAACTTGGAGAACGACAAAAATAAATTTTAGGTTGAACCATATATTATTGACTTTCAATTTTCATTAGGTAGGACACTTTTTTTCATGCCGACTATATTAGGGAGGTTGGTGGGGGAAAATTACAATATCGGACCTATAAGAGGGTTCCTCGATACGGGGTCACAACCAAATGTGGTAAGTCATGATCTAGTGCAGGAGCACAAATTATTTTGAATTGAGAAAATGGAAATCGAACAGCAATGTTGTGGTGCAAGCTATGGATTCGGAATCAGAAAAAACACTGTTGTTTTCTTAGGGGGAAGGGACAACCATTTTAGGACTGAAATGGTTGATAGAAGAGGATAAATTTACCTTCATAGTAAAAAACCGCAATTTTAATGGAATAATTACAAAAAGGAAAATAGTGAGCCATGTAGCTCAATTATATGATCCGAACGGTTACATATCACCGGTAACGATCATAGGGAAAACAATAATCCAAGATGTATGGAGATCAAGGAGTGACTGGGACGAAAGACCATCGATAGAAATAGAAGATCGATGGTTGGTATTTTGGGATTCTATTGGATATTTGAAAAAATTTTAAATAGAAAGATGGCTAGTATCAGGGGGAAGCACAAGTAAACAGATCCATGGATTTTCGGACAGTATTGAGGCAGCATTTGGTGCGGTTATATACTTGAGAGCGAATTATGGAAATGGAGTCATAACAAACAAGCTCTTAACGTCAAAGACAAGAGTGGCGCCTCTGAAAATGGTGACCATCCGACGTTTGGAGCTATCGGCAGCGGAGCTGCTATCAAGGATGATAAAGGAGATTCAACAAGAATATTATAATCGGGAGATTACGGCATTAAAAGCGGGAAAAGCACTTCCAGAGATTTATCTTCCATGGCTTTCATAGCTACATATGAAAGGTATATTGGAATATTTAATACGTATAAATCAACAAGAATATTATAATCGGGAGACTACGGCATTAAAAGCGGGAAAAGCACTTCCAGAGAAGAGCAAAATAATAACCTTAAAGCCAATACTGGATAAAAATAGTATCTTGCGGGTAGGGGGAAGGTTAGGTAGGTCAGAAATCGATTACGAGATGAAATATCCGGCAATCGTAGCAAATGGATCAAATTTAGCAGGATTGCTAATTAAATATGCTCACAGGAGTACAGAACATTGAGGGATACAAGTCATGATGCAATTCATCAGACAACATTATTGGATACCAAAACTCAGGAATGGGTTAAGGAACAAAATCCACAAATGCGTGGTTTGTGTGCGTTTAAATGCACGAATGGAGGGACAAATGATGGCGGAATCACCATCGGAAAGCGTCCAGGTTGGGAAACCATTTTTATCTACGGGAGTAGACTATGCGGGTCCTTTTGAATTAAGGGAGCCTGGGTCAGTGGGAGTAGGTAGGAAAAATCGGAGACAAGGAAAACAATGGTGGGTCGCATTATTTGTATGTCTAAGGACTAGAGCAATACATATTGAACCTGTCACGGATTTATCTTCATGGCTTTCATAGCTACATATGAAAGGTATATTGCAAGGAGGGGAAGATGTGAAAAAATGTTCAGCGACAACGGAACGGCTTTCGTTGGCGCGTCTAAATAACTAAATAAAGCATTAAGAATCTTTTCAGACAAGGACATGTTAGATCATTTGCACCGGAAAGGTACAGACTGGAAGTTTATAACTCCAGCCGCCCCACATCAAGGAGGGATCTATGAGGCGGCGGTGAAATCTATGAAGTTTTACCTAAGGAGAATTATGGGACAAAGGATGTTGCCCCCGGAGGAATTCAGGACAGTCCTCACTCAGATAGAGGCCATACTTAATTCCCGGCCTCTTCACCCCCTGAGTGATGACCCAATGGACGTTCAGGCGCTGACGCCTGGACATTTTTTGGTAGGTGAACCATTAATTTTACCTCTCCCTTTTGTACCTTAATACGACTCTTGTTATTGATAAAAATAAAATACATAGAGCTTTGTCTAAATCAAGAAATAGCCTTTCAAACCAATACGATTGTGTCTTAGTTCGAAGTATATATTTTGATGTACGGAAAGATAAGACTCTTGTTTCCCAAGCAAAAGATGGTTTTTATTATCCGAAGGAGATTTTAGAAGAGCATATTTCAATTCTTGCAGAACCAGGATCCATATTCTTAGGCCATGTAACTCCGAAATGTGGAACATATATACATATACTTGAGAGCGAATTATGGAAATGGAGTCATAACAAACAAGCTCTTAACGTCAAAGACAAGGGTGGCGCCTCTGAAAATGGTGACCATCCGACGTTTGGAGCTATCGGCAGCGGAGCTGCTATTAAGGATGATAAGGGAGATTATGGAATCAATGGAATGGAAAGGAACATAATATGTGCTATGGATTGACTCAAGTCCAGCATTTTACTGGATAAGAAAGGAAACAAGGGATTTAAGGACATATGAACCGATACATAGACAATTGGATCGAAAGCAGGAGGAACCTGGGTCCAAAGAGGAAAAGGAGGAGGGGGCAGCAGGAAGTAATGCCGCCAACCAATGAGGAGAAGGCGGGAGCCATGGAATATTTAATACGTATAAGTCAACAAGAATATTATAATCGGGAGATTACGGCATTAAAAGCGGGAAAAGCACTTCCAGAGAAGAGCAAAATAATAACCTTAAAGCCAATACTGGATAAAAATAGTATCTTGCGGGTAGGGGGAAGGTTGGGTAGGTCAGAAATCGATTACGAGATGAAATATCCGGCAATCGTAGCAAATGGATCAAATTTAGCAGGATTGCTAATTAAATATGCTCAAAGGAGTACAGAACATTGAGGGATACAAGTCATGATGCAATTCAGCAGACAACATTATTGGATAACAAAACTCAGAAATGGGTTAAGGAACAAAATCCACAAATGCGTGGTTTGTGTGCGTTTAAATGCACGAATGGAGGGACAAATGATGGCGGAATCACCATCAGAAAGCGTCCAGGTTGGGAAACCATTTTTATCTACGGGAGTAGACTATGCGGGTCCTTTTGAATTAAGGGAGCCTGGATCAGTGGGAGTAGGTAGGAAAAATCGGAGACAAGGAAAAAAATGGTGGGTCGCAATATTTGTATGTCTAAGGACTAGAGCAATACATATTGAACCTGTCACGGATTTATCTTCCATGGCTTTCATAGCTACATATGAAAGGTATATTGGAATATTTAATACGTATAAATCAACAAGAATATTATAATCGGGAGATTACGGCATTAAAAGCGGGAAAAGCACTTCCAGAGAAGAGCAAAATAATAACCTTAAAGCCAATACTGGATAAAAATAGTATCTTGCGGGTAGGGGGAAGGTTAGGTAGGTCAGAAATCGATTACGAGATGAAATATCCGGCAATCGTAGCAAATGGATCAAATTTAGCAGGATTGCTAATTAAATATGCTCACAGGAGTACAGAACATTGAGGGATACAAGTCATGATGCAATTCATCAGACAACATTATTGGTTCCAAAACTCAGGAATGGGTTAAGGAACAAAATCCACAAATGCGTGGTTTGTGTGCGTTTAAATGCACGAATGGGGGGACAAATGATGGCGGAATTACCATCAGAAAGCGTCCAGATTGGGAAACCATTTTTATCTACGGGAGTAGACTATGCGGGTCCTTTTGAATTAAGGGAGCCTGGGTCAGTGGGAGTAGGTAGGAAAAATCGGAGACAAGGAAAAAAATGGTGGGTCGCAATATTTGTATGTCTAAGGACTAGAGCAATACATATTGAACCTGTCACGGATTTATCTTCATGGCTTTCATAGCTACATATGAAAGGTATATTGCAAGGAGGGGAAGATGTGAAAAAATGTTCAGCGACAACGGAACGGCTTTCGTTGGCGCGTCTAAATAACTAAATAAAGCATTAAGAATCTTTTCAGACAAGGACATGTTAGATCATTTGCACCGGAAAGGTACAGACTGGAAGTTTATAACTCCAGCCGCCCCACATCAAGGAGGGATCTATGAGGCGGCGGTGAAATCTATGAAGTTTTACCTAAGGAGAATTATGGGACAAAGGATGTTGCCCCCGGAGGAATTCAGGACACTCCTCACTCAGATAGAGGCCATACTTAATTCCCGGCCTCTTCACCCCCTGAGTGATGACCCAATGGACGTTCAGGCGCTGACGCCTGGACATTTTTTGGTAGGTGAACCATTAATTTTACCTCTCCCTTTTGTACCTTAATACGACTCTTGTTATTGATAAAAATAAAATACATAGAGCTTTGTCTAAATCAAGAAATAGCCTTTCAAACCAATACGATTGTGTCTTAGTTCGAAGTATATATTTTGATGTACGGAAAGATAAGACTCTTGTTTCCCAAGCAAAAGATGGTTTTTATTATCCGAAGGAGATTTTAGAAGAGCATATTTCAATTCTTGCAGAACCAGGATCCATATTCTTAGGCCATGTAACTCCGAAATGTGGAACATATATACATATACTTGAGAGCGAATTATGGAAATGGAGTCATAACAAACAAGCTCTTAACGTCAAAGACAAGGGTGGCGCCTCTGAAAATGGTGACCATCCGACGTTTGGAGCTATCGGCAGCGGAGCTGCTATCAAGGATGATAAAGGAGATTATGGAATCAATGGAATGGAAAGGAACATAATATGTGCTATGGATTGACTCAAGTCCAGCATTTTACTGGATAAGAAAGGAAACAAGGGATTTAAGGACATATGAACCGATACATAGACAATTGGATCGAAAGCAGGAGGAACCTGGGTCCAAAGAGGAAAAGGAGGAGGGGGCAGCAGGAAGTAATGCCGCCAACCAATGAGGAGAAGGCGGGAGCCATGGAATATTTAATACGTATAAGTCAACAAGAATATTATAATCGGGAGATTACGGCATTAAAAGCGGGAAAAGCACTTCCAGAGAAGAGCAAAATAATAACCTTAAAGCCAATACTGGATAAAAATAGTATCTTGCGGGTAGGGGGAAGGTTGGGTAGGTCAGAAATCGATTACGAGATGAAATATCCGGCAATCGTAGCAAATGGATCAAATTTAGCAGGATTGCTAATTAAATATGCTCAAAGGAGTACAGAACATTGAGGGATACAAGTCATGATGCAATTCAGCAGACAACATTATTGGATAACAAAACTCAGAAATGGGTTAAGGAACAAAATCCACAAATGCGTGGTTTGTGTGCGTTTAAATGCACGAATGGAGGGACAAATGATGGCGGAATCACCATCAGAAAGCGTCCAGGTTGGGAAACCATTTTTATCTACGGGAGTAGACTATGCGGGTCCTTTTGAATTAAGGGAGCCTGGATCAGTGGGAGTAGGTAGGAAAAATCGGAGACAAGGAAAAAAATGGTGGGTCGCAATATTTGTATGTCTAAGGACTAGAGCAATACATATTGAACCTGTCACGGATTTATCTTCCATGGCTTTCATAGCTACATATGAAAGGTATATTGGAATATTTAATACGTATAAATCAACAAGAATATTATAATCGGGAGATTACGGCATTAAAAGCGGGAAAAGCACTTCCAGAGAAGAGCAAAATAATAACCTTAAAGCCAATACTGGATAAAAATAGTATCTTGCGGGTAGGGGGAAGGTTAGGTAGGTCAGAAATCGATTACGAGATGAAATATCCGGCAATCGTAGCAAATGGATCAAATTTAGCAGGATTGCTAATTAAATATGCTCACAGGAGTACAGAACATTGAGGGATACAAGTCATGATGCAATTCATCAGACAACATTATTGGTTCCAAAACTCAGGAATGGGTTAAGGAACAAAATCCACAAATGCGTGGTTTGTGTGCGTTTAAATGCACGAATGGGGGGACAAATGATGGCGGAATTACCATCAGAAAGCGTCCAGATTGGGAAACCATTTTTATCTACGGGAGTAGACTATGCGGGTCCTTTTGAATTAAGGGAGCCTGGGTCAGTGGGAGTAGGTAGGAAAAATCGGAGACAAGGAAAAAAATGGTGGGTCGCAATATTTGTATGTCTAAGGACTAGAGCAATACATATTGAACCTGTCACGGATTTATCTTCATGGCTTTCATAGCTACATATGAAAGGTATATTGCAAGGAGGGGAAGATGTGAAAAAATGTTCAGCGACAACGGAACGGCTTTCGTTGGCGCGTCTAAATAACTAAATAAAGCATTAAGAATCTTTTCAGACAAGGACATGTTAGATCATTTGCACCGGAAAGGTACAGACTGGAAGTTTATAACTCCAGCCGCCCCACATCAAGGAGGGATCTATGAGGCGGCGGTGAAATCTATGAAGTTTTACCTAAGGAGAATTATGGGACAAAGGATGTTGCCCCCGGAGGAATTCAGGACACTCCTCACTCAGATAGAGGCCATACTTAATTCCCGGCCTCTTCACCCCCTGAGTGATGACCCAATGGACGTTCAGGCGCTGACGCCTGGACATTTTTTGGTAGGTGAACCATTAATTTTACCTCTCCCTTTTGTACCTTAATACGACTCTTGTTATTGATAAAAATAAAATACATAGAGCTTTGTCTAAATCAAGAAATAGCCTTTCAAACCAATACGATTGTGTCTTAGTTCGAAGTATATATTTTGATGTACGGAAAGATAAGACTCTTGTTTCCCAAGCAAAAGATGGTTTTTATTATCCGAAGGAGATTTTAGAAGAGCATATTTCAATTCTTGCAGAACCAGGATCCATATTCTTAGGCCATGTAACTCCGAAATGTGGAACATATATACATATACTTGAGAGCGAATTATGGAAATGGAGTCATAACAAACAAGCTCTTAACGTCAAAGACAAGGGTGGCGCCTCTGAAAATGGTGACCATCCGACGTTTGGAGCTATCGGCAGCGGAGCTGCTATCAAGGATGATAAAGGAGATTATGGAATCAATGGAATGGAAAGGAACATAATATGTGCTATGGATTGACTCAAGTCCAGCATTTTACTGGATAAGAAAGGAAACAAGGGATTTAAGGACATATGAACCGATACATAGACAATTGGATCGAAAGCAGGAGGAACCTGGGTCCAAAGAGGAAAAGGAGGAGGGGGCAGCAGGAAGTAATGCCGCCAACCAATGAGGAGAAGGCGGGAGCCATGGAATATTTAATACGTATAAGTCAACAAGAATATTATAATCGGGAGATTACGGCATTAAAAGCGGGAAAAGCACTTCCAGAGAAGAGCAAAATAATAACCTTAAAGCCAATACTGGATAAAAATAGTATCTTGCGGGTAGGGGGAAGGTTAGGTAGGTCAGAAATCGATTACGAGATGAAATATCCGGCAATCGTAGCAAATGGATCAAATTTAGCAGGATTGCTAATTAAATATGCTCACAGGAGTACAGAACATTGAGGGATACAAGTCATGATGCAATTCATCAGACAACATTATTGGATACCAAAACTCAGGAATGGGTTAAGGAACAAAATCCACAAATGCGTGGTTTGTGTGCGTTTAAATGCACGAATGGAGGGACAAATGATGGCGGAATTACCATCAGAAAGCGTCCAGGTTGGGAAACCATTTTTATCTACGGGAGTAGACTATGCGGGTCCTTTTGAATTAAGGGAGCCTGGGTCAGTGGGAGTAGGTAGGAAAAATCGGAGACAAGGAAAAAAATGGTGGGTCGCAATTTTTGTATGTCTAAGGACTAGAGCAATACATATTGAACCTGTCACGGATTTATCTTCCATGGCTTTCATAGATACATATGAAAGGTATATTGCAAGGAGGGAAAGATGTGAACAAATGTTCAGCGACAACGGAACGGCTTTCGTTGGCGAGTCTAAAGAACTAAATAAAGCATTAAGAATCTTTTCAGACAAGGACATGTTAGATCATTTGCACCGGAAAGGTACAGACTGGAAGTTTATAACTCCAGCCGCCCCACATCAAGGAGGGATCTATGAGGCGGCGGTGAAATCTATGAAGTTTCACCTAAGGAAAATTATGAGACAAAGGATGTTGCCCCCGGAGGAATTCAGGACACTCCTCACTCAGATAGAGGCCATACTTAATTCCCGGCCTCTTCGCCCCCTGAGTGATGACCCAATGGACGTTCAGGCGCTGACGCCTGGACATTTTTTGGTAGGTGAACCATTAATTTTACCTCTCCCTTTTGTACCTTAATACGACTCTTGTTATTGATAAAAATAAAATACATAGCCTTTCAAACCAATACGATTGTGTCTTAGTTCGAAGTATATATTTTGATGTACGGAAAGATAAGACTCTTGTTTCCCAAGCAAAAGATGGTTTTTATTATCCGAAGGAGATTTTAGAAGAGTATATTTCAATTCTTGCAGAACCAGGATCCATATGGATGGCTTAAGACATGTAACTCCGAAATGTGGAACAGGAAAAGGAATATGTAATTCAATGGTATATTATTTAAAAATCAAAGGACTCGATTTGAAAACTATTCTCTGCATTGGATGTGACGGCACTGCAACTAATACTGGTTGGAGAGGAGGTGTAATTTGTTACATGGAACAGGAATTAGGTCGACTTTTACAGTGGGCAATATGTTTACTCCACGCCAACGAATTGCCACTAAGACACCTTTTCACGAACTTAGATGGATCTTCTTCAGGACCTCGTGAGTATTCTGGCCCGATTGGTAAAGCACTACCTTTTTTGCCTGTTATCGGAAACGAACCTGATATTGAGCAAAATATCGCAGTCCAATTGAGTACCGAACAAAAAAATCGCTTTGAAATGAGTCAAGCAATCAAATCAGGTTACTGTGCTCCCGGATTAGCAAATCGACAGCCTGGGAAAATGGCGCATTCAAGATGGGTCACAACTTCAAACAGAATACTAA
This sequence comes from Platycheirus rosarum, assembly GCA_963971375.1. Lineage (NCBI taxonomy): Eukaryota > Metazoa > Arthropoda > Insecta > Diptera > Syrphidae > Platycheirus > Platycheirus rosarum. The sequence continues at coordinate 140,010,205 of OZ020507.1, read as the reverse complement.
GACTTTATGTAGGTTCCAGTAATCCATCTGAAAATTTAAAAATTCTTGTGGAATGCATAATAAAAGCACCGGTTTGGTTTTCTATTAAAAACAAACCGTATTTGATAGATCGAGCGAATCACATATTCGAATTCATTTTTCTCTCAAGATGGTTGCCAGAAAATTTTAAATCAATAATCGATGCAGTAATTCAAAGAAACGCCTTTTTTGCTCACCCTGAAAATATTTTGGTGGCAATGCTCTTTGACGAAAGGAATTATGTCAAAGGAATTTTAAAAGCGACACAAACTGTTACGTACGACAGCACTGGTCGTACGTGTACAGCCTTCTGCTGTGTAGAGTAGTAGAAATTCAAATAAATAATAATTTTCAGTCTCTCTTAGTCACTTAGACGGAGAGGTTCGTGGTTTCTTACAATTGTAAAACGGAGAAAATAAAAGTGGGTTTTTTGGATACTTTTCCCACTAAAAACAAATAGGATCTAGGACAGAGCAATTTGCTGTAAGGAAGCTACCAAGAGGCCTGGGAACGCCTTTACCAGTTATACAACAAACCATACCACATAGCAAAGGAACAGGTCAACAAATTCTACCAGCTACCGTTCCTGGGAGGTAGACCGACAGCAAAGGATTTGCAGAGGATGTCAAACGAGACATATGAAGCCATTCGGCAGATGAAGGCTTTGGAGTTACCAGTGGAGCACCGGGACCTGGTATTTGTGTTTGGATTACACGAGAGGCTAGACCCAGACACTAGAAGGCAATGGGAATTGCAACGGTCGTCGGAGACCCCAAAAATTTCGGAAATGCTAGATTTTCTAGACAAACAAGCAGGATCGCTTGCGGACGCCAGGATGGTAAGGGTAGTAGGAGTACCCGTAGCAGGAACATCCGGATGGCAAGGAAGCCAGAGAAGGGTTTGAACACCAAGCCCAATACGCAGAGGAAGAGAAACACAAACTGGTAGGACACCATGTGTGGCATGTGGTCTTGATACCCACGGGGTATACCACTGCCCGGATTTTTCGGCACTAAAACTACAGGCACGTAGGAATTTTGTGCACAGAAGGAAGCTCGCCAACTGTTTAAAAAAAGGCACAGTTCGGAACAATGTACAGCCATTAAATGTTAGTGGTTGCCGTGCCAAGGCGATCCGAGGCACAACAGTGTACTGTGCCCGATGAAGCAAGACGATAAAGGTATTTTTATGCTGAAGGCACCAGTCAGGAAGGCTGGTACAGGTAGAGCAAGGATGCAGTGACTAGACCGGGTCAAACAAAGTAAAAAGCATATAAGACTTAAAGAAGGGAGTCAGGGAGGGTCGAAAAAACCGAACTTGGAGAACGACAAAAATAAATTGTAGGTTGAACCATATATTGACTTTCAATTTTCATTAGGTAGGACACTTTTTTTCATGCAGACTATATTAGGGAGGTTGGTGGGGGAAAATTACAATATCGGACCTATAAGAGGGTTCCTCGATACGGGGTCACAACCAAATGTGGTAAGTCATGATCTAGTGCAAGAGCACAAATTATTTTGAATTGAGAAAATGGAAATCGAACAGCAATGCTGTGGTGCAAGCTATGGATTCGGAATCAGAAAAAACACTGTTGTTTACTGAGGGGGAAGGGACAACCATTTTAGGACTGAAATGGTTGATAGAAGAGGATAAATTTACCTTCATAGTAAAAAACCGCAATTTTAATGGAATAATTACAAAAAGGAAAATAGTGAGCCATGTAGCTCAATTATATGATCCGAACGGTTACATATCACCGGTAACGATCATAGGGAAAATAATAATCCAAGATGTATGGAGATCAAGGATTGACTGGGACGAAAGACCATCGATAGAAATAGAAGATCGATGGTTGGTATTTTGGGATTCTATTGGATATTTGAAAAATTTTTAAATAGAAAGATGGCTAGTATCAGGGGGAAGCACAAGTATACAGATCCATGGATTTTCGGACAGAAGTGGGGCAGCATTTGGTGCGGTTATATACTTGAGAGCGAATTATGGAAATGGAGTCATAACAAACAAGCTCTTAACGTCAAAGACAAGGGTGGCGCCTCTGAAAATGGTGACCATCCGACGTTTGGAACTATCGGCAGCGGAGCTGCTATCAAGGATGATAAAGGAGATTATGGAATCAATGGAATGGAAAGGAACATAATATGTGCTATGGATTGACTCAAGTCCAGCATTTTACTGGATAAGAAAGGAAACAAGGGATTTAGGGACATATGAACCGACACATAGACAATTGGATCGAAAGCAGGAGGAACCTGGGTCCAAAGAGGAAAAGGAGGAGGGGGCAACAGGAAGTAATGCCGCCAACCAATGAGGAGAAGGCGGGAGCCATGGAATATTTAATACGTATAAGTCAACAAGAATATTATAATCGGGAGATTACGGCATTAAAAGCGGGAAAAGCACTTCCAGAGAAGAGCAAAATAATAACCTTAAAGCCAATACTGGATAAAAATAGTATCTTGCGGGTAGGGGGAAGGTTAGGTAGGTCAGAAATCGATTACGAGATGAAATATCCGGCAATCGTAGCAAATGGATCAAATTTAGCAGGATTGCTAATTAAATATGCTCACAGGAGTACAGAACATTGAGGGATACAAGTCATGATGCAATTCATCAGACAACATTATTGGATACCAAAACTCAGGAATGGGTTAAGGCATAAAATCCACAAATGCGTGGTTTGTGTGCGTTTAAATGCCCGAATAGAGGGACAAATGATGGCGGAATTACCATCAGAAAGCGTCCAGGTTGGGAAACCATTTTTATCTACGGGAGTAGATATGCGGGTCCTTTTGAATTAAGGGAGCCTGGGTCAGTGGGAGTAGGTAGGAAAAATCGGAGACAAGGAAAAAAATGGTGGGTCGCAATATTTGTATGTCTAAGGACTAGAGCAATACATATTAAACCTGTCACGGATTTATCTTCCATGGCTTTCATAGCTACATATGAAAGGTATATTGCAAGGAGGGAAAGATGTGAAAAAATGTTCAGCGACAACGGAACGGCTTTCGTTGGCGCGTCTAAAGAACTAAATAAAGCATTAAGAATCTTTTCAGACAAGGACATGTTAGATCATTTGCACCGGAAAGGTACAGACTGGAAGTTTATAACTCCAGCCGCCCCACATCAAGGAGGGATCTATGAGGCGGCGGTGAAATCTATGAAGTTTCACCTAAGGAGAATTATGAGACAAAGGATGTTGCCCCCGGAGGAATTCAGGACACTCCTCACTCAGATAGAGGCCATACTTAATTCCCGGAGCTTTGTCTAAATCAAGAAATAGCCTTTCAAACCAATACGATTGTGTCTTAGTTCGAAGTATATATTTTGATGTACGGAAAGATAAGACTCTTGTTTCCCAAGCAAAAGATGGTTTTTATTATCCGAAGGAGATTTTAGAAGAGTATATTTCAATTCTTGCAGAACCAGGATCCATATGGATGGCTTAAGACATGTAACTCCGAAATGTGGAACAGGAAAAGGAATATGTAATTCAATGGTATATTATTTAAAAATCAAAGGACTCGATTTGTTATTTGTTACATGGAACAGGAATTAGGTCGACTTTTACAGTGGGCAATATGTTTACTCCACGCCAACGAATTGCCACTAAGACACCTTTTCACGAACTTAGATGGATCTTCTTCAGGACCTCGTGAGTATTCTGGCCCGATTGGTAAAGCACTACCTTTTTTGCCTGTTATGGGAAACGAACCTGATATTGAGCAAAATATCGCAGTCCAATTGAGTACCGAACAAAAAAATCGCTTTGAAATGAGTCAAGCAATCAAATCAGGTTACTGTGCTCCCGGATTAGCACATCGACAGCCTGGGAAAATGGCGCATTCAAGATGGGTCACAACTTCAAACAGAATACTAAGACTTTATGTAGGTTCCAGTAATCCATCTGAAAATTTAAAAATTCTTGTGGAATGCATAATAAAAGCACCAGTTTGGTTTTCTATTAAAAACAAACCGTATTTGATAGATCGAGCGAATCACATATTCGAATTCATTTTTCTCTCAAGATGGTTGCCAGAAAATTTTAAATCAATAATCGATGCAGTAATTCAAAGAAACGCCTTTTTTGCTCACCCTGAAAATATTTTGGTGGCAATGCTCTTTGACGAAAGGAATTATGTCAAAGGAATTTTAAAAGCGACACAAACTGTTACGTACGACAGCACTGGTCGTACGTGTACAGCCTTCTGCTGTGTAGAGTAGTAGAAATTCAAATAAATAATAATTTTCAGTCTCTCCTAGTCACTTAGACGGAGAGGTTCGTGGTTTCTTACAATTGTAAAACGGAGAAAATAAAAGTGGGTTTTTTGGATACTTTTCCCACTAAAAACAAATAGGATCTAGGACAGAGCAATTTGCTGTAAGGAAGCTACCAAGAGGCCTGGGAACGCCTTTACCAGTTATACAACAAACCATACCACATAGCAAAGGAACAGGTCAACAAATTCTACCAGCTACCGTTCCTGGGAGGTAGACCGACAGCAAAGGATTTGCAGAGGATGTCAAACGAGACATATGAAGCCATTCGGCAGATGAAGGCTTTGGAGTTACCAGTGGAGCACCGGGACCTGGTATTTGTGTTTGGATTACACGAGAGGCTAGACCCAGACACTAGAAGGCAATGGGAATTGCAACGGTCGTCGGAGACCCCAAAAATTTCGGAAATGCTAGATTTTCTAGACAAACAAGCAGGATCGCTTGAGGACGCCAGGATGGTAAGGGTAGTAGGAGTACCCGTAGCAGGAACATCCGGATGGCAAGGAAGCCAGAGAAGGGTTTGAACACCAAGCCCAATACGCAGAGGAAGAGAAACACAAACTGGTAGGACACCATGTGTGGCATGTGGTCTAGATACCCACGGGGTATACCACTGCCCGGATTTTTCGGCACTAAAACTACAGGCACGTAGGAATTTTGTGCACAGAAGGAAGCTCGCCAACTGTTTAAAAAAGGGCACAGTTCGGAACAATGTACAGCCATTAAATGTTAGTGGTTGCCGTGCCAAGGCGATCCGAGGCACAACAGTGTACTGTGCCCGATGAAGCAAGACGATAAAGGTATTTTTATGCTGAAGGCACCAGTCAGGAAGGCTGGTACAGGTAGAGCAAGGATGCAGTGACTAGACCGGGTCAAACAAAGTAAAAAGCATATAAGACTTCAAGAAGGGAGTCAGGGAGGGTCGAAAAAACCGAACTTGGAGAACGACAAAAATAAATTTTAGGTTGAACCATATATTGACTTTCAATTTTCATTAGGTAGGACACTTTTTTTCATGCAGACTATATTAGGGAGGTTGGTGGGGGAAAATTACAATATCGGACCTATAAGAGGGTTCCTCGATACGGGGTCACAACCAAATGTGGTAAGTCATGATCTAGTGCAAGAGCACAAATTATTTTGAATTGAGAAAATGGAAATCGAACAGCAATGCTGTGGTGCAAGCTATGGATTCGGAATCAGAAAAAACACTGTTGTTTACTGAGGGGGAAGGGACAACCATTTTAGGACTGAAATGGTTGATAGAAGAGGATAAATTTACCTTCATAGTAAGAAACCGCAATTTTAATGGAATAATTACAAAAAGGAAAATAGTGAGCCATGTAGCTCAATTATATGATCCGAACGGTTACATATCACCGGTAACGATCATAGGGAAAATAATAATCCAAGATGTATGGAGATCAAGGATTGACTGGGACGAAAGACCATCGATAGAAATAGAAGATCGATGGTTGGTATTTTGGGATTCTATTGGATATTTGAAAAATTTTTAAATAGAAAGATGGCTAGTATCAGGGGGAAGCACAAGTATACAGATCCATGGATTTTCGGACAGTAGTGGGGCAGCATTTGGTGCGGTTATATACTTGAGAGCGAATTATGGAAATGGAGTCATAACAAACAAGCTCTAAGCTCTTAACGTCAAAGACAAGGGTGGCGCCTCTGAAAATGGTGACCATCCGACGTTTGGAACTATCGGCAGCGGAGCTGCTATCAAGGATGATAAAGGAGATTATGGAATCAATGGAATGGAAAGGAACATAATATGTGCTATGGATTGACTCAAGTCCAGCATTTTACTGGATAAGAAAGGAAACAAGGGATTTAAGGACATATGAACCGACACATAGACAATTGGATCGAAAGCAGGAGGAACCTGGGTCCAAAGAGGAAAAGGAGGAGGGGGCAGCAGGAAGTAATGCCGCCAACCAATGAGGAGAAGGCGGGAGCCATGGAATATTTAATACGTATAAGTCAACAAGAATATTATAATCGGGAGATTACGGCATTAAAAGCGGGAAAAGCACTTCCAGAGAAGAGCAAAATAATAACCTTAAAGCCAATACTGGATAAAAATAGTATCTTGCGGGTAGGGGGAAGGTTAGGTAGGTCAGAAATCGATTACGAGATGAAATATCCGGCAATCGTAGCAAATGGATCAAATTTAGCAGGATTGCTAATTAAATATGCTCACAGGAGTACAGAACATTGAGGGATACAAGTCATGATGCAATTCATCAGACAACATTATTGGATACCAAAACTCAGGAATGGGTTAAGGCATAAAATCCACAAATGCGTGGTTTGTGTGCGTTTAAATGCTCGAATAGAGGGACAAATGATGGCGGAATTACCATCAGAAAGCGTCCAGGTTGGGAAACCATTTTTATCTACGGGAGTAGACTATGCGGGTCCTTTTGAATTAAGGGAGCCTGGGTCAGTGGGAGTAGGTAGGAAAAATCGGAGACAAGTAAAAAAATGGTGGGTCGCAGTATTTGTATGTCTAAGGACTAGAGCAATACATATTGAACCTGTCACGGATTTATCTTCCATGGCTTTCATAGCTACATATGAAAGGTATATTGCAAGGAGGGAAAGATGTGAAAAAATGTTCAGCGACAACGGAACGGCTTTCGTTGGCGCGTCTAAAGAACTAAATAAAGCATTAAGAATCTTTTCAGACAAGGACATGTTAGATCATTTGCACCGGAAAGGTACAGACTGGAAGTTTATAACTCCAGCCGCCCCACATCAAGGAGGGATCTATGAGGCGGCGGTGAAATCTATGAAGTTTCACCTAACGAGAATTATGGGACAAAGGATGTTGCCCCCGGAGGAATTCAGGACACTCCTCACTCAGATAGAGGCCATACTTAATTCCCGGCCTCTTCACCCCCTGAGTGATGACCCAATGGACGTTCAGGCGCTGACGCCGGGACATTTTTTGGTAGGTGAACCATTAATTTTACCTCTCCCTTTTGTACCTTAATACGACTCTTGTTATTGATAAAAATAAAATACATAGAGCTTTGTCTAAATCAAGAAATAGCCTTTCAAACCAATACGATTGTGTCTTAGTTCGAAGTATATATTTTGATGTACGGAAAGATAAGACTCTTGTTTCCCAAGCAAAAGATGGTTTTTATTATCCGAAGGAGATTTTAAAAGAGCATATTTCAATTCTTGCAGAACCAGGATCCATATTCTTAGGCCATGTAACTCCGAAATGTGGAACAGGAAAAGGAATATGTAATTCAATGGTAGATTATTTAAAAACCAAAGGACTCGATTTGAAAGCTATTCTCTGCATTGGATGTGACGGCACTGCAACTAATACTGGTTGGAGAGGAGGTGTAATTTGTTACATGGAACAGGAATTAGGTCGACTTTCAAAGTGGGCAATATGTTCACTCCACGCCAACGAATTGCCACTAAGACACCTTTTCATGAACTTAGATGGATCTACTTCAGGACCTCGTGAGTATTCTGGCCCGATTGGTAAAGCACTACCTTTTTTGCCTGTTATGGGAAACGAACCTGATATTGAGCAAAATATCGCAGTTCAATTGAGTACCGAACAAAAAAATCTCTTTGAAATGTGTCAAGCAATCAAATCAGGTTACTGAGCTCCCGGATTAGCAAATCGACAGCCTGGGAAAATGGCGCATTCAAGATGGGTCACAACTTCAAACAGAATACTAAGACTTTATGTAGGTTCCAGTAATCCATCTGAACATTTAAAAATTCTTGTGGAATGCATAATAAAAGCACCAGTTTGGTTTTCTATTAAAAACAAACCGTATTTGATAGATCGAGCGAATCACATATTCGAATTCATTTTTCTCTCAAGATGGTTGCCAGAAAATTTTAAATCAATAATCGATGCAGTAATTCAAAGAAACGCCTTTTTTGCTCACCCTGAAAATATTTTGGTGGCAATGCTCTTCGACGAAAGGAATTATGTCAAAGGAATTTTAAAAGCGACACAAACTGTTACGTACGACAGCACTGGTCGTACGTGTACAGCCTTCTGCTGTGTAGAGCAGTAGAAATTCAGATAAATAATAATTTTCAGTCTCTCTTAGTCACTTAGACGGAGAGGTTCGTGCTTTCTTACAATTGTAAAACGGAGAAAATAAAAGTGGGTTTTTTGGATACTTTTCCCACTAAAAACAAATAGGATGTGTTTTATTTTATAATTGTACGGAACATTATGGTTATTCAGAGCCGGATAAAAAAAAAAAGCGAGCGACCTATAGACACGGGAGTGAAAATAGTGAAATACAAAAAAGGAAAAAAGTGTGATTTAAAATCAGGAGGATGAGAGCTATCGAAGAAGGAAGGACAGGACCCATCCGGGAGGATGGTGAATGATAGACAGCACAGGAGGTGCCTGGAGGAACCATGGAGGGCGGCACAGGACGTGATTTGAGGACAAAACAGGACATTTGAGGTAACATGATCGGCTACACAACTGGAAAATGTGCAGTTCGATCATGAAAACTTTAATATTTAAATTATTTTTTGCGGCACAATTTGTCCATCTGCGCGCCTTACAAACGCACAGATTGGTCATTTTGTTATTTTTGCGGCATAAATTGTCCATCTGCGCATCTTACAAATGCACAGATTGGCCATTTATTTAATTTTTGCGGCTCGAATTGTCCATCTTACAAATGCACAGATCGGCCATTTATTTAATTTTTTTTTTTGCGGCTCGAATTGTCCATCTGCGCATCTTACAAATGCACAGATCGGCACATTTATTTAATTTTTTTGCGGCTCAAATTTTCTTCTGTGCATCTTACAAATGCATAGAATGATAATTTGAAAAAATTTCTGCGTTTGCGTTTTCAATGAGTCCATCTGTACATCTTACAAATGTACAGTTTCGCAAAGTTGTGTTTTTGTTGCGTCTCGCCTAAGCGGCAGAATATGTGCCTAACACATACACAAAACCTAGACGGGTTAAGCGATTGCCTTCAAACTTGGTATGTGTGTATCTCTTGGCATTCCTCAGAGGGGAAATTTAAATTTTATTTTTAGGGCTAAGAAAGAAGGTACTTGCCATACGACCGTTTAGGAAAAGCTTATTTTCTCGAAAACGGCTCCAACGATTTTGATGAAAATATTTGAGATTTTTTTTGTTGGTATTGGCTATCATTTGATTAGAACCACATATACGGGAAAAGTCTATTAACGGGACCTTTCATATAACGGTTTTCTTAATTTTTGATTGCTCGGTAACGACTCTATGAATTTCTGTCAAATTTTATATTTGAAAAGATCTAAGTAGCCAAATTAATTCTGCATATCATGATTTTGAATAACTCTTTTTTTCTACTAAAAATAATTTTTTAAAATTTTTTTTTTGAAAAATCAATATTTTTAAAACTAATCAAAAAAAATTATTTTAAATTTTAAAATCACATGTACATTAATAAACTCTAAAAAACTGCATACCAAAATTAAAAAAAAAAATAAAAAAAACTAAAAATATAAAAAGGATTTTATCAAAATCCGTCCTACAATTTTCGAAATACTTTTTTCATAAATTCTTTGTTATTTAAGACGTTTGATGGCTTACTTCATTTTTACTAAAAACCGTTAAGTATTGTGGTTTTGATAGTTTTTATAATTTCAAACTGTGTTATTTTCAATGTAAATGTTACTTGTTTCTGTTAAAGATCTTGCTTTCCAATGCATATAAGAGCAAGTACTTGCGACCCAGTCGTGCCCATTTTTTTAAATGTATTTCTACACATAGTTTGCACTTAATTTGAACCTATCTAAATGAAAAGCTAAATTCAAAACAAAAATCCATGTCATCAAGGACGTTTGTATGTATCGATATCCAGCAAGAAGCAAGTTTGTGTCTAAATTTGAAGAATATATGTGTTTATTTTTTCAAAACGCCAACCTTCATAATAGTAAACAAAAATTGAAATCCTGAAGAATTCGAATCAAAAGTCTGTTCAATGATGTATGTATGTATTTATATGCACAAATATGACAAATAATATGTATGTGCTTGTACATAAGTAAGTACCAGTGCTCGTAAAAAAACAGACTTTTGATTTGAATTCTTTAGGATTTTCAAGTTTTGTACAAGCACTGGTACTTACCTACATACATATTAGCCATATTTGTACATACATCATTGACCAGCTTTTGATTCGAATTCCTTAGGATTTTCAATTTTTTTTACAACTATGAAGTTTGCCGTCTTCAAATAATGTACACAAACATTCTGGAAATTTAAACACAAACTTACTTCTTGCTTTATTTATGCAAAGATACAAACGTCGTTGCAGTGGATGGATTTTTGTTTTGAATTTTGCTTTCCATTCTGATAGGTAAATTAATATTTTACTACAATTTTGGTGTTTTTAAAAAACTTTATTTGAATTCAATAAAATAGTATGATTAGGATTTTAAGACAACCGTTCATGATCACGTCCGAGATTGAATTGAATTTTATTCTCACAGAAACTAACTTGCACATCATCCGATGTGTGTTTATATTAACTTAAAAACTAATGGTATTGGGATCGAACATAAAGTATGTTTATAATTCTCACAGAAACTAACTTGCACATCATCCGATGTGTGTTTATATTAACTTAAAAACTAATGGTATTGGGATCGAACATAAAGTATGTTTATATTCCCACGACATTAAGATCGAACATGAAGGATGTTTACATTTGATGTTTGGATCCCAACGGATGTAATAAAATGACAAATATTTAAATTAATTACGGCAAGGGTTGCTATGACTGAATCATGCAATAATGGGATTGTTAACTCCCCCCTTACTCCTGTAGTGATCGTTCCGATCGCTCATTAATATATTTTCTTGTTTCATCTAAACATTTTACTGTTGTCATCTCAAAATCCTTTTTACACTTTTCTGATTGTCTTATCTTTACAATCTTAAGTATTTTAATAATTATATAAATGGTTAGTACTATTACAATATTTAACGTTATGCCCCACAATACGGGGTGTTCTTTTACATCTTCAATATATGGTTTCAACATATCAATATTTGAAAATTTAAATTTTTTGTCATTGGACTCTAAATATTTTAAAATTGTTATCTCTAATGGTACATTCATTTTGACATGTATAATAATTTTCGTTCTTTTATTTTCGTACTGTTTAAAATTTATTGTTACATTATTTTTAAATTGAACAAGATATGTACCCTTGTAGACCTTATTATTTATTGTGGTTTCTCCACTTACAAAAATTTAACTTACAATTACTTTTACAATTGGGTTATTTTCTTTGATTTTATGGCAATTAGCTTTATTATTATTTAACAAATCTGTAAGACAATTTGTTTCATTATTTACTTTACAATATATATCATTCAACTCTAGTTTACAATTTGCCATTCTATATCTTTGATCGTACAATAAAACTTGATTAGGTATTTGTAACTTACCATCACCCACATTTATACTCTCTACGATAAATTTACTATTTATTTCTTTAACAATTGGATATTCAATATATATCATTATTATTTCTTTATTTTGTATAATTTGAAAGTCTGACGCATCTAATGCATCTGTTATTGATATTGGCAATTTTTCAGTTTGAATAATTCTGTCTAGATCGTCCATGTTCAAAATTATTGTATTTAAAATTCCATTTTTACTTAAGTTAATGGTGTTTATAATTTCCCTTAGGTCTTCAATTATAAATTTTAAAATTAAATCGTCCTCTCTGTCAATACTATTATCTTCACTATTGAGTTTCTCTATTGCTTTAAATATCTGTGAGTTAGTTTGGTATTGTTTATTATTGGATTCTATAAGCTCTTGTAATTTTGTTTCAATTCTTATTTTGTCGTCATGATCTGGACTTCCTGATATCCATTTCCATATCATTCCTACTCATTGATACCTCTTCTAGATCTTTCTCTTATTATTAATTGATTAAGTAATTTTTCTGCTGTTTCCAAATTTGTTAGCATAACCCTTGTTAACCTTGAGCCTTTATCTCTTATTTCTTCAAGAATAGTCTTGTAATATGTTAAATTTATGGTGTGGAAAATTTCACCTGTTTGTTCATACAATGCAGCAGGTCCGTCCTCTATGAGAATGTATCCCTCCGTACTATAATTAGTTATCTGCATTTGAGCAGTAGCTGTGGCAATTAATGCCGAAAATATCAGTATGATAGTAATAGTCATCTGAAAGTAAACATGTGTTTTACCTAGTTAAACATTTTATTTTTTAAATTATCTTTATGTATTACTCTGTCTTTACTGTCTATTATAACTCTTCCCCTGTCCTCTCTTACAATTCTTTTTTTATATAAAGGTTTAACTTTACCTTGTCTGCGTGTCGATTTTTCGTGAACTTTTTGTCCTGGTTTAAATTTTATTTCTGTTCTATTTTTATTAAAATATGAAAGCGTTTTATCTTGTCTGTCCTTTAATACGTCTGTTAATGATATGTATTTTTCAAAAATTATGAAATACCTCTATCGGTTTTAAATTCGTAACTGTGTGAATGGATTCATTATACTTCTTTACTACATATGGCATTATCTCTTTTGTTTCTGCGTGAATCTCTGTTTTTGTTATGCGTATAAGTTCAGTCATTGTACTGTGTACTCTTTCAATCATTCCGTTTGTCTTACTGTGGTTTGGAGGTACCTTTTCATGTTTAATACCTAGTCGTTGTAACTCTAACTGCGCTGATGGTGTACAAAATGTTTTTTCATTGTCAGATACTAATACCTGTACTTCCCCAAAAATTGGTATTGACTCAATTAACTTGTCCCTTTCATCGATTTTGCTTTCAACATGCCTTACTATGAGATATTTTGAAAACGAATCTACCATAGTTAAAAATTGATCGTTATCTACATAATAAATATCAGCGTGAATACGTTCCCCCCCTTTCTTCGGAATTGGAGCCTCTCCAATCTTATACTTTGTTGGGTGCCTATCGTATTTGCTTTCTTTGCAAACTGAACATTCTTTTGTAAGTGTTATTAGCTGTTTAGAACATTCGGGCCAGTAATATTTACTTGATATCTGTTTGAAATTTTCCCTTGAGTCACGATGGGCTCTTTCATGTTCCTTTTTTATTATAGAGATTTGTTCATCCTTGTCAGAAATATCTTCTACTAAATTAGGTACGTACGCAAACTGTGTTGTTGGGTATTCATTTATTAATTTCTCTTTAATTTTGAACAGAACTTCCTCTGTCGAGTGAATTGCATTTAAGCCATTCTTGATAACTTCTTTAAGTTGACTGAGAATATTATCATCTTTGTATATAATAACGTGTCGCCAGTATCCATTATGTACTTGTTTACTTATTATATTGTTACTATTCCCTTCTTGTATTACTAGTTGATTCTTGAATCTATTTACGACCCCCCCGAATCTCTTAAATTCCTGAACTGGACTACTCTGAGTACTATGTACTGTTGCAATATCTGAGTTCATCATATTTAATTCCTGCCTACTAAGAGCGTCAGCTACTACATTTTCTTTACCGGGCTTATATGTTATAACCGGAGCATACTCTTCAATAAACGCTCTCCAACGCTTCATTTTAGCATTAGGATTTTTATCTGACATAGCGAATGTCAATGGTTGGTGGTCCGTATATATATGGATGCCACTTGTACCATAGAGGTAATTCCTCAAATTTTTTAAGCTCCATACAATAGCTAACAACTCTTTCTCGTTTGTAGCGTAATGCTCGTCGGTCTTACTCAATGTTCTGCTAATGAAAATTATTGGTTTACCGTTCTGGCTAAGTACTGCACCTATGGCTGAGTTACTTGCATCAGTTGTCAGTTCAAACCCCTCTTTAAAATCTGGTTGGTTTAAGACAATATTTTCTTCTAATTTATCTTTTAAAATTTTGAAAGCTCTTTTTTCCTCTAAATCTAGTTCTATTGGCACCAATTTGCTTTTGGCATTACTATCTTGTTGCCTTAAATATTTAGTCAAGGGCTTACTTATCATAGCGTAATTTTTTATGAATTTACGATAATAACCACTCAATCCTAAAAACGATCTCAGCTGTCGCAATGTTCTTGGTTCCGGATATTCTTTAATTGTTTGAACTTTTCTTGGGTCGGTTTTAATGTTGTTAAAGGAAATTACATAACCTAAAAATTCAACCTCTTGCATGAAATATTTGCTCTTTTCACTACTTATTTTCATGTTGGCCTCACTGAGTGCTTTTATTATGGTTTCGATGTGTTCCAAGTGTTTTTCTTATGACTCGGAGAATATGATAACATCATCGATATAAACGTGGCAGAACTTACCAATAAATGGTCTGAGAATGTCATCCATGGCCCTTTGAAATATAGAGGTTGCATTCTTTAAACCAAACGGCATACGTAGAAATTCGTATTTTCCGTTGTTCACGCTGAAAGCTGTTTTAATTCTGTCTTCTTTTTTCATCATTATTTGATGGAAACCACTTTGTAAATCTAAAGTCGTGAAGAATTTAGATTTTCCTAAGTTATATAATATAACTGAAGTATCTGACATGGGATACTTATCCGTTTTTGTGAAAGCGTTAAGCTTTTTATAATCTATGACTAATCTATGTCTCTTCGATCCATCTTCATTGAGGCCTTTCTTATCAACAACCCACACTGGTGAATTATAAGGTGATCTACTGGGTGTTATTATATTATTTTCTAACAATTCTAATATTTCATTGTTTACGAACTCGCTCACTGCTTGAGGGTATGGGTATGATTTTGTCCATATTGGATCATCATTTGTAGTGTCTACGAACGTTTCTTCTGTACTCATGCAAATAGTTAAACTGTTCACTAACTGTAATTTCCGCTTCTTAAATCCATTCTTTGTTGTGGGTTATGATTATTTGGTGGAATGAAGCTTTGTCTTGGCTGATGATTAAAATTTGGGCGTTGTGCCTGTGTCTGAGGTAACCCTCTAGAAAGTTCGTGACTATATGTTTTATGTGGATTAACATAATATGAATCCCTTTGCCTAAGAGATTGATTTATTTCAATCTCCTGAGCTCTCGCCAAAGCGTTAGGTAAATCTCCTGGATTTAAAGAGAAAACCAAATTACTGACTGGTTGGTTCAGTCCTGTTACAAAAACTCTTAGGGCATTTTCCCTAGCTACCTGAATTAAAACGTTAGTTTCCGCAGTTCTAACACCATAACTCATTATTGTTTTATTCGTTATAAGAGTCAAAAGTTTATTGACCTGGTCATAGAATTCTTGTAAAGTTTGTTTTCCTTGTCTTGCATTTGCCAATTCTGTCTGTAGCATGTGGATTGGTCGCTTGTCATCATATGTAAGATCTAACCTACCTAATATTGCGTCAACATGTAATGGTATCCCATGTGATGTCAATACATCATTTGCTTTTCCTACTATTTTATTTCGTAAAATGTTCACAACTGTGAAGTAGGTAGAACCACCTTAACAGTCTTCGTAAGCTTTCATACAATGGGTTACTGCTGTCCGCCAACTTATATAATTTTCCCCATCGAATACTTGTAAACTTTTAACTAAGTCTAAATTTCCTGTAGTTGTTACTGCAGGATCAATGGTCACATCAGTGTAAGGTATAATGTTATCACAGGGTGATAACCTGGTCAATGCTAATGTCAAGTCATTTATTTTTGTATTAAGGTCTACTGTGCACTCACCTACCGCGGTCGCAATTAATGCACGAACTTGGTCAACTGTCATTGCCATTGTTTATATATATATATATTTATATTTTTTTGAGAGTATAAATGTAATAATGATAAAAAATTAAAAATTCCCTTAACAATACAATTTGGTCAATTTAAATATGAGTTTTTCCAAAATTGTAGATATAAAATTATAAAAATTGTTTCTTACTTTCCAAAAAAAAATTATTATTATTTTTTTGTTTTAACACTGCTTCCTGCTTTCTGCTTTCTGCTTTTTAATTTTATCGAAGTTGTAACTCGCTCTTCAATGTCTTCTTTTTTATTCACTTTGCTCTTAAATTACGTTTTGGATTTTCCGGTATTTACATCCGTACTTCTCTCGATCTGTTGTTAAAGAATTATTTTTTAATCTTAACTTTTACCTCTCAGGGTTCTATACTGAGTAGGATTACTGATTATTGTTGGATCACTGATGCTAGTCCTTACTTTATTTTTATTTTTTCAGAACTTTGGATGCACTTCTTGTGTCACGTATGAATTTATTTATTATTTTTTTGTTACAATATAATGCTAGGTGTCATGTATTTCACCGTCACTGCATTTGTTGCCATTAAGAAGAAAAAAATAAAAAACACACACTTTGATTTTGACAGATTTGTATCAGAGGGTTTTTTTATACCCCTTTGCTGATAACGTCAATCTGGTTTTTTTTTTGCAGTAGGGTTTACTTGTACCCTTTTAAATTAATTTAACTGCACTTAATCACTGTGATTTTCGCACTATATCGATTAACCACGACACAAGAATATCAGGTCCCTGCTCTTCGGGCGCCAATTAATATTTTTCTACAATTTTGGTGTTTTTAAAAAACTTTATTTGAATTCAATAAAATAATATGATTAGGATTTTAAGACAACCGTTCATGATCACGTCCGAGATTGAATTGAATTTTATTCTCACAGAAACTAACTTGCACATCATCCGATGTGTGTTTATATTAACTTAAAAACTAATGGTATTGGGATCGAACATAAAGTATGTTTATATTCCCACGACATTAAGATCGAACATGAAGGATGTTTACATTTGATGTTTGGATCCCAACGGATGTAATAAAATGACAAATATTTAAATTAATTACGGCAAGGGTTGCTATGACTGAATCATGCAATAATGGGATTGTTAGCTAGGTACCTACATATACCTATGCAATCTATGTGTAGAAATTCATTAAAAAATTGTTTGTAGCTATGCATTCCTGCAGAAAAAAAAATTGAGATAATAATTAATAATAATATTACAAGGATAGAGAAACATATTTGAGTCAATGGCTAAGTTCTGTCCGTCTACTAAACGGTTGGGCCAATCGTCTTTAAATTTGGTAATTAAATTTATTTTGATATTCTACAGAGGATTTTTTTTAAATTTCTTTTTTAGTTGAAATATTAAGGGTACCTGCCATGTAACCGTTAAGTAAAAGCTTATTTTTCTCAAAAACGGCTTCAAGAATTTTGTATGTAAAAAATTAATGTGCATTAAATTTTGATGAAAACAAAAATTACGACGGTGGGCTAAAACCGGTACCCCCCATAGGAGTTTTTTTTTTCATCGACTTTCCTGAGAACTGATTAGGAACCGATTACAACCAAAATTGAGATTCAGGAAAATGTAAGTAGCCTAAGTAATCCTTCACTATAATATTTTCGAAAACTTCTTTTTTCTATTTTTAGTATTAAAAAAGAAAATATTTTTAAGAAATCAATTTTTTGATAACGGGTTGGTGATTTTTAATTGCGATTATAGGCACTATAAGGCAAGTTTAGGATTCATGAACATAAAAAAAATTGAGATAACAATTGAAAGTGACATTAATAGGCAAGAGTACGATAACTTTGGCGCCGCAAATTTATAATTGAAAAATTTAAAAATGTATTCATGTATTTAGAAGAACATATATGACAGGTACCGTTAATATTCATGCTAAAAAAAATCCTGTAGAATGTCAAAATAACTTTAAGTTCTAAATTTGAAGACGATTGGCCCAACCCTTAAGGCTGTAGTCCAAAACACATACAAACAGACAGACAGAATTTTGCCAGTAACTGAAATATGTTTCTTTATCATCGTAGGCGCAAGGACATAACGCCCAGGGTCATAACGCCCAACTTTTTTTTGGGCATTATGACCGACTTAAGCGGTTAATTTTGGGCGTTACAACCCACCCAAATGGGTCATAAGACCCAAATATTTTTTGATTAAATGGGACATAAGACCCAAATTTGAAAACAAAAATTATTGAATACAAAGAATTACATACTGTTGGAAATAGTCATAAGGTCCATGAACGAAATAGACATAATGTCCATGTCCATGGACGTAATGTCTGAATTGCATTTTTTTCATTTTCAGTATGAGGTAGGTATGGGGGGGCATGTTGCCCCCTGCTTGGGCTCACTATAGGATTTGAAGAAGGTGCTATGTTGGGCTTGTGCAACGTTTCTTTCTTTTTGATTTAAAGAACCTTTGCATAAACCCAATCTCGCACCTACTCCAAATCCTATAGTGAGTCCAAGCAGCATGCCCCTATGGTATATATTTATCATCTATAACTTGATCAAGTTGGTAATTTACTGCATCTAAACTTGAGGCAAACATGAAAAAATAACTTACAGTACAGCAATTTAATTGCTGCTGGCCTTTCCTATAAAAATGGCCTATCAGATGATATAACCGATACCTACCTCATACTGAAAATGAAAAAAAAAATCAATTCAGACAATTTGCTTGGGACCTTTTATCACACATTTAAGTCATAACTTTAGTTCCTTATTAAATTTTATATCTTACAAAAATTGGGACTTTTATCACACTTTTCACTTTTGGCACAACAGGTGCGGAGTTTTCTAAACGCTTAAGCTGAAGGCACTGTAAAATTCACGTCTGATTTTTTGTATGAAAATTTGTTTGTTATTCTTCCAATCATTATAAAAAAAACCTTTTAATAAGTTTTATGTGGATTAACATAATATGAATCCCTTTCCCTAAGAGATTGATTTACTTCAATCTCCTGAGCTCTCACCAAAGCGTTAGATAAATCTCCTGGATTTAAAGAGAAAACCAAATTACTGACTGGTTGGTTCAGTCCTGTTACAAAAACTCTTAGGGCATTTTCCCTAGCTACCTGAATTAAAACGTTAGTTTCCGCAGTTCTAACACCATAACTCATTATTGTTTTATTCGTTATAAGAGTCAAAAGTTTATTGACCTGGTCATAGAATTCTTGTAAAGTTTGTTTTCCTTGTCTTGCATTTGCCAATTCTGTCTGTAGCATGTGGATTGGTCGCTTGTCATCATATGTAAGATCTAACCTACCTAATATTGCGTCAACATGTAATGGTGTCCCATGTGATGTCAATACATCATTTGCTTTTCCTACTATTTTATTTCGTAAAATGTTCACAACTGTGAAGTAGGTAGAACCACCTTTACAGTCTTCGTAAGCTTTCATACAATGGGTTACTGCTGTCCGCCAACTTATATAATTTTCCCCATCGAATACTTGTAAACTTTTAACTAAGTCTAAATTTCCTGTAGTTGTTACTGCAGGATCAATGGTCACATCAGTGTAAGGTATAATGTTATTACAGGGTGATAACCAGGTCAATGCTAATGTCAAGTCATTTATTTTTGTATTAAGGTCTACTGTGCACTCACCTACCGCGGTCGCAATTAATTCACGAACTTGGTCAACTGTCATTGCCATTGTTTATATATATATATATTTATATTTTTTTGAGAGTATAAATGTAATAATGATAAAAATTAAAAATTCCCTTAACAATACAATTTGGTCAATTTAAATATGAGTTTTTCCAAAATTGTAGATATAAAATTATAAAAATTGTTTCTTACTTTCCAAAAAAAAATTATTATTATTTTTTTGTTTTAACACTGCTTCCTGCTTTCTGCTTTCTGCTTTTTAATTTTATCGAAGTTGTAACTCGCTCTTCAATGTCTTCTTTTTTATTCACTTTGCTCTTAAATTACGTTTTGGATTTTCCGGTATTTACATCCGTACTTCTCTCGATCTGTTGTTAAAGAATTATTTTTTAATCTTAACTTTTACCTCTCAGGGTTTTATACCTAGGATTACTGATTATTGTTGGATCACTGATGCTAGTCCTTACTTTATTTTTTTTTTTTTCAGAACTTTGGATGCACTTCTTGTGTCACGTATGAATTTATTTATTATTTTTTTGTTACAATATAATGCTAGGTGTCATGTATTTCACCGTCACTGCATTTGTTGCCATTAAGAAGAAAAAAATAAAAAACACACACTTTGACAGATTTGTATCAGAGGGTTTTTTTATACCCCTTTGCTGATAACGTCAATCTGGTTTTTTTTTTGCAGTAGGGTTTACTTGTACCCTTTTAAATTAATTTAACTGCACTTAATCACTGTGATTTTCGCACTATATCGATTAACCACGACACAAGAATATCAGGTCCCTGCTCTTCGGGCGCCAATTAATATTTTTCTACAATTTTGGTGTTTTTAAAAAAACTTTATTTGAATTCAATAAAATAATATGATTAGGATTTTAAGACAACCGTTCATGATCACGTCCGAGATTGAATTGAATTTTATTCTCACAGAAACTAACTTGCACATCATCCGATGTGTGTTTATATTAACTTAAAAACTAATGGTATGGGATCGAACATAAAGTATGTTTATAATTCTCACAGAAACTAACTTGCACATCATCCGATGTGTGTTTATATTAACTTAAAAACTAATGGTATTGGGATCGAACATAAAGTATGTTTATATTCCCACGACATTAAGATCGAACATGAAGGATGTTTACATTTGATGTTTGGATCCCAACGGATGTAATAAAATGACAAATATTTAAAATAATTACGGCAAGGGTTGCTATGACTGAATCATGCAATAATGGGATTGTTAACTAGGTACCTACATATACTTATGCAATCTATGTGTAGAAATTCATTAAAAAATTGTTTGTAGCTATGCATTCCTGCAGAAAAAAAAATTGAGATAATAATTAATAATAATATTACAAGGATAGAGAAACATATTTGAGTCAATGGCTAAGTTCTGTCCGTCTACTAAACGGTTGGGCCAATCGTCTTTAAATTTGGTAATTAAATTTATTTTGATATTCTACAGAGGATTTTTTTTAAATTTCTTTTTTAGTTGAAATATTAAGGGTACCTGCTATGTAACCGTTAAGTAAAAGCTTATTTTTCTCAAAAACGGCTTCAAGAATTTTGTATGTAAAAAATTAATGTGCATTAAATTTTGATGAAAACAAAAATTACGACGGTGGGCTAAAACCGGTACCCCCCATAGGAGTTTTTTTTTTCATCGACTTTCCTGAGAACTGATTAGGAACCGATTACAACCAAAATTGAGATTCAGGAAAATGTAAGTAGCCTAAGTAATCCTTCACTATAATATTTTCGAAAACTTCTTTTTTCTATTTTTAGTATTAAAAAAGAAAATATTTTTAAGAAATCAATTTTTTGATAACGGGTTGGTGATTTTTAATTGCGATTATAGGCACTATAAGGCAAGTTTAGGATTCATGAACATAAAAAAAATTGAGATAACAATTGAAAGTGACATTAATAGGCAAGAGTACGATAACTTTGGCGCCGCAAATTTATAATTGAAAAATTTAAAAATGTATTCATGTATTTAGAAGAACATATATGACAGGTACCGTTAATATTCATGCTAAAAAAAATCCTGTAGAATGTCAAAATAACTTTAAGTTCTAAATTTGAAGACGATTGGCCCAACCCTTAAGGCTGTAGTCCAAAACACATACAAACAGACAGACAGAATTTTGCCAGTAACTGAAATATGTTTCTTTATCATCGTAGGCGCAAGGACATAACGCCCAGGGTCATAACGCCCAACTTTTTTTTGGGCATTATGACCGACTTAAGCGGTTAATTTTGGGCGTTACAACCCACCCAAATGGGTCATAAGACCCAAATATTTTTTGATTAAATGGGACATAAGACCCAAATTTGAAAACAAAAATTATTGAATACAAAGAATTACATACTGTTGGAAATAGTCATAAGGTCCATGAACGAAATAGACATAATGTCCATGTCCATGGACGTAATGTCTGAATTGCATTTTTTTTCATTTTCAGTATGAGGTAGGTATGGGGGGGCATGTTGCCCCCTGCTTGGGCTCACTATAGGATTTGAAGAAGGTGCTATGTTGGGCATGTGCAACGTTTCTTTCTTTTTGATTTAAAGAACCTTTGCATAAACCCAATCTCGCACCTACTCCAAATCCTATAGTGAGTCCAAGCAGCATGCCCCTATGGTATATATTTATCATCTATAACTTGATCAAGTTGGTAATTTACTGCATCTAAACTTGAGGCAAACATGAAAAAATATTACAGTACAGCAATTTAATTGCTGCTGGCCTTTCCTATAAAAGTGGCCTATCAGATGATATAACCGATACCTACCTCATACTGAAAATGAAAAAAAAAATTCAATTCAGACAATTTGCTTGGGACCTTTTATCACAAAGCTCACATTTAAGTCATAACTTTAGTTCCTTATTAAATTTTATCTCTTACAAAAATTGGGACTTTTATCACACTTTTCACTTTTGGCACAACAGGTGCGGAGTTTTCTAAACGTTTAAGCTGAAGGCACTGTAAAATTCACGTCTGATTTTTTGTATGAAAATTTGTGTGTTATTCTTCCAATCATTATAAAAAAAACCTTTTAATAAGTTTTCGTGAACAAATCAAAAGAATTTAAAGAAAGGCAGGACGACATTTGCCGGACCCGCTAGTAATATATATTTTTTACAAAAACACTCTTACACAACTAGACATAAAAACTAACGCAAATAATAGTCTCCATCATTTCTTATGTTTCCACAAATGATATTTTTTACTAAACAAATTACAATCAATTTACAAACTATTTTTCTTAATGAATTTCTACGCATAGTTTGCACTTAATTTGTACCTATTCGAATGGAAAGCAAAATTCAAAACAAAAATCCATTTTTTCAAGGACGTTTATAATAATCCAGCAAGAAGTAAGTTGGTGTTTAAATTTCAAGAATGTATGTGTACATTTTTTAAAAACGCCAACCTTCATAATAGTAAACAAACAATCAAAATCCTAAGAATTTCAATCAAAAGTCTGGTCAATGATTTACGTATGTATAAATATGTATGTAGGAAAGTACCAGTGCTCGCACAAAACTTGAAAATCCTAAAGAATTCGAATCAAAAGTCTGATCAATGACGTACGTACAAATGTATAAATACATATCGTCGCCCGAGAATTGTTTTGTTGTATACGCCAATTTTACGATTTTGGGAAATCGCATTTTAAGGTTTGCGTTCCTATAAAAAAAAAACTGCCCGCTAAAGTTTTGTTTTTTATTAATAGAAATAGTATGTGGAATATCTTCTTTTAATTAATGTGTTCAAAACCGTCTTATCAACATTAGTTTTAAAATTATAAAGGTTTTTACCCAAAATGAGTTTGTCGTATACGCCACCAAAATAAGCTTTTTTTTCATCCCATACACGTACGACAAAGTGAACGCACGTACGACATTCCAATTCTCAACATATAGTACAATCCAATACGAATTCGTATGAGAACGAACTAAAAAAAAGTCAATTTTCAATTTTAACAATGCTTTTATTCAATAAGTAACAGTTAAAATACTAGATATACATACAAACAGTATTTTCGTTGGCAGTCTTGGTTTAGGAAAAATTACTTATTTTATTATTAACAAGATAATAAAGTCATTCTATGACCATAATCTTACAAGAATGTAAATAAATGAGATAAAAATAACATTTTTTATAAACAAATTAAAAAAAGTCATCCTATGACTATAAAAATAAAAGTGTAAATCTATAAGATTTAATAATATATTGTTTAATACAATATACAAAGTCATTCTATGACCATGACAAAACAGTATTTTCGTTGGCAGTCTTGGTTTAGGAAAAATTACTTATTTTATTATTAACAAGACAATAAAGTCATTCTATGACCATACATCTTACAAGAATGTAAATAAATGAGATAAAAATAACATTTTTTATAAACAAAAAATTACAAAAAGTCATCCTATGACTATAAAAATAAAAGTGTGAATCTATAAGATTTAATAACATATTGTTTAATACAATATACAAAGTCATTCTATGACCATGAACTTAAATAACTACAAATAATTTTAAAATTAAATAAAATTAAAAGTAGTTCTATGATTTTATTCTTTTTTATTTAAATTAAATAAGGCTTCATAATAGGCCTGGTCTGCCTTAGGCATAAAATTAAAGAGACTTCTAAGGTCGCTTATTTTCTTTTTGGATATAGGCTTGTTTTGGCTTGTGACTTGAAGGCATTGGCTGAACAAATTTTTCGGAGTTTGCAGGGTAACTCTCGTTGGTTTTTTAAATATTGAGGCTCTTCGAAATTCTATTTCTCTACCGCTCGTTTTGTAAAACAAGGTAAAGAGATCGGCTTTCTTATACTTTAGAAATTTAATTTTCGTAAATGGAATAGCTGAAAAATTTGCTTGGCCTGCTTTGGCAGAAAAGGCTTTAAAGTCTGTTGGCAGCATTTGAATTATTTTCAAAGTAACATTTTTAAATGCCATAGTTTTTAGATGTCGCAAAAGCGAAAGCTGACTAAATACTTCCAGATTTTTAAGGTACCTGTCGATGGAGCTATGGACGCAGTCGACTTCCTGAACCAACGAATGTCCGGGCTCCGAATATTTTTGTTGAATTTCTTCTAAGGAAGTGTTATTGTTCAGTAAGAAAAGCAAAGCAGTTGACATTACCTTATTCTTATTTTGTGGGACACAGGAGTCACTCCACAGAGTCACACGTTTAATTGATGGGTTATCAAGTAATATTTGATTCAGAATTTTAAAAATCGAGCTGGCAATGTCATCACCAGAGCGGCCGCTGTGTAATTCGTTCCAAACTGCACAATATGTTATTTTTGGTTTTCTTGGCAAACTAAGTGTTGCTGTCATGTTGTAGACATTTAACTTTCGTTTATAAAAAAACGAAGAAGCGTTCCCTTTTGGAAGAGAAAAGACACTCTGAAGGTCAAAGCAGACAATGGCATGTTTAGGGTCAATGTTTTGGCGATCAAAATACCTCTCTGCCTTCATAGCTGCCTTTTCATTTTTGTGCTCGTTAATGTCGTTTATTTCAATTAAGCTTGGGTTCGAGTTTGCCTTAAAAATTAAACAACGGTCGCACTGGTCTTTTTTGGGTTTATATAATGACAAGTTATAGCTATAATTGAATTCTTTTCTGTAAATATTTTCTTTGACGGGATTAGTCGAACCTTCCTTGTAAAGCAGATACATTTTATTTATATTTAAATGGCTTTCTAAATATTTCCTATTTGTACTAGCCTGACAATAGTGACTATCTATGGTAGGAAAGCTTTTAATATGGTCATGAACTTCTTTTATTTGTTCAGAGAATGTAATTTTTTTTATATTTTTACCTTTTTTTAATGGATTAGGGCAGCCCTTATCATGTAAATTATTAAAATAATAATAAATTCTTCTTTCGCTAATAGAAAGGGTGTTAAGAAAGAAAAGTTTACAAACTTGTTGTATTCTGTCATCATCTTCAGATTGTAGATAATATTTAAAAGTATTTTTTTTTATGTTGGAGTCTTTCCTCCGTCTCAGTACTTTTGTTTTGTTGATGTACTTACAATAGAAAGCTGGTTTCTCAGCATCAGACAACTTCCAAAAAGAATCGCTTATTCGTTTTCTGTCCTCACAGGTGAAATTTTTGGAGCAGAAATATAAGCAGTTTGGTTTACATGGTGGTTTTATTGTCCTCTCTGCCATGAGTTTTCCCTTGATATTTGAATACTCCTGCCCTGATTCTCTTAACTTCTTCCTGAAATGACTTTTCCACAGTTCGGGTTTCCTCGCTCTTTTTCTGGATCCTCTTGGGGAACTGTCACTATCTTAATCAAGTAAAACAAACAAAAAATTATCAAAAACACATGGCCCCAGTGCAAATCCATTTACCTGATGATGAAAAGTATTCTGAAGGTATACTTCTCAAGTTTTCATTTATAGGAAGATTCAAAAGAGGATCTACATTTTGATTATCAGGGAGTTTTAATATGGGTTCTACATTTTCGCCTTCATTAAAAAATTCAAACTCCCTTCCTTTTACTGGTGGAATGAAATCGGGATCTTTGCAACTGTCGTCACTATCTAAAAAAACAATAAATTTATCATAAACATTAATAAGTAAAAAATACAAACAATAGGAAACAATATAAACTTACCAAAATCGTTTTCAGATAAAACTAAGTTGGATTCTATATTATTTTCGGCAAATTCAGCTTCGCTTGGAACTATTTGATCAATAAGTCTAAGAATAAATTTAAATGTACAGTTTGTATTTTTACTGTTTACTTTTAAAGAAATTTACAATATCGTTAGATTATGTACTTACGAAAGTATTTCCTTCGAAATATTCCTGACCGGTGAATCCATTGCACACGAGACAGAACCACAACCTTACTCAACGAGATTTTGCAGTGAACTGAATTTTTTTTGATCGGTCTGGTATTTATACTTTCTGCGCCTCCAGTTAAAATAGATATACACGTACCATAGAGTAACTATACTATAAAGAGGGAAATCTACTGCCTTCATTTGACAAGACCTACAAGCTGGTCAAATAAGTATTGGTGTAGAACTGTCAAAAAATCGACGCCGATTGAGAGTGTAGTAGTGCTGAACTGTCAAAAAATAGACGCCAATTGAGAGTGTAGTAGTGCTGAACTGTCAAAAAATAGACGCCTATTGAGAGTGTAGTAGTCAAATAATTGACCTCTTCTTTTCAGTTCCCTTTTGTTTCTCACCACGAAATTGGGCGTGTTGGAAGATACTGCTAAAAAAAAGCGCCATCCCGAAATTTGACGTCATCAGTGACTCAAACTGACTAAATTAAATTACCATTTTTGGAAAGAATCCGAAGTGTTAGTGGACTTAAAATGTATATTAAATCAATCAATGTATATTTAATCAATCATTGGACCAAACCTGCATCAATTAAAACTTACTTTTCCGTTTTTTTCTAAAACGGAAATAAATTTATTCAACAAGGGTCACTAATGACGTAAAATACGAAAGTCGCTATCTTGTTTTCTTGTACCATGAGGAGCCACTAGCAAGTTACTCGAATGCAAGTTGTTATACTTTATTATTTTTTCCCTGCCTTTTACATATTGTGTGCTTGAAAACTCTATATAAACGTTTAAAACTGGTTAAACAATATCCAAGAGTTTCAAACATTTTACCTGATACTGATGATAGTGTATTGATTATTCTAAGAATGAATTTAAACAAGCATTCGGTCAGAAGATTACGTACTATGTATATTTGCAAGATCGTATTATACAAAGTAGCGATAAAGGTGTACTTTTTTAAAGTTAAATTATCTTTCTTTACACCTATTGTATTCGTTTACACAGGAGTAGAAACCTAGTCAAACATAGCGCGTTCTGACGCCGCGTTGTAATATACAGTAAAACAAACATATCCCAAGTCACATAGAGCGCGTTTTGAACGCCGCGTCAAGTTCCACACGGCGTCAAAACGTCGCATTGTGATAATTTACAAATTGTTTTTTTTTAAGTCTTCGTTAAACAGAACGCATTTTTAATGCGGCGTAGAGATTATTTTACGCTGCGTTGAGATAACTTTGACGCGGCGTTCCAAAAAAAAATTTTGTTTTCATATTTTGTGTTTAGTAATTAAGTCATTTTGAATTTATTGTAGAAATTTATTTTATTAAATTATTTTGTGTCATTTAATAGTGTATTGTTTAAATGGAAAAAAATAACCTAATTGGCATTTAGTGAGAAAATGAAAATCAAGATTCAAATATTAAACGCGCTGCGGATAGCTCTCTGTTTGACGTTCTCTAACGCCGTGTTTAGAATGCCGTGTTAAAATAATCTCAACACAAGGTAAAATAATCTCAACAAATTATTAATCCTACAAACTTAAAAAGAAAAACACTGCATTATATTGGTTTATATTAGAAAATTGTAGACATTATATTTATCCGTACTAATTAGACCTTGTGTACATGATTTCTCTTTTCGGTTGTTTCTTCATTCTTCTTTTGGACAGGCACGTACGTTGGTGTGTACACTGATTTGGATTACCCCGAATATAACCAATGTTTTCCTACAAACTATACTATTTTATTCTAAAGAAATTTGCAAAATTAAAAAAAAACAATTAAAACCATCCATTACCACTAAAAAAACATAATTGGGAATTGTTTTCAATTTCAAAAGTTCTTATTTTTAGTCCGTGCATAGCATTTTCTTTCTCAAACGAGAAACTTCAAAGCTCAATCACAAAAATCCTTAAAATTTTCATTCGTCCATTCGTTAGTTCATTCCCCCTACTTTTTTACACCCCTTACCTAATTGCAAAAAGAACGAATGAAGAAACATCCGAAAAAAGGAATCATGTAAACAAGCTCTAAGACCTAAGAAAATCACCTTAACCCTTAAGGTATACATTCCGAACACATCCTTCTCGATATGTAGGAGTATGGTGGAGGTGAGTGTCTAAAACGTCAACATCAAATTGTTTAGTGAATATTGTATTGTGTTGTGTAGTGTACTGATAATAAGAACTGATCTTATTATCATCAATAAAACGAATAAGCAGTTTAATTTTGTTAAAAAGACACAATAATCCACGGAGTTCCTTTACTTCGAACAATTTGTGAGAATTTCATAAAATACCACCATCGAAAGACGACGACGACGTGCCTGATGAGAATTGTATCTTGTATCAAGTATTCTCATCAGGCACGTCGTCGTCGTTGATGGTATTTTGTGAATTATTGTGTCCTATTTACAAAATTAAACTGCTTATCCGTTTTATTAATTAATTATTAGTGGTCAGCTACCAGACAATCTTCCACAAGTGCAAAATCTTATAAAACGTGATCCGGAATCATACAAGGAAGAATTCTCCCAGCAATATCGCCATTTCTTGAGCAGCTTGGAAGTTTTCGAATTAAATCCCAGCAATGAAAATAAAAGTCTCGATGAATTGATTATGTTTATTGCGCAGGTAATAAAAAAAAAAGAAAGCAAGTGTTGCATTTAATGATGTTTTATAAATATGATGTTTGTTCTGTAGGTCGCTCAATGCTATCCTGATGTTTGCATCCAATTTCCACAGCATTTAGTCGATTTGCTGAAAAATCATGCCACAACTCTGGATCCTACTAGGCGCAACTGTTTTGTTAAGGCACTGATTCTGCTTCGAAATAAGAATCTTATTCCTGCATTGGACTTGTTGCAGCTGTTTAATTGCTCCGTTGTCCGGACAAGAATTTGAGGACTTTTTTTCAGAATAATAAGTTTGGCTACAAAGACTGCAGGAAGAATGAAAACTGTTCAACGACAAATAGAGAGAAACGCAAGGGCAAGAACTTTATTATGATGAGGCACAAGGCACGTGGCAAGGTCAAGAAGAGTTTTAAGGACAAACAGAAGGCTCTAAGGAATCATCTACTCAAACAGAAGAAAATGAAGTACGATAGTATGATTTTTTTTAGATAGTCTAGGGTTTGTAAGTTTTTAAAAAATAAAAAATTAATTTCTTAATACCGTTTGTGAAGACTTCGTTTTGTGTTGCTTTTATAAGAATTTGTTTGGGGGAAACAACCTTGATCCTGAAGAGTCCGGTGAAGTTGTATAAGTTCAATATAAATGTTTATTAAAAAAAATAAGCCACAGCTTTACAAGGAGATTATTAATTCTATTGATACATGAAGTCTTCTTCTGCGACATTTTTCTGGAACAAGTTTATTCAGAAGGATAGTTATTAGCTTTGGTTCCCATTCATTTATTAAGTACGGCGCCGTTAGAACTTCTTCTAGCGGATACATCTGAAAAGATTAAAATGAAAAAGAACGATAGTGGTGTCTGGGTATAACTGCAAACCTGCATAGAAGCAACCACACTGGTCACCAAGTTCTCTGGCAAATCCTTGTCCTTGAATTTAAAGTGCATTTGATTGATGTCGAAACATTCGTCAAAAATCCATTTTTGAGGACCTTCTTCCCTCAGCATTCGAAAATACTAATAATAAATTTTATTTAAAAAAAATGTTTGCAATAATTTTTGTCAACAATTCACTGACAGTTGTTGTCAACAAGAACAAAATGAAATGTCAAAATTAACAAAACTTACCACATCGTTTTTTCTTTGTTTTTTAACGCCGACAATGAATGATATACAAAAGAGAACACGAAACACAATGAATGATATACCAAAGCAACAACGAAAATTGAGGGTTTTGAGGCGTGGAACGTACGAAAGTTTTTCCTCTATATAATATATTTACTCTATGACACGTACGACAAACCAAACCGGTTTTTTTTTTTAATTTGTGTTGTACGTCTATCAGATCAGTCCTACATTCTTTGTGAGTCTCATACAAAACTCTCTCTCAAACCAATTTTAATGTTTTCTTTTAAATTTTCGATCGTATGTCTTAAGCCTATAGACGTACGACAAAACAATATTAAAGAAAAAATTGCGGCAAAATACATGGAATTTTTGTCGTATATGCCAAAAACTGGCGCTTACGACAAAACCAAACTAAGGGTATGCGTATTTTGTGGATATACGACAAAGTCCATGCTAATTATCTCAGCAACGGTAAATGATAGGCCAATTCTGATTGCACAGATCGAAAGAGGACCTCTGAAAACACACTACTGCATACCCACTTTAAAAAAAGTGCATTTTGGCGTTTACAACAAAACAATTCTCGGTCGACGATATGTATGAACCAGTGCTCGTATTCCATATGAAAACAAACGGCAGACGGCAAAAATTTGCCATGCAATTATTCTTAGATATACTTAAAATTGTAACATATCGAGAAGTTTAATAAAGAATTTATAATAATAATAAATAATAATATAAAAACAAACTGCACAACTAAATCGCACGTACTTGCTCATATGTGCCGTCACATCGTCGAATAAAATTTAAATAAAATGCACGACTGGGTCGCATGAACTAGTTCTTATGCTAGATAATTGCTAAGTGGCTGCATATGAACGTATATAAAGGGTGTTTTCTTTAGACGTGTGGTTTTCAAGAAGAAGTAAAACGCATATAGTTTAACGTTATGGCCAAGAATCTAGCTGTATTATAAAGATAAGGGTTTGCATTATGTTCTAAAAATAATTTCGGGGAAGACGCCGCCGTGGCTGGCTCGAATAAATTCCAGCCGGGCCCAATTTTCCCAATTTTGTGAAAATCGAGATCGGTGGCCATTTCGTTTTCACCGAACGTGTGACGCGCTTGATGGAAACGGAAAAAGTTTCAGCAAGCTAGAAAGGCCTGTAATGTTCACATTCGCAAGACTAAATTTTTACATGAACAAAAAAACCGGCAAGAAATACTGCAATGTCCCAAAGGCAGTAAAAATTTTTGGTCATTTGTTAAAAACGTAAAGAACTCCTCGTCATCATCGGTTCCTACGCTTGTCTTCAATGATACTCCTGTTGTCAGTTCTCAAGAAAAAGCAGATCTGCTTGCAGCCCAATTCGCTGCTAACTCAACGCTGCCAGCAGGTGTTTGTACTCCTCCTGTACTCGAGAGCGTAAATGACTTCATGGGACCTATCTTCTTTCAAACTCGTACAGTCGCAAGAGTATTAAAAGATCTTAACATAAACAAATCCGCTGGCCCGTATAAAATCCCCGCTATTGTTCTGAAGAGGTAATCTTCAACGCTGGCAAAACCATTGCGTAAGCTTTTCCATCTGTCCTATTCCTCTGGTCTCTTTCCGAGTGAATGGAAAACAGCATTTGTCCAGCCAATCCCTAAGAAAGGCGAATCTTCTTCTCCCTCAAACTATCGACAAATTGCACTTACGTCCCTCCTTTCCAAGGTCATGGAAACGTTGATTAATTTTCAGCTTAAGAAATATCTTGAGGACCGAAAGCTTCTTAATGACCGGCAGTACGGCTTTCGTAGCAACAGGTCCACTGGTGATTTGATGGGATATCTCACCGAAAAGTGGAACCAATCTCTCAATCGTTTTGGGGAAAGCAAAATTATTGCACTTGATATTTCTAAGGCATTTGATAGAGTTTGGCATCAAGCTCTTTTATCGAAAATGCGTGCATTTGGACTCGACAAATCTCTTCTTCGTTGGATTAGTAATTACCTTTCGAAACGCTCAATACAAGTTGTATTGGACGGATTCAAGTCTGATTCTCACAAAATAAACGCTGGCGTGCCCCAGGGCTCTGTTTTGTCTCCGACTCTCTTCCTTATTTTTATCAACGACTTATTATCTGATTCATGAACATAAAAAAAATTGAGATAACAATTGAAAGTGACATTAATAGGCAAGAGTACGATAACTTTGGCGCCGCAAATTTATAATTGAAAAATTTAAAAATTTATTCATGTATTTAGAAGAACATATATGACAGGTACCTTTAATATTCAAGCTAAAAAAAGTCCTGTAGAATGTCAAAATAACTTTAAGTTCTAAATTTGAAGACGATTGGCCCAACCCTTAAGGCTGTAGTCCAAAACACATACAAACAGACAGACAGACAGAATTTTGCCAGTAACTGAAATATGTTTCTTTATCATCGTAGGCGCAAGGACATAACGCCCAGGGTCATAACGCCCAACTTTTTTTTGGGCATTATGACCGACTTAAGCGGTTAATTTTGGGCGTTACAACCCACCCAAATGGGTCATAAGACCCAAATATTTTTTGATTAAATGGGACATAAGACCCAAATTTGAAAACAAAAATTATTGAATACAAAGAATTACATACTGTTGGAAATAGTCATAAGGTCCATGAACGAAATAGACATAATGTCCATGTCCATGGACGTAATGTCTGAATTGCATTTTTTTTCATTTTCAGTATGAGGTAGGTATGGGGGGGCATGTTGCCCCCTGCTTGGGCTCACTATAGGATTTGAAGAAGGTGCTATGTTGGGCATGTGCAACGTTTCTTTCTTTTTGATTTAAAGAACCTTTGCATAAACCCAATCTCGCACCTACTCCAAATCCTATAGTGAGTCCAAGCAGCATGCCCCTATGGTATATATTTATCATCTATAACTTGATCAAGTTGGTAATTTACTGCATCTAAACTTGAGGCAAACATGAAAAAATATTACAGTACAGCAATTTAATTGCTGCTGGCCTTTCCTATAAAAGTGGCCTATCAGATGATATAACCGATACCTACCTCATACTGAAAATGAAAAAAAAAATTCAATTCAGACAATTTGCTTGGGACCTTTTATCACAAAGCTCACATTTAAGTCATAACTTTAGTTCCTTATTAAATTTTATCTCTTACAAAAATTGGGACTTTTATCACACTTTTCACTTTTGGCACAACAGGTGCGGAGTTTTCTAAACGTTTAAGCTGAAGGCACTGTAAAATTCACGTCTGATTTTTTGTATGAAAATTTGTGTGTTATTCTTCCAATCATTATAAAAAAAACCTTTTAATAAGTTTTCGTGAACAAATCAAAAGAATTTAAAGAAAGGCAGGACGACATTTGCCGGACCCGCTAGTAATATATATTTTTTACAAAAACACTCTTACACAACTAGACATAAAAACTAACGCAAATAATAGTCTCCATCATTTCTTATGTTTCCACAAATGATATTTTTTACTAAACAAATTACAATCAATTTACAAACTATTTTTCTTAATGAATTTCTACGCATAGTTTGCACTTAATTTGTACCTATTCGAATGGAAAGCAAAATTCAAAACAAAAATCCATTTTTTCAAGGACGTTTATAATAATCCAGCAAGAAGTAAGTTGGTGTTTAAATTTCAAGAATGTATGTGTACATTTTTTAAAAACGCCAACCTTCATAATAGTAAACAAACAATCAAAATCCTAAGAATTTCAATCAAAAGTCTGGTCAATGATTTACGTATGTATAAATATGTATGTAGGAAAGTACCAGTGCTCGCACAAAACTTGAAAATCCTTAAGAATTCGAATCAGAAGTATGTTGTATACGCCAATTTTACGATTTTGGGAAATCGCATTTTAAGGTTTGCGTTCCTATAAAAAAAAAACTGCCCGCTAAAGTTTTGTTTTTTATTAATAGAAATAGTATGTGGAATATCTTCTTTTAATTAATGTGTTCAAAACCGTCTTATCAACATTAGTTTTAAAATTATAAAGGTTTTTACCCAAAATGAGTTTGTCGTATACGCCACCAAAATAAGCTTTTTTTTCATCCCATACACGTACGACAAAGTGAACGCACGTACGACATTCCAATTCTCAACATATAGTACAATCCAATACGAATTCGTATGAGAACGAACTAAAAAAAAGTCAATTTTCAATTTTAACAATGCTTTTATTCAATAAGTAACAGTTAAAATACTAGATATACATACAAACAGTATTTTCGTTGGCAGTCTTGGTTTAGGAAAAATTACTTATTTTATTATTAACAAGACAATAAAGTCATTCTATGACCATAATCTTACAAGAATGTAAATAAATGAGATAAAAATAACATTTTTTATAAACAAATTAAAAAAAGTCATCCTATGACTATAAAAATAAAAGTGTAAATCTATAAGATTTAATAATATATTGTTTAATACAATATACAAAGTCATTCTATGACCATGACAAAACAGTATTTTCGTTGGCAGTCTTGGTTTAGGAAAAATTACTTATTTTATTATTAACAAGACAATAAAGTCATTCTATGACCATACATCTTACAAGAATGTAAATAAATGAGATAAAAATAACATTTTTTATAAACAAAAAATTACAAAAAGTCATCCTATGACTATAAAAATAAAAGTGTGAATCTATAAGATTTAATAACATATTGTTTAATACAATATACAAAGTCATTCTATGACCATGAACTTAAATAACTACAAATAATTTTAAAATTAAATAAAATTAAAAGTAGTTCTATGATTTTATTCTTTTTTATTTAAATTAAATAAGGCTTCATAATAGGCCTGGTCTGCCTTAGGCATAAAATTAAAGAGACTTCTAAGGTCGCTTATTTTCTTTTTGGATATAGGCTTGTTTTGGCTTGTGACTTGAAGGCATTGGCTGAACAAATTTTTCGGAGTTTGCAGGGTAACTCTCGTTGGTTTTTTAAATATTGAGGCTCTTCGAAATTCTATTTCTCTACCGCTCGTTTTGTAAAACAAGGTAAAGAGATCGGCTTTCTTATACTTTAGAAATTTAATTTTCGTAAATGGAATAGCTGAAAAATTTGCTTGGCCTGCTTTGGCAGAAAAGGCTTTAAAGTCTGTTGCCAGCATTTGAATTATTTTCAAAGTAACATTTTTAAATGCCATAGTTTTTAGATGTCGCAAAAGCGAAAGCTGACTAAATACTTCCAGATTTTTAAGGTACCTGTCGATGGAGCTATGGACGCAGTCGACTTCCTGAACCAACGAATGTCCGGGCTCCGAATATTTTTGTTGAATTTCTTCTAAGGAAGTGTTATTGTTCAGTAAGAAAAGCAAAGCAGTTGACATTACCTTATTCTTATTTTGTGGGACACAGGAGTCACTCCACAGAGTCACACGTTTAATTGATGGGTTATCAAGTAATATTTGATTCAGAATTTTAAAAATCGAGCTGGCAATGTCATCACCAGAGCGGCCGCTGTGTAATTCGTTCCAAACTGCACAATATGTTATTTTTGGTTTTCTTGGCAAACTAAGTGTTGCTGTCATGTTGTAGACATTTAACTTTCGTTTATAAAAAAACGAAGAAGCGTTCCCTTTTGGAAGAGAAAAGACACTCTGAAGGTCAAAGCAGACAATGGCATGTTTAGGGTCAATGTTTTGGCGATCAAAATACCTCTCTGCCTTCATAGCTGCCTTTTCATTTTTGTGCTCGTTAATGTCGTTTATTTCAATTAAGCTTGGGTTCGAGTTTGCCTTAAAAATTAAACAACGGTCGCACTGGTCTTTTTTGGGTTTATATAATGACAAGTTATAGCTATAATTGAATTCTTTTCTGTAAATATTTTCTTTGACGGGATTAGTCGAACCTTCCTTGTAAAGCAGATACATTTTATTTATATTTAAATGGCTTTCTAAATATTTCCTATTTGTACTAGCCTGACAATAGTGACTATCTATGGTAGGAAAGCTTTTAATATGGTCATGAACTTCTTTTATTTGTTCAGAGAATGTAATTTTTTTTATATTTTTACCTTTTTTTAATGGATTAGGGCAGCCCTTATCATGTAAATTATTAAAATAATAATAAATTCTTCTTTCGCTAATAGAAAGGGTGTTAAGAAAGAAAAGTTTACAAACTTGTTGTATTCTGTCATCATCTTCAGATTGTAGATAATATTTAAAAGTATTTTTTTTTATGTTGGAGTCTTTCCTCCGTCTCAGTACTTTTGTTTTGTTGATGTACTTACAATAGAAAGCTGGTTTCTCAGCATCAGACAACTTCCAAAAAGAATCGCTTATTCGTTTTCTGTCCTCACAGGTGAAATTTTTTGAGCAGAAATATAAGCAGTTTGGTTTACATGGTGGTTTTATTGTCCTCTCTGCCATGAGTTTTCCCTTGATATTTGAATACTCCTGCCCTGATTCTCTTAACTTCTTCCTGAAATGACTTTTCCACAGTTCGGGTTTCCTCGCTCTTTTTCTGGATCCTCTTGGGGAACTGTCACTATCTTAATCAAGTAAAACAAACAAAAAATTATCAAAAACACATGGCCCCAGTGCAAATCCATTTACCTGATGATGAAAAGTATTCTAAAGGTATACTTCTCAAGTTTTCATTTATAGGAAGATTCAAAAGAGGATCTACATTTTGATTATCAGGGAGTTTTAATATGGGTTCTACATTTTCGCCTTCATTAAAAAATTCAAACTCCCTTCCTTTTACTGGTGGAATGAAATCGGGATCTTTGCAACTGTCGTCACTATCTAAAAAAACAATAAATTTATCATAAACATTAATAAGTAAAAAATACAAACAATAGGAAACAATATAAACTTACCAAAATCGTTTTCAGATAAAACTAAGTTGGATTCTATATTATTTTCGGCAAATTCAGCTTCGCTTGGAACTATTTGATCAATAAGTCTAAGAATAAATTTAAATGTACAGTTTGTATTTTTACTGTTTACTTTTAAAGAAATTTACAATATCG
Organism: Platycheirus rosarum; assembly: GCA_963971375.1. NCBI lineage: Eukaryota > Metazoa > Arthropoda > Insecta > Diptera > Syrphidae > Platycheirus > Platycheirus rosarum. The sequence goes on along the minus strand of OZ020507.1, from coordinate 139,972,853 downwards.
TTAGATTATGTACTTACGAAAGTATTTCCTTCGAAATATTCCTGACCGGTGAATCCATTGCACACGAGACAGAACCACAACCTTACTCAACGAGATTTTGCAGTGAACTGAATTTTTTTTTGATCGGTCTGGTATTTATACTTTCTGCGCCTCCAGTTAAAATAGATATACACGTACCATAGAGTAACTATACTATAAAGAGGGAAATCTACTGCCTTCATTTGACAAGACCTACAAGCTGGTCAAATAAGTATTGGTGTAGAACTGTCAAAAAATCGACGCCGATTGAGAGTGTAGTAGTGCTGAACTGTCAAAAAATAGACGCCAATTGAGAGTGTAGTAGTGCTGAACTGTCAAAAAATAGACGCCGATTGAGAGTGTAGTAGTCAAATAATTGACCTCTTCTTTTCAGTTCCCTTTTGTTTCTCACCACGAAATTGGGCGTGTTGGAAGATACTGCTAAAAAAAAGCGCCATCCCGAAATTTGACGTCATCAGTGACTCAAACTGACTAAATTAAATTACCATTTTTGGAAAGAATCCGAAGTGTTAGTGGACTTAAAATGTATATTAAATCAATCAATGTATATTTAATCAATCATTGGACCAAACCTGCATCAATTAAAACTTACTTTTCCGTTTTTTTCTAAAACGGAAATAAATTTATTCAACAAGGGTCACTAATGACGTAAAATACGAAAGTCGCTATCTTGTTTTCTTGTACCATGAGGAGCCACTAGCAAGTTACTCGAATGCAAGTTGTTATACTTTATTATTTTTTCCCTGCCTTTTACATATTGTGTGCTTGAAAACTCTATATAAACGTTTAAAACTGGTTAAACAATATCCAAGAGTTTCAAACATTTTACCTGATACTGATGATAGTGTATTGATTATTCTAAGAATGAATTTAAACAAGCATTCGGTCAGAAGATTACGTACTATGTATATTTGCAAGATCGTATTATACAAAGTAGCGATAAAGGTGTACTTTTTTAAAGTTAAATTATCTTTCTTTACACCTATTGTATTCGTTTACACAGGAGTAGAAACCTAGTCAAACATAGCGCGTTCTGACGCCGCGTTGTAATACACAGTAAAACAAACATATCCCAAGTCACATAGAGCGCGTTTTGAACGCCGCGTCAAGTTCCACACGGCGTCAAAACGTCGCATTGTGATAATTTACAAATTGTTTTTTTTTAAGTCTTCGTTAAACAGAACGCATTTTTAATGCGGCGTAGAGATTATTTTACGCTGCGTTGAGATAACTTTGACGCGGCGTTCCAAAAAAAAATTTTGTTTTCATATTTTGTGTTTAGTAATTAAGTCATTTTGAATTTATTGTAGAAATTTATTTTATTAAATTATTTTGTGTCATTTAATAGTGTATTGTTTAAATGGAAAAAAATAACCTAATTGGCATTTAGTGAGAAAATGAAAATCAAGATTCAAATATTAAACGCGCTGCGGATAGCTCTCTGTTTGACGTTCTCTAACGCCGTGTTTAGAATGCCGTGTTAAAATAATCTCAACACAAGGTAAAATAATCTCAACAAATTATTAATCCTACAAACTTAAAAAGAAAAACACTGCATTATATTGGTTTATATTAGAAAATTGTAGACATTATATTTATCCGTACTAATTAGACCTTGTGTACATGATTTCTCTTTTCGGTTGTTTCTTCATTCTTCTTTTGGACAGGCACGTACGTTGGTGTGTACACTGATTTGGATTACCCCGAATATAACCAATGTTTTCCTACAAACTATACTATTTTATTCTAAAGAAATTTGCAAAATTAAAAAAAAACAATTAAAACCATCCATTACCACTAAAAAAACATAATTGGGAATTGTTTTCAATTTCAAAAGTTCTTATTTTTAGTCCGTGCATAGCATTTTCTTTCTCAAACGAGAAACTTCAAAGCTCAATCACAAAAATCCTTAAAATTTTCATTCGTCCATTCGTTAGTTCATTCCCCCTACTTTTTTACACCCCTTACCTAATTGCAAAAAGAACGAATGAAGAAACATCCGAAAAAAGGAATCATGTAAACAAGCTCTAAGACCTAAGAAAATCACCTTAACCCTTAAGGTATACATTCCGAACACATCCTTCTCGATATGTAGGAGTATGGTGGAGGTGAGTGTCTAAAACGTCAACATCAAATTGTTTAGTGAATATTGTATTGTGTTGTGTAGTGTACTGATAATAAGAACTGATCTTATTATCATCAATAAAACGAATAAGCAGTTTAATTTTGTTAAAAAGACACAATAATCCACGGAGTTCCTTTACTTCGAACAATTTGTGAGAATTTCATAAAATACCACCATCGAAAGACGACGACGACGTGCCTGATGAGAATTGTATCTTGTATCAAGTATTCTCATCAGGCACGTCGTCGTCGTTGATGGTATTTTGTGAATTATTGTGTCCTATTTACAAAATTAAACTGCTTATCCGTTTTATTAATTAATTATTAGTGGTCAGCTACCAGACAATCTTCCACAAGTGCAAAATCTTATAAAACGTGATCCGGAATCATACAAGGAAGAATTCTCCCAGCAATATCGCCATTTCTTGAGCAGCTTGGAAGTTTTCGAATTAAATCCCAGCAATGAAAATAAAAGTCTCGATGAATTGATTATGTTTATTGCGCAGGTAATAAAAAAAAAAGAAAGCAAGTGTTGCATTTAATGATGTTTTATAAATATGATGTTTGTTTTGTAGGTCGCTCAATGCTATCCTGATGTTTGCATCCAATTTCCACAGCATTTAGTCGATTTGCTGAAAAATCATGCCACAACTCTGGATCCTACTAGGCGCAACTGTTTTCTAAGGCACTGATTCTGCTTCGAAATAAGAATCTTATTCCTGCATTGGACTTGTTGCAGCTGTTTAATTGCTCCGTTGTCCGGACAAGAATTTGAGGACTTTTTTTCAGAATAATAAGTTTGGCTACAAAGACTGCAGGAAGAATGAAAACTGTTCAACGACAAATAGAGAGAAACGCAAGGGCAAGAACTTTATTATGATGAGGCACAAGGCACGTGGCAAGGTCAAGAAGAGTTTTAAGGACAAACAGAAGGCTCTAAGGAATCATCTACTCAAACAGAAGAAAATGAAGTACGATAGTATGATTTTTTTTAGATAGTCTAGGGTTTGTAAGTTTTTAAAAAATAAAAAATTAATTTCTTAATACCGTTTGTGAAGACTTCGTTTTGTGTTGCTTTTATAAGAATTTGTTTGGGGGAAACAACCTTGATCCTGAAGAGTCCGGTGAAGTTGTATAAGTTCAATATAAATGTTTATTAAAAAAAATAAGCCACAGCTTTACAAGGAGATTATTAATTCTATTGATACATGAAGTCTTCTTCTGCGACATTTTTCTGGAACAAGTTTATTCAGAAGGATAGTTATTAGCTTTGGTTCCCATTCATTTATTAAGTACGGCGCCGTTAGAACTTCTTCTAGCGGATACATCTGAAAAGATTAAAATGAAAAAGAACGATAGTGGTGTCTGGGTATAACTGCAAACCTGCATAGAAGCAACCACACTGGTCACCAAGTTCTCTGGCAAATCCTTGTCCTTGAATTTAAAGTGCATTTGATTGATGTCAAAACATTCGTCAAAAATCCATTTTTGAGGACCTTCTTCCCTCAGCATTCGAAAATACTAATAATAAATTTTATTTAAAAAAAATGTTTGCAATAATTTTTGTCAACAATTCACTGACAGTTGTTGTCAACAAGAACAAAATGAAATGTCAAAATTAACAAAACTTACCACATCGTTTTTTCTTTGTTTTTTAACGCCGACAATGAATGATATACAAAAGAGAACACGAAACACAATGAATGATATACCAAAGCAACAACGAAAATTGAGGGTTTTGAGGCGTGGAACGTACGAAAGTTTTTCCTCTATATAATATATTTACTCTATGACACGTACGACAAACCAAACCGGATTTTTTTTTTTAATTTGTGTTGTACGTCTATCAGATCAGTCCTACATTCTTTGTGAGTCTCATACAAAACTCTCTCTCAAACCAATTTTAATGTTTTCTTTTAAATTTTCGATCGTATGTCTTAAGCCTATAGACGTACGACAAAACAATATTAAAGAAAAAATTGCGGCAAAATACATGGAATTTTTGTCGTATATGCCAAAAACTGGCGCTTACGACAAAACCAAACTAAGGGTATGCGTATTTTGTGGATATACGACAAAGTCCATGCTAATTATCTCAGCAACGGTAAATGATAGGCCAATTCTGATTGCACAGATCGAAAGAGGACCTCTGAAAACACACTACTGCATACCCACTTTAAAAAAAAGTGCATTTTGGCGTTTACAACAAAACAATTCTCGGTCGACGATATGTATGAACCAGTGCTCGTATTCCATATGAAAACAAACGGCAGACGGCAAAAATTTGCCATGCAATTATTCTTAGATATACTTAAAATTGTAACATATCGAGAAGTTTAATAAACAATTTTTAGTGGCTGCATATGAACGTATATAAAGGGTGTTTTCTTTAGACGTGTGGTTTTCAAGAAGAAATAAAACGCATATAGTTTAACGTTATGGCCAAGAATCTAGCTGTATTATAAAGATAAGGGTTTGCATTATGTTCTAAAAATAATTTCGGGGAAGACGCCGCCGTGGCTGGCTCGAATAAATTCCAGCCGGGCCCAATTTTCCCAATTTTGTGAAAATCGAGATCGGTGGCCATTTCGTTTTCACCGAACGTGTGACGCGCTTGATGGAAACGGAAAAAGTTTCAGCAAGCTAGAAAGGCCTGTTATGTTCACATTCGCAAGACTAAATTTTTACATGAACAAAAAATCCGGCAAGAAATACTGCAATGTCCCAAAGGCAGTAAAAATGTTTGGTCATTTGTTAAAAACGTAAAGAACTCCTCGTCATCATCGGTTCCTACGCTTGTCTTCAATGATACTCCTGTTGTCAGTTCTCAAGAAAAAGCAGATCTGTTTGCAGCCCAATTCGCTGCTAACTCAATGCTGCCAGCAGGTGTTTGTACTCCTCCTGTACTCGAGAGCGTAAATGACTTCATGGGACCTATCTTCTTTCGCACTCGTACAGTCGCAAGAGTATTAAAAGATCTTAACATAAACAAATCCGCTGGCCCGTATAAAATCCCCGCTATTGTTCTGAAGAGGTGTTCTTCAACGCTGGCAAAACCATTGCGTAAGCTTTTCCATCTGTCCTATTCCTCTGGTCTCTTTCCGAGTGAATGGAAAACAGCATTTGTCCAGCCAATCCCTAAGAAAGGCGAATCTTCTTCTCCCTCAAACTATCGACAAATTGCACTTACGTCCCTTCTTTCCAAGGTCATGGAAACGTTGATTAATTTTCAGCTTAAGAAATATCTTGAGGACCGAAAGCTTCTTAATGACCGGCAGTACGGCTTTCGTAGCAACAGGTCCACTGGTGATTTGATGGGATATCTCACCGAAAAGTGGAACCAATCTCTCAATCGTTTTGGGGAAAGCAAAATTATTGCACTTGATATTTCTAAGGCATTTGATAGAGTTTGGCATCAAGCTCTTTTATCGAAAATGCGTGCATTTGGACTCGACAAATCTCTTCTTCGTTGGATTAGTAATTACCTTTCGAAACGCTCAATACAAGTTGTATTGGACGGATTCAAGTCTGATTCTCACAAAATAAACGCTGGCGTGCCCCAAGGCTCTGTTTTGACTCCGACTCTCTTCCTTATTTTTATCAACGACTTATTATCTGAAACAACTAATCCTATCAATTGTTTCGCAGACGACAGTACTCTCAGCTTCTCATATTCGTTTCCAGATTCACATCCTCGTTCTTCAGATGTGGAATTGCAACGGCAGCGTATGATAAGTTCATTAAATTCTGATCTTGACAGCATTGTACAATGGGGAATAAGAAACCGCGTAGAATTTAATGCTTCGAAAACACAATGTTGTCTTTTGTCGTTAAAGCGAAACATACCTCCAATGCCACTATCCATGAGTGGCACTTGCATAGAGGAAACCAACCACCTCTCAGTTCTCGGTATGTGCATTACAGACCATCTTCTGTGGTCTGACCACATTTTTGACGTTGCCAAAAATGCCGCGAGATGTTTAGGTTTCCTTCGAAGATGCAAGAAGTTCTTCACCCCGTCTGATCTGGCTACAGTATATAAAGCATATATTCGCCCTAAACTTGAGTATAACTCCCACATTTGGGCAGGTGCTCCTGTAACCCACTTGAGTTTTCTAGATAGAATACAAAAAAGAGCTTTAAAAATGATAGGCGATCGAACAATAACAGAAACATTTACATCTCTGGAGCACAGACGTAATGTTTCCTGCCTTTCATTATTCTATCGTTACTTCCATAAACAATGCTCTAGCGAAATAGCCAGTTACATTCCTCCCCTGAAACGCTTTAACCGTAATACTCGCACTGCAAGGAATGCCCATCATTATACCCTTGAGCCCAACTTCGGACGTACTGTCAAGTACAGGGATTCTTTCTTTAGTCGTACCACGCGAATGTGGAATGCCTTGCCAGACTCTGTTTTTCCCTCCCACTTTGAAGTGCAGAACTTTAAAACAAATGTGCATCGTTACCTCCTTTCACATCCTTCCATATTTTCCTAAAGCCCTCGCTGTGTTTAATTAACATTATAAGGGTAGTCAAAATCCCTTTAGTGCGTGCTAATTATAAAAAAAAAAAAAAAAAAAAATGGGCGTTCGGCTTCAATTCTTGAATGAGTTGGATTTTGTAGCCCCGCAAACCAAGATCCTTACGCGCGCGATGGCGGATGGACTCATTTGGGTCTTCTTCGATACTTTGCTCCACCGAAACGAACCATTACTTTTGTAATAAATTTGCACAATTTGCAAACTTTGTTCAGGAGTAAGTCTATTCATTATCAAATCGCAAACCAAACTGAGCATAAATCAAGAGACAGCTGTCAAAACTACCAACTATAAAAAAAACCTTTTAATAAGTTTTCGTGAACAAATCAAAAGAATTTAAAGAAATGCAGGACGACATTTGCCGGGCCCGCTAGTAATATATATTTTTTACAAAAACACTCTTACACAACTAGACATAAAAACTAACGCAAATAATAGTCTCCACCATTTCTTATATTTCCATAAATGATATTTTTTACTAAACAAATTACAATCAATTTACAAACTATTTTTGTTAATGAATTTCTACGCATAGTTTGCACTTAATCTGTACCTATTTGAATGGAAAGCAAAATTCAAAACAAAAATCCATTTTTTCAAGGACGTTTATAATAATCCAGCAAGAAGTAAGTTGGTGTTTAAATTTCAAGAATGTATGTGTACATTTTTTAAAAACGCCAACCTTCATAATAGTAAACAAACAATCAAAATCCTAAGAATTTCAATCAAAAGTCTGGTCAATGATTTACGTATGTATAAATATGTATGTAGGAAAGTACCAGTGCTCGCACAAAACTTGAAAATCCTAAAGAATTCGAATCAAAAGTCTGATCAATGACGTACGTACAAATGTATAAATACATATGTATGAACCAGTTCTCGTATTCCATATAAAAACAAACGGCAGACGGCAAAAATTTGCCATGCAATTATTCTTAGATATACTTAAAATTGTAACATATCGAGAAGTTTAATAAAGAATTTATAATAATAATAAATAATAATATAAAAACAAACTGCACAACTGGATCGCACGTACTTGCTCATATGTGCCGTCACATCGTCGAATAAAATTTAAATAAAATGCACGACTGGGTCGCATGAACTAGTTCTTATGCTAGATAATTGCTTAGTGGCTGCATATGAACGTATATAAAGGGTGTTTTCTTTAGACGTGTGGTTTTCAAGAAGAAATAAAACGCATATAGTTTAACGTTATGGCCAAGAATCTAGCTGTATTATAAAGATAAGGGTTTGCATTATGTTCTAAAAATAATTTCGGGGAAGACGCCGCCTTGGCTGGCTCGAATAAATTCCAGCCGGGCCCAATTTTCCCAATTTTGTGAAAATCGGGATCGGTGGCCATTTCGTTTTCACCGAACGTGTGACGCGCTTGATGGGCGTTCGGCTTCAATTCTTGAATGAGTTGGATTTTGTAACCCCGCAAACCAAGATCCTTACGCGCGCGATGGCGGATGGTCTCATTTGGGTCTTCTTCGATACTTTGCTCCACCGAAACGAACCATTACTTTTGTAATAAATTTGCACAGTTTGCAAACTTTGTTCAGGAGTAAATCTATTCATTATCAAATCGCAAACCAAACTGAGCATAAATCAAGAGACAGCTGTCAAAACTACCAACTCTAAAAAAAGTATTGCCAGATTGAAAACCACACGTCTATTAAAATAAAAAAATATTTTTTTTAGAAAATTCTTTATTTTTTTTTAATTAGTTTCAAAGTTTTCTTGGAAAAACAAAGTATGCAATAAAATTTGAAAACTAAATATCTATGGAAGAAAAAAAAATTTTAAAATCGTTCGACCACCACCAATTTTCAAAATATTTCGAAAGCCAATTTTTTTTTTAATTTAAAAAAATCGAAAAAAAGTCTGAAAATTTTGAAATGCAATATTAATCGAATTATAAATGACTTCCTGTGTGAAATACTTTATTGAAATCGGGATAACAGTTTACGATGAAACCGCATTTGAAAAAAACGATTATATGAGAGAAGCCGTTATAGAACAAATTTCGAAAAATGTATTCTAACTGAAAGATGTATTATTGTAAAAAATTAGAACCCTGAAAGTTTTATCAAAACCGTTAGAGCCGTTTTCGAGAAAATCTAACTTTTTGTTCAAAATTGTATGGAAGGTACCGTTATTTTTCGACCTAGAGCAAAAATGAAAAAAACACCCCGAGACACTACCTAACAAATACTAAATACGAAGTATGAAGCAAATCGGCCCATCCATTTAGGCTGTAGAGGCGCGAACAGACAGACAGACAGACAGCAGACGGACAGAATTTCCGGACCCACTTTTTTCAACTTCTCTATAATCGTAATGTCATGTTTGATTGTTAGATTTTTTCACGAATCCATTGATTCCTACAGCCTAAACGGTTGGGCCGATTTGATTCAAACTTGGTATATAGTATTTTTAGAGTACTCTACCCGACATTTTTTCGAATTGGCATTCTAGCTCCAAAACTAACGGCACCTGCCATATAAGTTTTAGTGAAAAACTTATTTTTTTCGAAATCGGCTCCTACGATTTGATAAAATTTCTGAATGGTGTTTTCTATGCAAAATCTATCTTTTAGTTTTAATGGATTTTTCAGAAAAAGTTTTATAACGGTACCTCGCATATGACCGGTTTTTTTAAAATCAGACTTTCTCGTTAACTACTAGACGGATATTAATGAAGTTTTCAAAATATGTAGTGTTTTATGATTTAAATAATATTGCTTATTAAAATTTTCAAACACATTTTTTTTATTTTTAATAATTTTTTAAAAAACTTATTTTGTTTTTTGAATATTTTGAAAACGAATTTATAGATTGTTTTTAATTTTTCTCCTAGAATAAACTCTAGATTTCTTTAAATTGACATACTCAAAAAAAATTTAAAAAATGTTTTCGAAAAAGTTTTTCAAAAAAAACATTTTTTTGAAAAAACTGGTCGAACGATTTTGAAATGAAAAATTCATAAAATAGAAAACAGTAAAAGAAATAAGATGGCTTACAACATTTTTTACAAAAAACCTTATGAATAGTGTTTTTTTTTTGATTTCATAAAAAATTTATTTGTTTGATATTTTCCCCAAAATTTTATTTCATATTGCTCGGCTGAGCTCTAGCCATTAGTCAAATAAAAGAAAGTGACAACCTACATACATACCTACATATTCACCACCATAATAAATAAGAATAAATAAGGAAGCCTATGATAAACACACAAAAACTATTCAATTAATACTGAATGCAAAAATTTCAATCAAGAGAACAAAAGTTTACACCTGCATATAAATAAACAATACCCCTTTGTTAACTTTTAACATTGTCTCTATACCCACTCGCTTAAAAGAAGTTGGAATGTGTATCTTAATTTTAGTGCCTACATTTCTTCCAACCTTATTATAGGTACCTAATATCCTTAATAAATTCCATTAATACCTACCCAAACCATACATTTATCGATCCATCAAACATAATTAAGCTTTTTTAATTAATTTGATTTCAAAAAGAAAATTAATTGTTATTGGGACCTATATAGGTCCCTATACCTAGCATTATTGCCCTACTGCTGATTCCCACGAAGCTTTAAGCCAGTTGTTCAAATTTTTCCATACCAACATGAAAATTAAACTGAAAAAAGTCCTTTATATCTTTCTATTAGCAAATTATATTATAAACAGTAAACAATAACTGGAAAGATAATACACTAAAAAACTGCAAAAGCTAACTGTTTAGCAAAACAAGAATGGAAACCAAAGAAAAACTTCCAATTTAAAAAGAAAAAGCAAAACGCACAATTGACACAATATATACCAAAGTCTTTATTTAAAAATCAAATGCACATTGCACTGTATCGCTCAGCTGCTCTTTGTGGACTGTGCACCGCTCTACAGATGTTAGTGGACTGAGGTCTAGTCAATAATTGTCCTGCCATATATAGATCGTTGCTGCTGCACTAGCCTGCTGTCGCCTTACCGAATTTGAGCACCGCTACCTTCACATATTTGGCATTATGAATCTGCACTTGGGTTTTTTCCATTGCAACCCTTCGGTCGCAACCACCGCTATTTTGCACATTGAATCGTTGTCGTGTACGATGTTGTCTTATGGACCGAGAGGTCACTATGGAAAGGGGTGTGGCCTATGCACGTGCCACATGTGTTTTCTAACATTCCTCCCCGCCAATTGAAGGCTCGTCTTCAATTTCACCTCTAGGCTCTTCAAGAGGTAGAACGCACAACTTATGTATTGCTCGCACCAAGGTCGTATGCTCCAGCCTTATTACTGCACTTCGCACCAATCCGTCCTTGCCCTGATGAACTGCTGTTACTCGTCCCAATGGCCAGATAGTAGGTGGCACATTCTCTTGTTTTACTATCACCAAGTCACCTGGCTTGATGTTTGTGCTTCTCTTATTCCATTTGAAACGCTGCTGCAGAGTGTGAATGTATTCACGGTTCCATCTTCTCCAGAAATGCTGCTGCATCTGGTTCACCATACCCCACAGTTTTAATCGTGGTTGCGCCACATCGTGAACATCCGGACTGAGAGGTAGCACCATTGGTTCTCCAACCAGGAAATGGCCGGGCGTTAGTGCATTTAGGTCATCTGCATCGTCTGAAAGTGCGCTAAGAGGTCTCGAGTTAAGACATGCCTCAATCAGCACCAAGGTGGTAGCCAGGGTCTCAAACGTAAAAATCTGCTTGCCCATTATTCTTCCCAGGTGGTATTTGGTGGATTTTACACCTGCCTCCCAGATGCCACCCATGTGTGGAGAGGCTGGGACGATGAACTTCCATTCTGTGCCCAAAGATGTTATTTGCTCGATTGGTAACCTGTCCTTCCACTGCTCGCTACTTCTCCTCAGCTCTGCGTCTGCTCCGACGAAAGTTGTTGCATTGTCACTCCAAAGCACTGAGCATGCACCACGGCGCCCGGTGAAGCGCTGAAAAGCTGCCAAGAATGCAGCGCTCGTTAGGTTGCTCACAGGCTCTAGGTGTATGGCTTTCGTTACCATGCACACAAACACCGCAATGTAGCCCTTCTCTATGATCTTTGATCGCCCTGATCTCGCCTTTATTTGCACCGGTCCAGCATAGTCTACTCCGCTATGCTTGAAGGCTCTCGTTGGCTGGACACGTTCTTTGGGAAGACTGCCCATCAGCTGTTCGGACGTTGTTTTGCTCTGCCGAAAACATGTTATGCACCTTGAGATGTGGGTTTTCATTGCTCGCCGCAGTGAAGGGATCCAAAACCTTTGCCTTATGTACTGCATGCACAGCTGTACGCTTCCGTGTAGTGTCCTAAGATGCGCTTCTCTGATTACTAGCTCAGTGAGTCGGCTTTTATTTGGCAAAATGATGGGATGGACGATATCGTACGGCATCGTTGAATTCTGCAGCCGGCCTCCTACTCTCAGGGTCCCCTCAGCATCTAAAAACGGATTGAGTGAGAGTATGCTGCTCGAACTTACCAATGAAGATTTCTCCAGGAGTTGTCGGACTTCCGTCTGGTATGCACAGCGTTGTTCTATCCTTGCCCAGTAGGATAATGCTCGATCTCGCTCTTCCAGTGTGACTGGCCCGGTCAGGATTGTTTGACGGTTCTTCCTGCATGCTTTTGTAAACCTCATCACAATGGCTGTCACCCTCAAAGTGCTTTGAAGTGTTGACTTGCGCTCGAGAAGATTGACACCATTGATGGTCAGCACCGCTAGTTTGGACACCGTGACGTTAGCAACGACTGGCGCCTTAAGCTCCTCTAGCACCTCTGCTGCTTGCTGTCGATCAGCAGATTTATCCGCACTTGGCCACTCTTTTACTTTCTGGATGAGCCAGGTTGGCCCTTGTCACCAAAGTCGGGATTGTACTAGCTGCTCCGCAGGAATGCCTCTGGATGCTAGATCAGCGGGGTTGTCGCCAGATCGCACGTGTCTCCACCGATGACCCCCACTCAGCTCTTGTATAGCGCTCACTCTATTAGCCACAAACGTCTTCAGCTCACACGGCATCTTACTGATCCAACAAAGCGCAATCATGGAATCAGACCAGTAAGTTTTCGCCAAGTCTGGCGTCACGCAAGCACCGCTCACCTGCCGCATCAATTTGCACAAAAGCACGGCTGCACATAGCTCAAGTCTGGGTACTGAGATGGTTTTGACTGGTGCCATTCTGGACTTCGAAGCTATAATTTCTGCACGTTGTTTTCCCAGTGATTGAAGTCGCACGCATATAAACAACTGCGGCGTAAGCTCTAGTTGAAGCATCTGCAAACCCATGGAGCTCCAGTTTGTGTTGCTTCGTGCTTCCCAGCCACCTCGGAACCCTTATCGCCTTCACGTGTGTCAGTTGCTCGCGGTATTTTTTCCATACCGGTAAGATGGATGTGGGTATTTGATCATCCCACTCAACTCCGCACCGCCATAGGTCCTGTATTAGGATTTTTGCACTAATTATTACTGGCGCCAGGTAGCCATTTGGGTCGTACAACCTTGCGATGGCACTGACAACTGCTCTTTTGGTGGTAGACACACTGCCATCACTTGTTCGCACCTTGAAAGAGATTTCATCCCTTTCACAGTCACATACAAGACCCAGCATTGAAGCACTATGATCTTCTGGAAATGTTAGCGCTTTTTCGCTCGACCAGATGTTCGTCAGTCTTGATAGTATGCGCTGACTTAAAGACATAAATTTGCTCAGCTTGAAACCGCCCGCTCTCAGAGAAGACCTTATTTGTCGGCACTTCGGCTTCGCCTCCTCTTCGCTGTCTGCACCAGTCAACATGTCATCCATGTAAAAGTTGCTCATGATGGCTTCACATGCCAATGGTTACTCTTCCTTATGGTCCATCGCACACTGATGCATTGTTCGCACTGCATTGAACCCGCTGGACGCCATGCCAGCGGGTTCCATGCCATACGTGACCACTGTCAGACAGTATTCTCTCATGCGCTCGCTTGGATTCTCTCTCCAAAAGATACATTGGAGATCCCACTGCTCTGGATTCACCTTCAATTGGCGGAACATTTTTTCGACGTCTGCCGAGTCGGCAACCTTGAAGCACCGGAAACGCGTAATTATTGCCGACAGATCGTCTTGTAGTTTGACACCGGTAAACTGCACATCATTTAGGGACATCCCACTCACGCTCTTGCACGATGCGTCGAAGACGACCCGAAATTTCTTGGTGATACAATGGTGTGGAATGTGGTATGCTCGCTCGCTCGTACTTGGTTCAGATACTTGCTTCATGTGTCCGAGCGCCTCGTATTCTCGCATGAATTCAACGTATTGTGCTCTTAGCTCTGGCTCTGCACTTAATCGCTTTTCGGTTTGTAGGAACCTCTTCATGGCCACCGCTCTGGTCGAACCCAACTTTTCCGCTCCAGGACTCAGCGGAATCGTAACGACGTATCGTCCTGATGAAGTCCTGTAGTAGGTGGTCTTAAAATTTTCTTCCACCCATTCATCATCGGCGGACAGTTTAGATTCCCATGTTGGCTCCTCTACTTCCCAGAACTTCCTCAGTAGTTGGTTTAGCTCTGTATCTAGGGGTTCTACTACTGCACACATTGCTCTGACTGCACACTCTACTCTTGGTTGAAGCTGCCCGAAGACAATCCAGCCGAGGTACGAGTCCTGCGCCGTCAACCCGGAATTGAACCTTCTGATACCGTCACAGATTATCTCTGCCCACACTTGCGCTCCCAACAGCATCTCTTTTCTAGCTGGCTCGCTGAACTTCGGATCAGCCAACTTGAATTCGCTCACCTCTGCCACCTGCGCTCCTGACAGACATCTTCCGGGAAGGCATGATGTGATCTTCCTGACGGTGAACATTTGGCACTCCAGATTGAAGCTCGTATTGTTTGTAGATCGAATGCTCAACGTGACTATTCCAGTCGGACGCAAAGCTATGTCCGCTCCAATGCCTCGCACGTCGAACACGCACCGGCGTTTGATGAGGCCCAAACGCTGCACGCACTGCTCAGTGACCAAGTTGATTTGACTTCCGCTGTCTAGAAGCGCCCTTGCTTCATCCGGTTGTCCTGCTCTGCCGTGGACCTTGACGCGTGCTGTCGCCAGTAGTCTTTGCACCTCGTCACTACCGGTTTGCTCACTCTCTAATCGGTCAATGTTGATGCCCACCGAGTCTGGGACCTTATCTGCAGCACGCTCTTCTGCAGATACTGTCGCAATTGATTGCTATTGCGGAAGTTCGGACGTCCTCTTCGTGTGTACGAGGTTTGCACTTGAACTCGCAACAACTGGATGGCTGACGCCTGATGGCCGCTCTTCCTGGCACAAGACGCTGTTATGCTTCTTATTGCATCTACGGCACATGCCACTGGGGCAGGATTGCGCAAAATGTCCTGGATGTAGACACTTTGCACACAGCTTCCATGTCCGCACCTTTTCATTCCTAGCTTGAATTGATAGCGCCAAGAAATCTCCACAACGATAGAGAGGATGTAGCTCTTTGCAAAGTGGGCACCTCGGTGCCGATGTCGCTCTTGGTGTGCTCGCTCCGGCATATCTCGGGATGCTCTTCGAAACCTGTTCGCCTAGTTTTTAATTCCCAACTGCACTCTGCTCTGAGTCGAAGAAGGCTGAATCAAGAGCGTTTGCTCTGCGCTCGAGAAACTCAAAGAATTCCTTGAGAGATGCGATCTATCGCACATCGTGCCTGGTCATCTGCCATGCGTGATTTGTCTCACCATCAAGCCTGTTCCTGAGCATGTTGACAATTATGGGGTCCCATGACGAAGTGGCTAGCCCCAGGGCGCGCAAAGAGCTCAGGTGCACGTTGGCTTCATTCATTAAGTCACTCAGACCACGTCCTCTCGATGTTTCTTTCCCTAGCATATAAAGACACCAAGTTTTTTTTACCTAATTTTCTTGGTTTAAATAATCTATTTTTTTTTTTTTAAATCAATAATTGAAAGCAGGCCGAAAGGCATTAGTTTAAGATAAATAATAAATAATTTAGAGCGCCTGCATAGGGCCAGTAAGTTAGTTAACCAAATAGTTAAGCTAGTTTTTTTTTTTAAGATTTTTGTCTAGCAATAAGTTAGTTATAAGTTGAATTAAAATAAAAATAAATTAAAAAAAAAAAAAAAAAAAAAAAAAAAAAAAAAAAAAAAAAATTTCTTTCCCTAGCTTCGGGATAGCATGAAGTGCATTGAAGTGTGCGTCAACCAAATTCTGCTTATTGTCGTATACGTCGTTAAGTTTGGCCCAGGCTTCCTCATAATTTGCTTCGGTTACCTGCCACCTGCTTATTAGCCTTGCTGGTGGTCTGTCCAAAGCCAATTTCAACTCCCGCAGTTTGGAAACTTCGCCATTGACGCACAGTTGTGCACCTCACTCACAAATTGGTCACGAAACTCCCTCCACTTCGTATAGTCACCCTTGAAAGTGATCAGCTTTGAGCGCGGCTCTTGGCGCAACTGTATGACGCTTGGAGTGTCTCGTGCTCCTGCTCCGACAGCTGCATTCTGCGCTTCTAGTTCTGCGATGCGCTCCATTAGGTTTGCTGTGGCGTTGTGGTATGCATCTTCTGCACCGGCTAGATACTCGTCCTGCGTATCTAGAGCTTCAGCCGTTGCAGCCGTGTTCACTACACGCAAATGCTCCTCAAGCAGCTTGTCGTATGCGGTGTGTGCTTCCTTGAGTTTTGCCTGCAATAAGGCTAGCGTTGCCTCGTTGAACTCTACCGATTCAATAAAGCTGGTGACTCTTGACAGTGAGGAACGAAAAACGTCCCTACGCAAAACGTCGCTCATTGCTCCTACTGTTTCGCACTGCACAGTTTCTGAATTTGCACTTGCCCGTAAGACCGTATAAGACTGCAGCGACCCAGGTCGACCCTTCGAAAATCGCTTCAGTCCGAACGGAATCAATGCACTTTTTTTCCTCAAATTTATTTGCGCTCTGCAAAATAACCTTTGTCAGGTTGCGCTGCACAGTTAATGATTACTTCAGTCAATTAGCACTTTTTAGATCGAATTCGCACAAGTTCTTTTATTTTTTTTTCTCGTTAAGTAAGGATATCTTGTGAAAAAAAAAATTTCTTTCGAAAAATATTTCCATTCGATTACACACAAATATATAAATATGTTTTTGATAAGCACTTTTAATTTATCTTTAGATCGCTCGCACAATTTATTTGGCTCGATTAGGAACAGAATTTTTAGCAAACCAAAGAAAAACTTTCAATTTAAAAAGAAAAAGCAAAACGCACAATTGACACAATATATACCAAAGTCTTTATTTAAAAATCAAATGCACATTGCACTGTATCGCTCAGCTGCTCTTTGTGGACTGTGCACCGCTCTACAGATCTTAGTGGACTGAGGTCTAGTCAATAATTGTCCCGCCATATATAGATCGTTACTGCTGCACTAGCCTGCTGTCGCCTTATCGAATTTGAGCACCGCTACCTTCACATATTTGGCATTATGAATCTGCACTTGGGTTTTTTCCATTGCAACCCTTCGGTCGCAACCACCGCTATTTTGCACATTGAATCGTTGTCGTGTACGATGTTGTCTTATGGACCGAGAGGTCACTATGGAAAGGGGTGTGGCCTATGCACGTGCCACATGATGTTTTTGCTTTTCTAACACTAACAATTCTATATATTTATGTGTTTATCGCTTTGTCGTGACGCATGTTCGTTCGAGCTTCACCCCAAAACGATTCTAAGGAAGTTGCACGTCAATAAAAAACATTAACATTAAATCTTTGTCAAAAAGACGCCTGCATTTAAAAAGGATTAGCACATAGGAGCCAGTACGTGCGACCCAGTCGTGCCTTTTATTTATTTTTGAAAAATAATGCGAACAATTATTTAAAATCTGGCATAAAATCATGTATTGTTGACTGCACGGTTTCGGGAAAGCCGAATCCAAGGCGATTTTTTTTAATTTCCGTTTCTAAATACCTAACATAAATTTGGAGAGAAAAATGCGGAATCAATAATTCAGTACAAAAGTTGTTTGTGATCGCTACATATTATTAGCGATTTTCACATTGAAATATTTTGGAATAACTTTTTTCACTGTATTTTAAACAATAACTTTTTTTAAACCAATAGGTAACCTCCATATGTATGTATTTAAATTTGCGATTATAGGGACTATAACGCATGTTTACATGACATTACGATCATATAGAATTCTAAAAAATAAAATATCTTTTTGTCTGTCTCTCTGTCTGTCTGTCTGTCAGTATGTATAACGAGCTGCAGCCTAAACAGCTTAAGCGTTTATCTTCAAATTTGGTGTATGTGATTCTTTTGGCACTCCCCAGAGAAGAAATCGAAATTTTATTCTTAGACTTAAAAATAATAAAAAAATAAATAATAATAATATAGATTATTTTTATGCTTAATTTTGCTTTCTTGGCAAGAACAACTTTGGCGGCGCAAAATAATAACAGATTCTAATAGAGGGACTAAATATACAAACATCATTTAGTACGACAGGAGGGTCTACCTTTCCCCTACCCCCTACCAGTTATAAATTTTTAATTGAAAACTGAAAGCAAAATATTATGTCTTCTGATTCCTACTGATTTTTAATGGAACACTGAAAATAAGATTATTCTCATTACTAGTTTTTACTTACTTTCTTAAAATTTGTTTGGTATTTACGTGATTACATAGGTATACTAAATTTACGGCCATAAAATAGTGAGGTACGTACCTATGCAAACCCCTGCTTTACCTCACTATAGAATTATGGGTAGCTGCATTATAGAACCGTTAGATACAAGCAGTTTTTACGATGGAAGTGGTCTATCTCCCACCATTTGGTCAGGAGGGCAATTTAAAAAAAAAAAACATTAAAATCAAATATTGATTGTATTTTTTAAGCTAAACGTCTGTTCTAAACTAAATATACTGTAATATTTAGTTCAGTGAACGTTCTGAACTTAAAAAACAACCCTTAACGGTTTTTAGTAAAATTGAACTACACCATACGTTTTATATAAGAAAAAACTTATGGAAAAATATTTCGAAAATTGTAGGGCGAATTTTGTAAAAATTCTATTGTTATTTTGAGTTTTTTATTTTTAGATTTGAGAGTTTATTAATACACAGTTATTAGATAATTAAACTAAAAATATTTTTGTTCTATTAGTTTTAAAAATATTGAATTTTCAAAAAAAAAAACAAATTAAAAAAATGGGCACGACTGGGTCGCACGTACTTGCTCTTATGTGCCTTATTACATTAGAAAGCAAGATATTTAACAGAAACAAGTAACATTTACGTTGAAAATAACAAAGTTTGAACTTATAAAAACTATCAAAACCACAATACTTAACGGTTTTTAGTAAAAATGAAGTACGCCATCACACGTCTTAAATAACGAAGAATTTATGAAAAAAGTATTTCGAAAATTGTAGGACGGATTTTGATAAAATCCTTTTTTTTTATTTTTAGTTTTTTTAATTTTTTTTTTTAATTTTGGTATGCAGTTTTTAGAGTTTATTAATATACATGTGATTTTAAAATTTAATATTATTTTTTTGATTAGTTTTAAAAATATTGATTTTTCAACAAAAAAAATTTCAAAAAATACTCATGTATCTAGAAGAACATAATATGACAGGTACCGTTAATATTCGAGCTAATCCTGTAGAATGTCAAACTTTAAGTTCTAAATTTGAAGACGATTGGCCCAACCCTTAAGGCTGTAGTCCAAAACACATACGAACACACAGACAGACAGCATTTTGCCTGAAATATGTTTCTTTATCATCGTAGGCGCAAGGACGTAACGCCCAGGGTCATAACGCCTAACTTTTTTTGGCATTATGAACCACTTAAGCGGTTAATTTTGGGCGTTACGTCCCACCCAAATAGGTCATAAAACCCAAATATTTTTTTGATTTAAAGAACCTTTGCATAAACCCAATCTTGCACCTTCTCCAAATTCTATAGTGAGTCCAAGCAGGGGGGTTGCATACCTACCTCATACTGAAAAAAAAAATCAATTCAGACAATTTGTTTGGGACCTTATATCACAGAGCTCACATTTAAGTCATAACTTTAGTTCCTTATTAAATACTATTTCTTACAAAAATTGGGACTTTTGTCACACTTTTCACTTTTGACGTGCAGAGTTTTCTAAACGCTTAAGCTGAAGGCACTGTAAAATTCACGTTTTCTAGTTTTGAAATGCTTCAAGTTTAACCATTAGGTAATTTTCATGAAGTGGGTCATAAAGCGCAGCTATTGTTTCTGAGTCTTATGCCCCATTTGGGTGGGTCATAACGCCCAAAATTAATTTGGGTCTTATGACCCGCTTGAGTGGGTCATAATGCCCAAAAAAAAAGTTGGGCGTTGTGACCCTGGGCGTTATGGCCCTGCGCCATCATCGTAATGCTATGTTTGATGGTTATCTCTAGTTTGTAATCTGCTCGAACGCATATTTTAGTTTTTAGCGTTCAGTTACATTTAAAAGGACACAAATCCACTTGCCTTATACAAGTATCTACCTATGCCTATATCATTATAGTACCCATAATAACGAAAGAACATTTTGGGAAAACCTTCGGAAAAGTCTGATTTTTTGTATGAAAATTTGTGTGTAATTCTTCTAATAATTATAAAATGAAAACGTTTTAATAAGTTTTCGTGAATAAATCAAATGAATTTAAAGAAATGCAGGACGACATTTGCCGGGCCCGCTAGTAATATATTTTTTTACAAAAACACTCTTACACAACTAGACATAAAAACTAACGCAAATAATAGTCTCCACCATTTCTTATATATCCACTAATGATATTTTGTAATATGCAAATCTACACTCAATTTACAAACTATTTTTCTTAATGAATTTCTACGCATAGTTTGCACTTAATTTGTACCTATTCGAATGGAAAGCAAAATTCAAAACAAAAATCCATTTTTTCAAGGACGTTTATATAATACAGCAAGAAGTAAGTTTGTGTTTAAATTTCAAGAATTTATGTGTACATTTTTTCAAAACGCCAACCTTCAAAATAGTAAACAAACAATCAAAATCCTAAGAATTTCAATCAAAAGTCTGGTCAATGATTTACGTATGTATAAATATGTGTGCAGGAAAATACCAGTGCTCGCACAAAACTTGAAAATCCTAAAGAATTCGAATCAAAAGTCTGATCAATGACGTACGTATAAATGTATAAATCCATATGTAAGAACCAGTTCTCGTATTCCATATAAAAATAAATTGCACGACTGGATCGCACGTACTTGCTCATATGTGCCATCACATCGTCGAATAAAATTTAAATAAAATGCACGACTGGGTCAAATGAACTAGTTCTTATGCTAGATAATTGCTTAGTGGCTGCATATGAACGTATATAAAGGGTGTTTTCTTTAGACGTGTGGTTTTCAAGAAGAAATAAAACGCATATAGTTTAATGTTATGGCCAAGAATCTAGCTGTATTATAAAGATAAGGGTTTGCATTATGTTCTAAAAATGATTTCGTGGAAGTGACCGCTGTGGCTGGCTCGAATAAATTCCAGCCGGGGCCCAATTTTCCCAATTTTGTGAAAATCGGGATCGGTGGCCATTTCGTTTTCACCGAACTTGTGACGCGCTTGATGGGCGTTCGGCTTCAATTCTTGAACGAGTTGGATTTTGTAACCCTGCAAACCAAGATCCTTCCGCGGGCGATGGCGGATGGACTCATTTGGGTCTTCTTCGATACTTTGCTCCACCGTCCCACCGTAACGAACCATTATTTTTGTAATAAATTTGCACAATTTGCAAACTTTGTTCAGAAGTAAGTCTATTCATTATGAAATCGCAAACTAAACTGAGCATAAATTAAGAAACAGCTGTCAAAAAGACCAACTCTGAAAAAAGTATTGCCAGATTGAAAACCACACGTCTATTAAAATAAAAAAAATATTTTTTTTTTAAATTTTTTATTTTTTTTAATTAGTTTCAAAGTTTTCTTGGAAAAAATTAAGTATGCAATAAAATTTGAAAACTAAATGTCTATCGAAGAAAATTTTTTTTGAAAATCGTTCGAGCAGTTTTTTTAAAAAGTCGTTTTTTTTAAAAACTTTTCGAAAAAATATTTAAAATTTTTTTCTAGTATGTCATTATAAGGCTATCTATAGTTTTCATCTGGTAAAATTATTTAAAAAAATCCAATGTACCCATTTTCAAAATATTTCGAAAACCAATTTTTTTTTAAAAAATTTATAAAAATCGAAAAAAAAGTTTTTGAAAATTTTGAAATGCAATATTAATCGAATTATAAATGACTTCCTGTGTGCAAAATTTTATTGAAATCGGGATAATAGTTTACGATGAAACCGCATTTGAAAAAAAACCGGTTTTATGAGAGGTACCGTTATAGAACAAATTTCGAAAAATCTATTCTAACTGAAAGATGTATTATTGTAAAAAATTAGAACCCTGAAAGTTTTATCAAAATCGTTATGGCCGTTTTCGAGAAATTTTAGCTTTTTGTTCAAAATTGTGTGGAAGGTACCGTTATTTTTCGACCTAGAGCAAAAATGAAAAAAACGCCCCGAGACACTACCTAACAAATACTAAATACCAAGTATGAAGCAAATCGGCCCATTCGTTTAGGCTGTAGAGGCGCGAACAGACAGACAGACAGACAGACAGATAGACGTGTTATCACGACCCGCTTTCTTAGATTTTACTTTCCAAGAAATTTTCCATTCATACTCTCAGAGCTTCCATAAAATAGTCCAATGATAGACCACACACAGTGACAAAGCCAAACACCCCTTATCCCTTTACTTTTGGTCAACAACAATATAAAATGTTGACCTAAATTCCAATATCACTTGGTTGGTCGGTCGCCGGTGTGGACTGTGAGGGCGAGAGTGAGGCTGATAAGGACGACTTAATACAGGAACATACGTACATATGTGTATATCTTGTTCTCGGTGAACGACGACTCGACGACATTAAGGATCGATAATCATGGTTTTGTTTGTATCTTTAGCTTCGTTGATGCATGAGTATTTATACACACATACAGGTAGTAGATATATTCAATTCTATTTCCATCGTTGGGTTTTTACTTGCGAATTATAGGGACTATAAGGCAAGTTATGCATTCGTAAAAAAAAATTCTAACAATCAAACATGACATTACGATGATAGAGAAGTCAAAAAAAGTGGGTCCGGAAATTCCGTCCGTCTGTCTGTCTGTCTGTCCGTATCGATTCCTACAGCCTAAACGTTGGGCCGATTTGATTCAAACTTGGTATATAGTATTTTTAGAGTACTCTACCCGACTTTTTTTTCGAATTGGCATTCTAGCTCCAAAACTAACGGCACCTGCCATATAAGTTTTAGTGAAAAACTTATTTTTTTCGAAATCGGCTCCTACGATTTGATAAAACTTTCTGAATGGTGTTTTCTATGCAAAATCTATCTTTTAGTTTTAATGGATTTTTCAGAAAAAGTTTTATAACGTTACCTCGCATATGACCGGTTTTTTAAAATCAGACTTTCTCGTTAACTACTAGACGGATATATAGGTACCTAATATCCTTAATAAATTCCATTAAAACCTACCCACACCATACATTTATCGATCCATTAAACATAATAAAGCTTTTTTAATTAATTTGATTTCAAAAAGAAAATTAATTGTTATTGGGACCTATATAGGTCCCTATACCTAGCATTATTGCCCTACTGCTGATTCCCACGAATCTTTAAGCCAGTTGTTCAAATTTGTCCATACCAAAATGAAAATTAAACTGAAAAAAGTCCTTTATATCTTTCTATTAGCAAATTATATTATAAACAGTAAACAACAACTGGAAAGATAATACACTAAAAAACTGCAAAAGCTAACAATTCTATATATTTATGTGTTTATCGCTTTGTCGTGACGCATGTTCGTTCGAGCTTCGCCCCAAAACGATTCTAAGGAAGTTGCACGTCAAAAAAAACATTAAAATTAAATCTTTGTCAAAAAGACGCCTGCATTTAAAAAGGATCAGCACGTAGGAGCAAGTACGTGCGACCCAGTCGTGCCTTTTATTTATTTTTGAAAATTAATGCGAAAAATTATTTAAAATCTGGTATAAAATCTTGAATTGTTGACTGCACGGTTTCGGGAAAGCCGAATCCAAGGCGATTTTTTTTAATTTCCGTTTCTAAATACCTAACACAAATTTGGAGAGAAAAATGCGGAATCAATAATTAAGTAAAAAAGTTGTTTGTGATCGCTACATATTATTAGCGATTTTCACATTGAAATATTTTGGAATAACTTTTTTCACTGTATTTTAAACAATGACTTGTTTTAAACCAATAGGTAACCTCCAGATGTATGTATTAAAATTTGCGATTATAGGGACTATAACGCATGTTTAGGATTCGTGAATATAAAAAAAAAATGAGATAACAATCAAACATGACATTACGATCATATAGAATTCTAAAAAATAAAATATCTGTTTGTCTGTCTCTCTGTCTGTCTGTCTGTCAGTATGTATATCGAGCTGCAGCCTAAACAGCTTAAGCGATTATCTTCAAATTTGGTGTATGTGATTCTTTTGGCATTCCCCAGAGAAGAAATGGAAATTTTATTCTTAGACTTAAAAATAATAAAAAAATAAATAATAATAATGTAGATTATTTGTATGCTTAAGTTTGCTTTCTTGGCAAGAAAAACTTTGGCTGCGCAAAATAATAACAGATTCTAATAGAGGGACTAAATATACAAACATCATTTAGTACGACAGGAGGGTCTACCTTTCCCCTAACCCCTACTTGTTATAAATGTTTAATTGAAAACTGAAAGCAAGATATTATGTCTTCTGATTCCTACTGATTTTTAATGGAACACTGAAAATAAGATTATTCTCATTACTAGTTTTTACTTACTCTCTTAAAATTTGTTTGGTATTTACGTGATTACATAGGTATACTAAATTTACGGCCATAAAATAGTGAGGTACGTACTTATGCAAACCCCTGCTTTGCCACACTAAGAATTATGGGTAGCTGCATTATAGAACCGTTAGATACAAGCAGTTTTTACGATGGGAAGGGTCTATCTCCCTCCCACCATTTGGTCAGGAGGGCAATTTTCTAAAAAAAAACATTAAAATCAAATATTGATTGTATTTTTTAAGCTAAACGTCTGTTCTAAACTAAATATACTGTAATATTTAGTTCAGTGAACGTTCTGAACTTAAAAACAACCCTTAACGGTTTTTAGTAAAATTGAACTTCACCATCACACGTCTATATATCAAAAAAATTATGGAAAAAGTATTTCGAAAATTGTAGGGCGAATTTTGTAAAAATTCTATTGTTATTTTTAGTTTTTTTATTTTTAGATTTTATAGTTATTAATACACAGTTATTAGATAATACAATTAGAAATATTTTTGTTCTATTAGCTTTAAAAATATTGAATTAAAAAAAAAAAAAAGAAATTAAAAAATGGGCACGACTAGGTCGTTTCTCTAATGTGCCTTATTACATTGGAAAGCGAGATCTTTAACAGAAACAAGTAACATTTACGTTGAAAATAACACAGTTTGAACTTATAAATACTATCAAAACCACAATACAGAACGGTTTTTAGTAAAAATTAAGTACGCCATCACACGTCTTAAATAACAAAGAATTTATGAAAAAAGTATTTCGAAAATTGTAGGACGGATTTTGATAAAATCCTTTTTTTTATTTTTAGTTTTTTGAAATATTTTTTTTTTAAATTTTGGTATGCAGTTTTTTAGAGTTTATTAATATACATGTGATTTTAAAATTTAAAATAAATTTTTTTGATTAGTTTTAAAAACATTGATTTTTCAAAAAAAAAATTCAAAAAATATTTTTATTAGAAAAAAAGAGTTATTCAAAATCCTGATACTTACTTACTTACTTAGGTGGCGCTACAGTTCGGGACGAACCTGGGCCTCAACCAACATGCCTCTCCAGCCAACTCGGTCTTTGGCTAGCTGCCTCCAGTTTTGCACTCCAAGTTGGTTCAGGTCGTCCTCCACTTGAGCGCGCCACCTAAGGCGAGGTCTTCCTTGACTGCGTCTACCCTCTGGGGTGGAATTGAAGATCCTGCGAGCCGGAGCATTGTTGTCCATTCGCTCTACATGAGCTAGCCATCTTAAACGTGATATGCGTATATTTTTGACCAGGTCAATGTCGCTGTACAGCTCGTATAGTTCTTGGTTGAACCTTCTCCTCCAAAGCTCGTTAACGCAGATAGGGCCAAAAATCCTCCGAAGAATCTTACGCTCGACACGACTAAGGATATCTTCATTCGCTTTAGATAGAGTCCATACCTCGGCGCCATAGAGCAGGACTGGGATGATTAGGGTCTTATACAGATTCTCCTTTGTCTTTCGAGCGAGGGCTTTGCTACTCAATTGCCTTCCTAGCCCATAGAAACAGCGATTGGCAAGAATAATTTTTCGCTTTATTTCTGACGAGATGTTCTTGTCAGATGTTATAGCGGATCCGAGGTACACAAAGTCCCTAACTACCTCAAAGTTGTTTCTGTGAGGTCAGTACCAACCTTGACGGAGCAGCGAGAGTTTTCCATCGTCATCCTGCACAGTCGGACGAGTTTTGTGGGGATGCCAAAACCTGACATGGCTCTGTATAGCTCGTCTCTATAAATGTTATCGTACGCGGCCTTAAAATCGATAAACAGGTAGTGGGTATCGATTTGGAATTCTTGGGTCGTTTGCCAGGATCTGCCGTAGCGTGAACATTTGATCGATTGAGGACTTTCCTGGTCTGAAACCACACTGATATGGGCCAATCAGGTTGCTGACGAAAGGTTTCAGGCGTTCACATAGTACTGCAGAGAGGATCTTGTAGGCGATATTCAGGAGACTTATTCCTCTATATTTGGCGCAGTTTAGAGGGTCTCCTTTCTTGTGGATCGGGCAAACGATGCTGAGGTTCCATTCATCAGGCATACTTTCTTTTGACCAAACTGTAGAGATGAGTTGGTGTATGCACTCCACCAGGTCATCTCCAGCCGCCTTAAAAAGTTCGGCGGGTAGTCCATCGGGTCCAGCAGCTTTGTTGTTTTTTAGTTTAGATATTGCTATCCTTACTTCATTTTGGTCAGGTGGACGGAAGTTTGGTCTGTCATCATCCATGTTGAATGGTTTATTCTGCCTGACAGCGGGATTTTGGTCTTCATCGCCGTTTAACAGTCTGCAGAAATGGTCCTTCCATGTACTCAGCACCGACTGTGACTCTACTACGAGGTTTCCATTTCTATCTCTACAGGCTTCTGTGCGGGTTTTTTTTCCTTGGCATGTTCTTTTTACCTGTTGGTAAAACTTCCGCACGTTGTTCCTGGAGTAGCATCTCTCAATATCCTCGATCGCGCGCTTCTCATGCTCTTTCTTTTTCTTTTGGAGAAGCCGGTGTTCTTCCCGTTTTTTCTGCTTGTAGAGCTCGCGAGCAGCTCTCGTCTTTCTTTGCAGCGCCGCTTTATATGCCTCTTGTTTGGCTGCATGGACCTGCCTGCATTTGTCATCAAACCAGAGGTTTTGTGGTGGTGGTCTGGTGAAACCTAGCACATCAGTTGCGGTATCTCTGATGGCTTGTTGGCAGTGTTGCCACTGGTCTTCGGCACTTGATGCTGGTGGTACTGGATTTCTAGAGAGGTTACGGGATATTCGATCGGCATAGGTTCTGGCGGTTTCTTGCGATTGCAGCTTTCCGATATCATACTTCCTCACAGTATTACTCCGTTGTTGTGGAGTTCGGGTTATTCGCATTCTTACCTTTGCTGCAACAAGGTAGTGATCCGAGTCGACGTTAGCTCCTCGGAAGGTGCGAACATCTAAGATACTGGAGGCGTGTCTTGCATCGATCGCAACGTGATCAATCTGATTGACGGTTCTTTGATCTGGGTATCGCCAAGTCCCTTTGTGTATATCGAGATGAGGAAACCGTGTGCTTGCAATGGTGATGTTATGTGCCGCTGCGAAGTCAATTAGCCTAAGTCCGTTTTCAGACGTTGTGTCATGTAGGCAATGTTTTCCGACAGTCCTACCAAAGATTTCCTCTTTACCTATTTTGGCATTAAAATCGCCAAGTACGATCTTTACGTCGTATTTAGGGCATTGCTCATATGTTTTGTCGAGGAGCTCATAGAAGTCATCCTTGGTGGCATCATCTTTGTCCTCTGTGGGGGCATGAGCGCATATTAGGCTAATGTTGGGGAATTTAGCTTTGATACGGATTGTCACAAGTCGCTCACTTACGTGTCAAAAGCCCAAGACTTCTTGCCTAAATCTACCGCTTATGACGAATCCGCACCCAAATAAACGCTGTGGTCTTCTTGCACAATCACCGTAGTATACGTCACAGTTTTTCATCCTCCTTTTGCCCGGCCCATTCCATCGCACTTCCTAGATGGCAGTAATTCTTGCTCTGTAGCAGTCTAGGGCCTCCGCTAGTTGTTTGGATGCACGTGATCTGTTAAGAGTTCTTACATTCCACGTGCAGATCCGAAGGTCGTTGTCCTTGATTCGTTTTTCCGGGTCGTCAACAGTAAATTCGTCCTTTTCCGAGGCTATTGGTCGCTTCGCAACTTTTTCTCTTTTCCGTGGCAAGGTTGTTAACCCCACGCACAACCCCCAACCTGGAGGGCCAGGTCCTTTGTTGGATTCCTTGGACAAAAGGAACCGGAGCATCCGGAGTCAGTTACCCACTTCGGGGATATGAGCGCTGCCGTTGGCCCATTAAGGGTTCATCCGCCACCATCTCTATTTCAATGCCCTGACTTGCATTGAATTGTCCCAATGACCTTATCTCCAAATACGTCGAAGTAGCTCATTAGGGCGTCTGCTTCGTTGACTGTTGACGCCACCGTTGGTCCAATTGGTTGGGCTCATCCGCCGTACGTCCTCTTTCTGAGGGGCTCGTGCAAGACTTCTGCGAATCGATCAGAACAGTCATTAAAGCAGAGCATTATAGTGTTGCTATTTTTTCTGTGTTCAACACTGGCGCTTATAAGTTTAGCAGGAATGTCCGGATGGACAGACCAGTACCCGGTGGTTACCGCGGGGAGGTAAAATAAGCACAATTGATGTGTACAATATAGTTGCAGCGACTGTGAATCACCAGTTTGATACCTTTCAGTGCCTACCCTATTCATACAGCACCCAAAATCCTGATATACAGAGTTAATTTGGCTACTTAGATCTCTTCAAATATAAAAATTGACAAAAATCCATAGAGCCGTTACCAAGCAATCAAACAAATAAGAAAACCGTTATAAGAAAGGTCCCGTTAATAGACTTTTCCCGTATACGTGGTTCTAATTAAATGATAGCCAATACCAACAAAAAAAAATAAAAAAATTTTTATCAAAATCGTTGGAGCCGTTTTCGAGAAAAATAAGCTTTTCCTAAACGGTCGTATGGCAAGTACCGTTATTTGTAGCCCTAAAAATAAAATTTAACTTTCCCTTCTGAGGAATGTCAAGAGATACACACATACCAAGTTTGAAGGCAATCGCTTAACCCGTTTAGGCTGCAGGTCGATATACACCCGGACAGACAGACAGACAGACAGACGGACATTTTTTCCAATTACGTTTTTAGGCTTCTATATGATCGTAATGTCATGTTTGATTGTTATCTCAATTTTTTTTATATTCACGAATCCTAAACTTGCCTTAAAGTCCCTATAATCGCAAGTAAAAATAATTATAATATAAATAGACAAAATAAAATATTCAAAATCTTGGCATGCAGAATTTATTTGGCTTCTTATATCTTTTTAAATACTAAATTTAATATAGAAATTCAATAAGCCGTTACTGAGAAATTCGAAAATTAAAATACCGTTATATGAAAGGCACTCCTCAGCCCTATCACAGGTTCCGTCGTAATAGAATCGTACTACGAATCCCGAAAAAAGGTATCACTGCACCCGTCGTAACGAAAATTTTCGTAAGAATTTCGGAGTTCGGGAAAATTGGTATCACTTAACCCGAACGAATAGGAAATTTTATGGATTTTTCTACGAACAATTATTTTTCTCGGATGTCGTGTGAAACAGTTTGTTAACACGCATATTCTCCACGCGTTTTTTATTTATTTCATAATAGCAATCGCAATTGAATCCATTTCAGATAACTTTTTTCAAAACACAATACAATAAAAGTGATATTTTGTTTTGCTTTTCACATTTTGACACCAATCAACTGATTCCGAAAGTCCGAAAAGAGGTTTGGATAATGGCTGATTCCGTTCGGGGTTTGTGATTTGAATTTTTTCGTATTCGGGGCGTAGCGTTTTGTTCGGAAATTTTCTACGAGGGAATCTGTGATAGGGCTGACTGTTAATAGACTTTTCCTGTAAATTTGGTTTCTATATAATGATAGCCAATACTTACAAAAAAATGGACACGACTGGGTCGCACGTACTTGCTTTTATGTGCCTAATTACAAAAGCAACATCTTTGACAGAAACAAGTAACATTTACGTTGAAAGTAACACAGTTTGAACTTATGAGAATTATCAAAACCACAATATTTAACGGCTTTTAGTAAAAATGAAGTACGCGATCACACGTCTTTGATAACATAGAATTTATGAAAAATTTATTTCGAAAATTGAAGGACCGGTTTTGACAAAATCCTGTTTTTTATTTTTAGTTTTTTGAAAAAAAATAGTTTTTTAAATTTTGATATACAGTTTTTTAGACCTCATTAATATACATATGATTACAAAACTTAAAATAACTTTTTTTGATTAGTTTTAAAAATATTGATTAAAAAAAAATCAAAAATTAATTTTAATTAGAAAAAAAGTTATTAAAAATTTTGATACCTAGGTCTTCTTAAATATTAAATTTGAACGAAATGTTAAAAACCGTTATCGAGAAAGCCCAAAAATAAAAAACCGTTATATGAAAGGTACCCGTAAATTTAGTTCTAAAAAAATGATAGCCAATATGAACAAAAAAATTCTCAAAAATTTTCATCAAAATCGTTGAAGCCGTTCTCGAGAAAAATAAGCTTTTCCTAAACGGTGATATGCCAGGTACCGTGATTTGTAGGCCTAAAAATAAAATTTCAATTTCCGCTCTGGGGAATGCCAAAATAATCCAACACACAAACATTGAAGATAATCGCTTAGGCCGTTTAGGCTTCAGCTCGTTATACATACTGACAAATAGACAGACAGACTGACAGACTGACATACAGACATTTTTTATCGATCACTTTTTTAGACTTCTTTATGATCGTAATGTCATGTTTCATTGTTCTCAATTTTTTTATATTCACGAATCCTAAAATTGCCTTATAGTCCCTATAATCGCAAGTAAAAACCTTAAAAATGTTCATCAAAATCGTTGGAGAAAATTAAGATTTTCCCTAACGGTTATATGGCAGGACCGTTATTTTTACTTACTGTTGTTCTTAAATAATTTTCTGTTTTAAGTAAATTTTTGAGAAAATTGCCCCTCCTGCCTAAATGGGGCGAAATAGACCCACTCCCATACGATTTTTTCATGTCCTAAACCAACCTACTCGCTCTAGCTTTTTGGTGCATTATCCAAATAATCAAAATACCGTTCACACTGTGTATTGATTTTTCCACGCTGGTGGCCGCATCCAACCGTGCAATTTAGTTTCTTAAAAGAACTAAAATTAAAAAATCGATTATATGTAATAATCAATAACAATAAATTTAATTCAATCAAGTTAATAATCCATAAGATCACAAAACTGTTTGCTTATATTCGCCATCAACCCATTAACCAAGTCTTATTTCGAGTTGTACCCTTTTTATTGCAATTGTATCCTACAAAAATACAACAGCGGCGACGATGTCCTGTCTGGTTTTTTTCCATCATGGTCGATACTAATCGTCGTTCACCGAGATGAGGATATGCACATACACATGTTTCTGTATTAAGTCGTTCTTGTCAGCCTCATCCTCACCCTCACAACACCACAGCCCACACCGACGATCGACCAACCAAGTGATATTGGAATTTAGCTCAATATTTTATATAAGCCGTGTTTTTTTACCCAGCGCAGTATATTTTATACGGCAAACAACAACAAACAATAAGTGTCGATAATTAGGTTAGTGAAATTAGTGAATATAATAAGTTGAGATAAATCTTGGAAAGAAATGTCAACCAACTGGAATGTAGAAAAAATATGTACTTGAAGGTTGGTAAGATTTTATTATTTAAGGATATATTCGTTGAGTATCATGATACAATATTACAAGACAGCACCTTCCTGTATTTTGACGTCATCAGTGACCCAAATTGACTAAATTAAATAAATTTTTTGGAAAGGATCAAAGTGTTAGTTGACTTAAAATGTATATTGAATCAATCAAATAAGACATTATACAAAACCTGCATCAATTGAAACTTAAATTACTGCAGTTTTTTTTCTAAAACCGAATTTTATTCTGTCATCAAGGGTCACTGATGACGTCATGGTTGGGTATTCCATCCGGATGTCTCTGTCCAAGAAATTAGTTGAATTTGTAAAACACCCTTCTAAATTTATTCAACAAGACGTCAGTTGTCACTTCGGGGGTTAAATTAAAAGTGAATTATGGAGTGAATATAGCGTTTTATTGGGACTTCCAAAACTGTGCTAGCTATAGATTACCAATAAAACAAGGCTATTGTTGTAGACCACTACCCTCAGAGGCTAAACACCCCTTTTTAAAGGAATAAGGGGTATTCGGCTTTGTTACAGTGTGTGGTTTATCATTGGATTATTTTATGGAAGCTCTGAGAGTATGAATTGAAAATCTCTTGGAAAGTAAAATCTGAGAGCAACAATTTTCGATACAAAATATTTTATCATGTGCGAATTCTTGGTAATTCTATATTCTTTTGTATTATGTATTCTAGTTTTCGAGAAAACTGAAATTTTCTAATCCCACTTTTTCTATAATTTTGTTGGTTTTTACGTGGTCTCTTTTTTACCACATTTCAGGTAGAGTACGATAAATTGGGCGCTACAAAATTGTAACAGATTCCTGTTGTAAAAGGGGTTGCACTCGTAATAGTTTTAATTTATTATTTATTATATTTTAATATAACTTTATATACATATATAATCTATAACTGCAACCAGCCACTGTCCTAAATGACAACGAACTGCCTGCATGTAAACCTTCTATAGTTTTCACCAGTAGATCACAACAGCTGGCCTTACCCCTTCTTTTCTGTATTCAAGAAGAGAAAAGGCATAAAACATATAATGATCAGCAACTTAGAGATGGGGTGTATTCTCTCCTAACAATATCGCATTGTTAATCATCTTCATTATCATCATTGAATCACTCAAAACAAGTAGTAGTAGTAGTAGTAGTAGAATGTGATTTTATTTGATAATTTACAAAAATTTACATATGTTTACAAATTCACAAGTATAGCATTGGCTTTTGCCGTCAGCCAGAAAAAAGAGTATTATTTAAACATTATGTATAATATAGATCAAAGTAAAATTGAAATTGAAAAGATTAGACTCCTTTAAGATGATCACAACAAAAAATAAAAATATATATTTTGTTTTTCTTATTAAAAAGTTCTGTAGTTAAGGGCTGTTTAACGTAGCTTGATAACATTATCCAATCTTGACCATTCAAGACATTCGCAGCTTCATAAACAATTAAATAGTTTTTCCCCTAGTGCTGTCTCCGTATTGCCTGCAGGTTCGGACATGTTCCTATAAAATTGAGAAAATTTTCTGTCGCACGAAGATTGCATAAACTGCATTCCGTACTTCCATCAGGTCCGTATGGTATGTAGTTCAGTCGTAGTAATTCTCCTCTGGTTTTGAAAATTAAAGAAATTGTTTCTATTGCGTATCGGTCGTTGAAGTAATTGTTAGGTCCAAGGTCGTATCTCAGGAGCTTATACATGTTTCGGGTACAACTCCGTTGGGCTGACTCCTTAAATTTAACAAAGAAAGTATCTTCAATCCTTCCCAACAATTCTGGAAAGATGTCTTTCCAATCACCAGTATTTCTTTCTACCAACTGGATGTCGTGCTGAACTCCAAGCCGCTCCCATTTTTCGAAGAACTGTGATTTTCGTGATAGCAGATATTTTACGATAATATTTGGCAGACGGTGATTTGGAAGAGCCATAACCTTTGCAATGTAGAACAAATGCTACTTGAGCGAAAAGATGTAGAGCGGAGACACCCCGGTCTCCAAATGTAGCATATATGTAGGTGTGTTTTCAGGGAGCCAAAAGATCTTTTTCAAAAAATACCTTAGTAATTTTACTACTTCCTCATATTGAAGTAACCCCCATACTTGACCAGCATAGCACATCACTGACCTCATAACTGCTTCGAAAAGTTTATATTTAGCACTCGGGGTTATCTGTTTTTTCAATACGAACAAAAAAATTCTCAAAAATTTTCATCAAAATCGTTGAAGCCGTTCTCGAGAAAAATAAGCTTTTCCTAAACGGTGATATGCCAGGTACCGTGATTTGTAGGCCTAAAAATAAAATTTCAATTTCCGCTCTGGGGAATGCCAAAATAATCCAACACACAAACATTGAAGATAATCGCTT
Source organism: Platycheirus rosarum (assembly GCA_963971375.1). NCBI lineage: Eukaryota > Metazoa > Arthropoda > Insecta > Diptera > Syrphidae > Platycheirus > Platycheirus rosarum. Next base: position 139,938,536 of record OZ020507.1, on the reverse strand, counting down.
AGGCCGTTTAGGCTTCAGCTCGTTATACATACTGACAAATAGACAGACAGACTGACAGACTGACATACAGACATTTTTTATCGATCACTTTTTTAGACTTCTTTATGATCGTAATGTCATGTTTCATTGTTCTCAATTTTTTATATTCACGAATCCTAAAATTGCCTTATAGTCCCTATAATCGCAAGTAAAAACCTTAAAAATGTTCATCAAAATCGTTGGAGAAAATTAAGATTTTCCCTAACGGTTATATGGCAGGACCGTTATTTTTACTTACTGTTGTTCTTAAATAATTTTCTGTTTTAAGTAAATTTTTGAGAAAATTGCCCCTCCTGCCTAAATGGGGCGAAATAGACCCACTCCCATACGATTTTTTCATGTCCTAAACCAACCTACTCGCTCTAGCTTTTTGGTGCATTATCCAAATAATCAAAATACCGTTCACACTGTGTATTGATTTTTCCACGCTGGTGGCCGCATCCAACCGTGCAATTTAGTTTCTTAAAAGAACTAAAATTAAAAAATCGATTATATGTAATAATCAATAACAATAAATTTAATTCAATCAAGTTAATAATCCATAAGATCACAAAACTGTTTGCTAATATTCGCCATCAACCCATTAACCAAGTCTTATTTCGAGTTGTACCCTTTTTATTGCAATTGTATCCTACAAAAATACAACAGCGGCGACGATGTCCTGTCTGGTTTTTTTCCATCATGGTCGATACTAATCGTCGTTCACCGAGATGAGGATATGCACATACACATGTTTCTGTATTAAGTCGTTCTTGTCAGCCTCATCCTCACCCTCACAACACCACAGCCCACACCGACGATCGACCAACCAAGTGATATTGGAATTTAGCTCAATATTTTATATAAGCCGTGTTTTTTTACCCAGCGCAGTATATTTTATACGGCAAACAACAACAAACAATAAGTGTCGATAATTAGGTTAGTGAAATTAGTGAATATAATAAGTTGAGATAAATCTTGGAAGGAAATGTCAACCAACTGGAATGTAGAAAAAATATGTACTTGAAGGTTGGTAAGATTTTATTATTTAAGGATATATTCGTTGAGTATCATGATACAATATTACAAGACAGCACCTTCCTGTATTTTGACGTCATCAGTGACCCAAATTGACTAAATTAAATAAATTTTTTGGAAAGGATCAAAGTGTTAGTTGACTTAAAATGTATATTGAATCAATCAAATAAGACATTATACAAAACCTGCATCAATTGAAACTTAAATTACTGCAGTTTTTTTTCTAAAACCGAATTTTATTCTGTCATCAAGGGTCACTGATGACGTCATGGTTGGGTATTCCATCCGGATGTCTCTGTCCAAGAAATTAGTTGAATTTGTAAAACACCCTTCTAAATTTATTCAACAAGACGTCAGTTGTCACTTCGGGGGTTAAATTAAAAGTGAATTATGGAGTGAATATAGCGTTTTATTGGGACTTCCAAAACTGTGCTAGCTATAGATTACCAATAAAACAAGGCTATTGTTGTAGACCACTACCCTCAGAGGCTAAACACCCCTTTTTAAAGGAATAAGGGGTATTCGGCTTTGTTACAGTGTGTGGTTTATCATTGGATTATTTTATGGAAGCTCTGAGAGTATGAATTGAAAATCTCTTGGAAAGTAAAATCTGAGAGCAACAATTTTCGATACAAAATATTTTATCATGTGCGAATTCTTGGTAATTCTATATTCTTTTGTATTATGTATTCTAGTTTTCGAGAAAACTGAAATTTTCTAATCCCACTTTTTCTATAATTTTGTTGGTTTTTACGTGGTCTCTTTTTTACCACATTTCAGGTAGAGTACGATAAATTGGGCGCTACAAAATTGTAACAGATTCCTGTTGTAAAAGGGGTTGCACTCGTAATAGTTTTAATTTATTATTTATTATATTTTAATATAACTTTATATACATATATAATCTATAACTGCAACCAGCCACTGTCCTAAATGACAACGAACTGCCTGCATGTAAACCTTCTATAGTTTTCACCAGTAGATCACAACAGCTGGCCTTACCCCTTCTTTTCTGTATTCAAGAAGAGAAAAGGCATAAAACATATAATGATCAGCAACTTAGAGATGGGGTGTATTCTCTCCTAACAATATCGCATTGTTAATCATCTTCATTATCATCATTGAACCACTCAAAACAAGTAGTAGTAGTAGTAGTAGTAGAATGTGATTTTATTTGATAATTTACAAAAATTTACATATGTTTACAAATTCACAAGTATAGCATTGGCTTTTGCCGTCAGCCAGAAAAAAGAGTATTATTTAAACATTATGTATAATATAGATCAAAGTAAAATTGAAATTGAAAAGATTAGACTCCTTTAAGATGATCACAACAAAAAATAAAAATATATATTTTGTTTTTCTTATTAAAAAGTTCTGTAGTTAAGGGCTGTTTAACGTAGCTTGATAACATTATCCAATCTTGACCATTCAAGACATTTGCAGCTTCATAAACAATTAAATAGTTTTTCCCCTAGTGCTGTCTCCGTATTGCCTGCAGGTTCGGACATGTTCCTATAAAATTGAGAAAATTTTCTGTCGCACGAAGATTGCATAAACTGCATTCCGTACTTCCATCAGGTCCGTATGGTATGTAGTTCAGTCGTAGTAATTCTCCTCTGGTTTTGAAAATTAAAGAAATTGTTTCTATTGCGTATCGGTCGTTGAAGTAATTGTTAGGTCCATGGTCGTATCTCAGGAGCTTATACATGTTTCGGGTACAACTCCGTTGGGCTGACTCCTTAAATTTAACAAAGAAAGTATCTTCAATCCTTCCCAACAATTCTGGAAAGATGTCTTTCCAATCACCAGTATTTCTTTCTACCAACTGGATGTCGTGCTGAACTCCAAGCCGCTCCCATTTTTCGAAGAACTGTGATTTTCGTGATAGCAGATATTTTACGATAATATTTGGCAGACGGTGATTTGGAAGAGCCATAACCTTTGCAATGTAGAACAAATGCTACTTGAGCGAAAAGATGTAGAGCGGAGACACCCCGGTCTCCAAATGTAGCATATATGTAGGTGTGTTTTCAGAGAGCCAAAAGATCTTTTTCAAAAAATACCTCAGTAATTTTACTACTTCCTCATATTGAAGTAACCCCCATACTTGACCAGCATAGCACATCACTGACCTCATAACTGCTTCGAAAAGTTTATATTTAGCACTCGGGGTTATCTGTTTTTTCCCAAGGACCCCCCTCCAGTTGCAGTTGATGGCTTTTTTTAGCTTCTATAAGCTTTTCCTGCAGATGCTTTTTGAACGACATCTGAGGCGTAATGATGACCCCAAGATATTTATATTCCCTCACCAACTCAAGCTCAACATTTTCCCACATCTATTTCTCCTCCCTTGCATATCGCTCTATGCCATTTCGAAATATCATTACTTTGGATTTGTTATTGTTTACTCTAAGACCCCAATTACGGCAGTACAATTGCTATTTATTAATCATTATTTGCATCATATTTGGAGTCTCCGCAAAAATGACAATATCGACCGCATACATCAAAGTTTTTTATTACTGTACCAGCAAAACTAATATATCCAGGCAAAAACCATGTAAGCTCATCCAAGAAAAGCGAAAACAGAAGTGGACTCAAAAGACAGCCCTGTTTGACCCCGGAAGAAGTATGAAACAAGGAAGATCCTTCATTTCCATCCCATACGGCTGTGAGGTTTTGCTCATATAGCCCTCGTTATGTGTTAAGTATTTTCGGCGATAAGCCTAGACAACAAAGTTTGTAGAAAAGGACATTTCTGTCTATTGAGTCGAAGGCAGCCTTGAAGTCAACGAAGAAAGTATATTACTTTTTCCCCTTGTCAAGGTATGATCTACCAATGCAAGTTAGTGAAAATATGTTATCGACTGTTGAATATTCTTTCCTGAAGGCAGCTTGAAACTCGCTTCGAAGATTATTTCGTTGTATCCAGTTTAACAGTCTGTCTTGAATGACACCAGTAAAAATTTTCATAACAGAGTTCATAAAGGATATGCCTCTATAATTGTTAGGGTCATCGCCTTTTTTAAACAGTGGGACGATAATATTCCTCTTTAAGCTTTCTGGAATTTCACCAGAATTGAAAATATAATTATAACTTTCAGTAAGCTTAATCAAAAAAGTTTCTGTAGCGTATTTGTAAAATTCGTACGGAACACGGTCATCCCCTGGAGCCTTGCTTATATTACATCTGTGTAGGACTCTCATTACTTCTTGAACTGAGAATGCATGGTCGAGATCTTCATATAATATTTGACTTGGTCTTGGTGGAGCACCTAGAAGCTGTTCAAAATGGTGAGCAAGTATACTTACTTATTATTGTTTTCCTTGCAAAAGGTAAACCGTTGAGTGTACGTGCCAGCTTCCAAAAGGATCGACTGTCTCTTACTTCAGACAATCGTTGCTTGAGGTATCGGGAGTATTGCTTTTGTTTTTCTTTGCAAAGATATTTGAAAGCTTTATTCGCCTGTTGATACATCCTTTTTGCGAAATTCGATTTTGTTGCCCTGAGAATTCTCAAAAAACCAAACGACTTTGTTCTTGCTCTCTCACAATCTGCATCGATCCATGGATCTTTACAGCTTTGCAAACGGACTGTTTGAAATGATTGTGCGGCCTGAGATACGCATGTAACTAATGTTTCAATACCATGGACCGATTCAATTTGCTCATTACTTACAGAATCAAGAAATTGGTTAAGATTTATTTGATAGAGTTCCGAAAAAGAATTCTTCCATTGAAGTTTTGGTAACAGCTTCATGTTTTCGTTGGTGTAAGCCGGTTCTTCATCAAATCGACATTTAACATTCAGTGGTAAATGATCAGAATAAACCAGCTCATCTACTTTGAAATTATCTACATACTCGAACCATTTTCCACGTATGAGACAATAATCTATTGTGGAACAAGATGTTCCTCTTATAAATGTAAAATGACCCTCTCGATCACTTTCAGTTCTCCCGTTCCACACAACCGATTCACACATTTCTATAAATCTTCTCCCATTTCCATCTATTTTCTCGTCCAGAGCAGATCTAATTATACTAATTGACGCTGGTGTAAAGTCTGGATCCATCTGTAACATCGGAGAACTATCTACCCTAGCGTTGCAGTCTCCTATCAGCATAATATTTTCTTTGCCTAGTTCCATTAGGAAGTCGTACAATCCAGCTAAGTCATCCATCCATTTATTACAGTTAACATAAACCGGAACGATGTAAAATTGCTCATGTGTGATGGTCATTTCAATGACAATACTGTTCACCTCCGTGACAAATTGGCATCTAGTACATTCCTTAAATGATTTTTTGATTCCAAATAGACATCCTTCACTTGTTCTTCCGTATACATGAGTTCTCGTAGCTGGGGTTCATTTCAATATAAATTCTGGGAAATACTTTTCATATTGTGTTGTGTCACCATAGATGAAAGTTTTCGTTTATTGACATCTCATCTAACAGCTGCTCCAGAAACGTCATTCCTTCGTCTTCGTCACATTTCAAAACATTGTTTAGGTTATAATAAAATATTTTACCCTCGATTTGTAGTGTATCTCCTCGAATAAATGTTTTTATATTTCTATTTTTAGATGTTATTTTTGTTTTAATTTCAAATAGTTCTCGTCTTCTTTCTCTTGCCGCAGCGGGATAATCTTTGTGGAGGGAAATACCGGTACCTCTCAGTTTTTTTGCTGATCTTAGAATACGTCCCACATCTTCTCTGTTTTGTAATTCCACAATTACGTTTTCAATTTTAGCATTTCTTGAGCGAATAAGACGTGTATCTGAAATTACCCCTTGGTTTTGTGTTTCGAGTAAATCCATACACAGTGCTTTCGCTTTTTCCACCGGCTGAACACCCATTTGAGGCGGAAAATGTAAAATTATATTTTTTGCATTTACCCTCTTTGACAGATACTCTACTTGTCGCTCAAGAAAGGGCATCTGGTCTCCATTTTGTCAAGCTGAGCTTAAAGCAAAAGATTATCTGTTTTCAGAGATTTTATTTCTGTTCCAAGCATGTCCATATCAGATTTGGTGGGTAGATCTTTCTATTTCTCATCCATAAGCGAAGCCCGCGTGTCTTTCACCAGATTTAAAAGATCCGGGATTTGCATATTGCCAACAGACATATTAGTTTTATCCCTATCAGTGGTTATTTTCTGTGGGGGGAAATATTCCGGTGATGTTTTATCTAAGCATCTCTTACTAGAGCAAGGCTGTGCTGTGTTGTTGTCCTGTTCGGTAAACTTTGGTGGTGTACGTTTAAGAGGCATTTTTTGCACATAATATATGAGTCTGATAGCCGACAGTGAGAATTATGCAAATATTTTAAACCTTTTTTCAGCTTAAACTTCCTTTTCTTAAGATCAGATTTTTAAAAGACTCACCCACAAGTGTTAACAGCGGTTATTAAAAGTGCTTTTGAGCTTATATTTCGTTTAAAAACCACAGAATTTAATACTTTTTCAGGAGCCTTTAATAATTCAACTTGCTTTACTCACACCTTTCTCTCTTTTCTCAAGACAATAAATTCTAAATTATCAATATCACATTGTAATATACATATATTGAATCACTCAAATTGTATACAACCTAACAATATCAAACTGTTAATCATCATTGAATCACTCAAGACAAGAATCGCTCTCTTGGACTTCGCTCATAGAGTAATCTAATCCTAGAATCATTCGAACCATTAAATTAAATCAGCTCCATTTTTTTTTAATATTACCTTTTTATACCAAATTCACTAAAATTCTACTTATACTTTAACATCACGTTCAAATTTTGTTTATCCCAAACCTAAAAAAAAAAGATAAAATTAATGGATATAAAAATGGAGTTTATTTATGGGTAGCAAAAAGTATATATTAAACTTTTAATCATCCTCTTCAGAGTTAACTTCATTGAACTTAATGTCATCAACAGCGCAACAACGTTTCATTTTATCTGTTGCAAAAATTGATCTGAGAGGTTTCTGGATTACTTGAGTAGTATCGGTGTCCACTAATTCATATCGGCCATTCGGTAGCACCCGCTTAACCATATAAGGCCCCTTATATCTTGGGAGCAATTTTCGAGATTGGCCGGAAAATGTAAAATTATATTTTTTTCATTTACCCTCTTTGACAGATACTCTACTTGTCACTCAAGAAAGAGGCATCTGGTCTCCATTTTGTCAAGCTGAGCTTAAAGCAAAAGATTATCTGTTTTCAGAGATTTTATTTCTGTTCCAAGCATGTCCATAACAGATTTGGTGGGTAGATCTTTCTATTTCTCATCCATAAGCGAAGCCCGAGTGTCTTTCACCAGATTTAAAAGATCCGGGATTTGCATATTGCCAACAGACATATTAGTTTTATCCCTATCAGTGGTTATTTTCTGTGGGGGGAAATATTCCGGTGAGGTTTTATCTAAGCATCTCTTACTAGAGCAAGGCTGTGCTGTGTTGTTGTCCTGTTCGGTAAACTTTGGTGGTGTACGTTTAAGAGGCATTTTTTGCACATAATATATGTGTCTGATAGCCGACAGTGAGAATTATGCAAATATAATATTTTAAACCTTTTTTCAGCTTAAACTTCCTTTTCTTAAGATCAGATTTTTAAAAGACTCACCCACAAGTTGGGAGCAATTTTCGAGATTGGCCGGTTACCCCATGCTCAGCTCGAATGAGGAGTGAGGACCAACTCACGTTCTCTATACTTTTCCGGTTCTTCTCTGTTCTTATCAAACTTTTCTGCTACCTTTTGTTGTCGTGTTTTTATTCGTTCTTCTAAAAGTTTCCTGAATGTCTCTATGTTTTCGAAATGTTCACTAACCACCTCACCACCGTCATGAAGAGCTAACGATAATTTATTGTGCAACATATTGGAGGCTCGTATGTAAAAAATAGTTTTTGAGCCCTATGACCAGTTATATCGTGTTTAATGTTATTAAGACCCTATTGAATCGCTTGAAGTTTCTCATCTCAGTCTTTTCCGGAGTCATCTTTTGTCATACTAACAATAGAAGTATTTAAAGTCCACAATAATCGTTCTATTTGGCCGTTTGCACGTGGAGTTCTTACGGCAATTGCTATGTGAAGAACATTGTTTCCACGACAGTAATCTTTAAATTGTTTAGAAGTAAACACTGGTCCTCGATCGCTGATTATTCTTGTAGCCATTCCAAAGTACTGAGATATATCATCTAAAGATCTCAAGACAAGCAAACATTTTTATTTCTAACTGCTCGCAGAATAACATACTTTGTAAAAGCATCAATTATTCCGAGAATATAGCAGTTTTGCTTCTTGAATTTGGTAAATGGACCAACGTGGTCAATATGAATCGTATGGAACGGAATCGCAATTTTCTCAATCGGATGCAAAATATATCGTGTCTCATCATTTTTTGGTTTGTTATATAAGCATCCCATGCAACAACTTATGTATTTTTTTACAATAGAATGCATGCTTGCAAACCAATAGTTTCGTTTTATGAGTTCGACGGTATTTTCCAACGCAAAATGTCCTACATCATCATGGTGCGACTGAATAACCTTCCAACGCAATCCCTTCGGTACCACAAACTTAAGTCCATCTTTGGTCTTTTTATATATCCGATTTTGTTTTAACTCATACTCCTTTCGTATGTTCTTTTCGTTAGCTTTATCAGTTGCTGATCTGTTGGACAGAACATTAGCAATATCTCGGAGATCTGTATCTTGTTGTTGCAGCGTTGATATACAATCAAGTTCCTCCATTCCTATCGCCATTTGTTGACATCCTACTGACTCTGTTTCTAATGCTTTGCCTACAGGGCTACGACTTAGAGCGTCAACATGTGTCAAAAATATAGCCGGTCTGTAAATCATGTCGAAATCGTACTCCTGAATCCTTAACCACCAGCGAGCGATTCGAATATTTAGTGTCTTCTTGTTATTTGAAAGTTTAAGTGAATCACAATCTGTAACAACCGTAAATCGTTTGTTGAGTAAGTAGTATTTAAATCTTTCTAGGCTGTCCACAACTGCTAAACACTCCAGTTCATAGCTATGGTATTGAGATTCAGCTTTAGTCGTTGATCGGCTATAATAAGAAACGACTTTCTTTTGACCATCTTCTTGTACTTGAAACAATATGCCAGCTAATCCTAGGGAACATACATCTGTGTATAGTTCATGATTTCGATTTGGTTCATATAGGACCAGAATTGGTTTAGTGCATGTTTTAATTAATCCTTGGAAAACCATTTCTTAGGCTTCTGTCCATTCAAACGATACATCTTTTTGAAGAAAATTATGGGGAGGTTTCGCAGTCACAATATGCCAGCTAATCCTAGGGAACATGCATCTGTGTGTAGTTCATGATTTCGATTTGGTTCATATAGGACCAGAATTGGTTAAGTGCATAATGTTTTAATTATTCCTTGGGAATCAGTTTCTTGGGCTTCTGTCCATTCAAACGATACATCTTTTTGAAGAAGATAATGGAGAGGTTTCGCATTCACAGCGTAATTGAAAATAATTTTTCGAAAATAGCCAGAAAGTTGCAAAAATCGACGTACTTCAGTGACTGAAGTTGGTCTTTCAAAACTTTGTACTGCAGATATATTTTTCTCCCCCGGCCTTACCCCATGCTCATCAATTTCATGACCAAGATACGTTATTTTATTGGAAAAGAATAAACATTTATCGACGTTTATTGTAAGACCTTCTTCTTTCAACAGCTTCAGAAATTCTTCAATTTCTGCCATCATTTCTTCTATGTCTGCACCAGCAAACATGGTGTCGTCTATATATATAGAATATTTTTTTCCTTTCATTTTCTTAGCTATTGTAGACAACATTTTCATAAACGTAGCGGGTCCACTGCCAATGGCAAATGGCATTCGTTTAAACTGATAATGCCCTTCAGTTGTTATGAACGCTGTGTAATGACGTGATTCTTCTGCGACCGGCAATTGATAATAACCACTCAATGAGTCAATTATATAAAAAATTCGACAGCCCACAAACAACACCTCTTCTACACTCGGAGTCGGACAATTTGCTCTTTTTATATTTTTGTTTAATGACCTGTTTGTATTTTTGGGTATTCTCTTCCAAAATCAAGATGTTGGTTGCTCTACTCAAAGCGTCAACGTGCAGCATCTTTGTTCTTTTACGGTGTTTTAACACATAGTCGTAGTTTTGAAGTTCCAATGCCCATCTAGCTATTCGGGGATTGACCTCCCTCTTGTTCAACGTTCAAGTCAGTGAGTTAAAATCGGCTAATATTTTAAACCGAAGCCCATATAAATATATCCTAAATCTCTTCAGTGCGTATATAATCGCCAGCGTTTCTAATTCAAAACTATGATACTTTGACTCATTACCTGCTCTTTGAAAAGTTAAATACTGGATGAAATCTTCCATCCACCTTCTTTTGCATAAGTATCGAGCCAAAACCTAAAGAACTCGCATCACATTGAAGCTCCGTTTCGTCCTTCGGGTTATACAATGCTAATATTGGTGCTTCTAATAACTGTTGCTTCAATTTATCAAAACCAGCGAGCTCTTCCTCCCCAAATATGAACCGCTTTTGCGTTTAGTGATACGGGGAAATGCTAACTGTCTCCATTTTTTCCTGTTCTCAAATAACACAATAATTTCAACTCTACCAATTACAGACAATGGACTTTTATTGATTCCAAAAAGGTTACACTTACTTTTACATTTGTTAATTAAAATAGGTGGTATAAACTGCTGACGTACAAAACTGACAGGACTACCGGTGTCGATTAAAGTCTCTAATGAAATTTTATAATCATAATCATCGTTCGTCTCCTGGTCATCATCGTCTGTCTTCTTATGAACATGGTATACCTGTCGAATCACCTTCCTCTTAGGACAGTATTGGCCAGGTGTCCCAGCTCACCACATAAATGATATGTGCCTCTCTCACGTTTTGGTTTGGTGCACTCATAGGCCATGTGCCCTATGACATTACAATTATAGCATTTTTTTTTTTTATATAATTTACACGCGCGAAAGGGGTTTGTGTGTACCCTTAAAATGTTTAAACCCCGCACGACCATTAGGGAAATGAGGAGGCATAAAAGAGGATATACCGATGCACATTAGTTCTGCATATAAAAATGGGAGGGAAAAACAGAGCCTGGCAAAGCATTCCACATTCGTGTGGTACGACTAAAGAAAGAATCTCTATACATAACAGTATCCGAAGTTAGGCTCAAGGATAAACTGATGGGCATTCCAAGCAGTTCGAGTATTACGGTTAAATCATTTCAGGGGAGGAATGCAGCTGGCTATTTCGCTAGAGCATTGTTTGTAAAAATAAAGATAAAATAACGAAAGGCACGAAACACTTCGGCGGTGCTCAAGAGATGTAAACGTTTCTGTTATTGTTCGGTCGCCTATCATTTTCAAAGCTCTTTTTTGAATTATATCTAGAAAACTCAAGTGGGTTATAGGAGCACCTGCCCAAATATGGGAATTATACTCGAGTTTCGGTCGACTATATGCTTTATATACTGTAGCCAGATCAGACGGGGTGAAGAACTTCTTGCATCTTTGAAGGAAACCTAAACACCTCGCAGCTTTCTTTGCGATGTCAAATATGTGGTCATTCCACAGAAGGTGGTCTGTAATGCACATACCGAGAACTGAGAGGTGTTCTGTTTCTTCAATGCAAGTGCCGCTCATGGATAGTGGCATTGGAGGTATGTTTTGCTTTAACGACAAAAGACAACATTGAGTTTTAGAAGCATTAAATTCTACGCGATTTCTTATTCCCCATTGAACAATGCTTTCAAGATCAGAATTTAATGAAATTATCATACGCTGCCGTTGCAGTTCAACATCCGAAGAACATGGATGTGAATCTGGAAACGAATATGAAAAGCTGAGAGTACTGTCGTCAGCAAAACAATTGATTAAATTAGTTGTTTCAGATAATAAGTCATTGATAAATATAAGGAAAAGAGTCGGAGACAAAACAGAGCCCTGGGGCACACCAGCATTTATTTTGTGAATATCAGATTTGAAACCGTCCAATACAACTTGAATTGAGCGGTTCGAAAGGTAGTTACTAATCCAACGAAGAAGAGATTCATCGAGTCCAAATGCACGTATTTTCGATAAAAGGGCTTGATGCCAAACTCTATCAAATGCCTTAGAAATATCAAGTGCAATAATTTTGCTTTCCCCAAAACGATGGAGAGATTGGTTCCACTTTTCGGTGAGATATACCATCAAATCACCAGTGGACCTGTTGCTACGAAAGCCGTACTGCCGGTCATTAAGAAGCTTTCGTTCTTCGAGATATTTCCTAAGCTGAAAATTAATCAGCGTTTCCATGACCTTAGAAAGAAGGGACGTTAGTGCAATTGGTCGGTAGTTTGAGGGTGCAGAAGATTCGCCTTTTTTGGGGATAAGCTGGACAAATGCTGTTTTCCATGCACTCGGAAAGAGTCCAGAGGAATAGGACCGATGGAAAAGCTTACGCAAAGGTTTTGCCAGCGTTGAAGAACACCTCTTCAGAACAATAGCGGGGATACAATCCGGGCCAGCGGATTTATTTATGTTAAGATCTTTCAATACTCTTGCGACTGAACGAGTGCAAAAGAAGATTGGTCCCATAAAATCATTTAGGCTCTCGAGTACAGGAGGAGTTCTGACATCTGCGGCCAGTGTTGAGTTTGACGCGAATTGGGCAGCAAGCAGATCTGCTTTTTCTTGAGAACTGACAGCAGGAGTATCGTTGAAGAAGAGCGTAGGAACTGACGATGACGAAGAATTCTTTACTTTTTTTAAAAACGACCCAAAGTTTTTACTGCCTTTGGGACATTGCAGTATTTTTTGCCGAATTTTTGGCTCATGTAAAAATTTGGTTTTTCGATTATGAACATTGCAGGCCTTTCTAGCTTGCTGAAACTTTTTCCGGTTTTCCTCAGTGATGTTGGTTTTGTAACAACGGAAACTTACATTTCTTAACCTGATAGCCTCTCTACAGCTCGAATCAAACCATGAGTTTTCCTTAGGTTTTATACTCTTCGACTTGTTTGGGATAAAATTTCTCATTCCTAAAAGAATTAAATTTGTAACCATGTCTGCGCTGGAATCAATGTCACTATCGAGGAAGCATAGTGACCAGTTAAAGATGTAAGTAAGATGGTTTGACTCAGCGAAAATCTCAACATACCTTCCTTCGGGTGTTGTCTGGCCAGAAAAGCGAAGCCAAATGGAATTGTTTACATTTAAATCGCCCGTAATAACGATTTAAGTGTGAGGGTAACGGGAAACAATTCTTTGAATGGAGTCAAACAAAACATCAAATTCGTTAGAAGTTGAAACTCTGTCTAAATTTGGGCTTCTATAAAGAAAACATATATGAATGATGCGCTTATTAATCGTTAATTTTAACCACATGAAATTGAATTCCGTGTTTACACACAGACCGAATTGTGGTTGAAGTTGATATGCAACATCATTCCTTATGTAAACGGCGAGGCCATGTTTGGCAAAGAAAAAAGGCACAAGTGAATACCCATGCAAGGAAAATTCCGAATGATCGGTATTTTCCCCAACTTGTGTTTCACTAAGTGCCAATACAGCTGGTCTGTTTAACACAGAGTGGACATAGGCAGCAAAGAAATGTTTCCTAAGTCCACAAATGTTTGCATAGTCGACTATGAAATCACCTACCATTCTAAAACACAGAACTAAAAAAAAACTAAGACGGACAATTACCTATAATCAATACTCCACTAAATCCCAATTTGAGCTTCTCAATACAAATTATTAACGTCACACATATATATATTTAAACACAAAAATATGTTCTACCGAGTATCAACTTCAACTATGCGACTTTATCACTATCACTATATGTCTCGTATACAACTGACTCTTTTCTCTCTCTATTGCTTCATTTTAATAAGATACATTCAGTTATCGACCAATGGTAGTTCCTTTACATGGTTTCTTGTTGGTTTTTAATTTTTTTCCCCTTTGGGTATATTTGGCCTGTTACAACTCGGCCATGCTGACTATTAGAATCGTCCTGAAACCCTCAACTTCCTTTAATAAATACTTATCATTCGGTCATATTTTTGCTATCCGGTATGGCCCCTTAAATTTGGGAATAATTTTTTTTTATGCATCCGCTCTACTCTCATAATTTTTAACCATTACATAGCTACCTATCTTTAATTCTTTATTACGATAATCTTGTTTGATGCTCTAGTCCTCATCTGCTCGAAATCGCTATTTCCTACCTGTTCTCTACAATTATCTATCCTCTTTGTCAAATTCCAAACAACAACTCACTGGGTGTCATTCCAGTATTACTATGTGTAGTGTTGCTCAAAGCAAACTCTATTTTTGGAAAATCTCCCTCATTGTCATTTTTGCTAGCCTGGACCTAGACTCCTATTAATCCGCTTAACTTGGCGATTAGCTTGCGGGGAACCAGTTGCGATTTTTATATGGCGAATATTATTTTCCGGCATAAGAGCTGTGAAGTCTTCCGATGTTAATGCATTGCCAAGATAATATATCAACGTCTTTGGACAGCTATAGTACATATTATAGGAACGTAGGCAACTTATCACTTCTCTGGTGTTAGTTGACCGGGTCGCAAACAACTTTACATACTTGGTAAATGCATCTACTATTACAGATACATATATTTTTAGAATTTTTCATGGAGATCGGACCTAAATGATCTATACGCACAGTATCAAAAGGTTTATCCCCTTAGGGGATGCTGTACAAAAGCCCTTCGTGCTTTCAAACAATTCGCAATGTGCGACATTACCTTCTATCTTATCTTCGAGAACCAAGATTAAGTTATCTCGACCCATATGCGCCATCTCATAATGGTGCATCCTAATCACATTCTCTTCCGTACTCTTAGGCATGTTAAACAAAATTTTTCGCCCTATTTTTCTATAAATCAACCCATTTCTCCTTTTATACAAATAACTTTCACTCTTCTCAAGCAGTTCTCTAATACTGTTCACAGAATCATCTTTATACTGTTTTATTGACAAATTTTGTATTGTATTTTTGGGTATTCTCTTCCAAAATCAAGATGTTGGTTGGCTCTACTCAAAGCGTCAACGTGCAGCATCTTTGTTCTTTTACGGTGTTTTAACACATAGTCGTAGTTTTGAAGTTCCAATGCCCATCTAGCTATTCGGGGATTGACCTCCCTCTTGTTCAACGTTCAAGTCAGTGAGTTAAAATCGGCTAATATTTTAAACCGAAGCCCATATAAATATATCCTAAATCTCTTCAGTGCGTATATAATCGCCAGCGTTTCTAATTCAAAACTATGATACTTTGACTCATTACCTGCTCTTTGAAAAGTTAAATACTGGATGAAATCTTCCATCCACCTTCTTTTGCATAAGTATCGAGCCAAAACCTAAAGAACTCGCATCACATTGAAGCTCCGTTTCGTCCTTCGGGTTATACAATGCTAATATTGGTGCTTCTAATAACTGTTGCTTCAATTTATCAAAACCAGCGAGCTCTTCCTCCCCAAATATGAACCGCTTTTGCGTTTAGTGATACGGGGAAATGCTAACTGTCTCCATTTTTTCCTGTTCTCAAATAACACAATAATTTCAACTCTACCAATTACAGACAATGGACTTTTATTGATTCCAAAAGGGTTACACTTACTTTTACATTTGTTAATTAAAATAGGTGGTATAAACTGCTGACGTACAAAACTGACAGGACTACCGGTGTCGATTAAAGTCTCTAATGAAATTTTATAATCATAATCATCGTTCGTCTCCTGGTCATCATCGTCTGTCTTCTTATGAACATGGTATACCTGTCGAATCACCTTCCTCTTAAGACATGTACTGGCCAGGTGTCCCAGCTCACCACATAAATGATATGTGCCTCTCTCACGTTTTGGTTTGGTGCACTCATAGGCCATGTGCCCTATGACATTACAATTATAGCATCTTTTTTTTTTTTATAATTTACACGCGCGAAAGGGGTTTGTGTGTACCCTTAAAATGTTTAAACACCGCACGAGCATTCAAAAAATGAGGAGGGATAAAAGAGGAGATACCGATGCACATTAGTTTTAAAGTTCTGCATATAAAAATGGGAGGGAAAAACAGAGCCTGGCAAAGCATTCCACATTCGTGTGGTACGACTAAAGAAAGAATCTCTATACTTAACAGTACGTCCGAAGTTAGGCTCAAGGGTAAACTGATGGGCATTCCAAGCAGTTCGAGTATTACGGTAAAATCGTTTCAGGGGAGGAATGCAGCTGGCTATTTCGCTAGAGCATTGTTTGTAAAAATAACGATAAAATAACGAAAGGCACGAAACATTTCGGCGGTGCTCAAGAGATGTAAACGTTTCTGTTATTGTTCGGTCGCCTATCATTTTCAAAGCTCTTTTTTGAATTCTATCTAGAAAACTCAAGTGGGTTATAGGAGCACCTGCCCAAATATGGGAATTATACTCGAGTTTCGGTCGAATATATGCTTTATATACTGTAGCCAGATCAGACGGGGTGAAGAACTTCTTGCATCTTCGAAGGAAACCTAAACACCTCGCAGCATTCTTTGCGATGTCAAATATGTGGTCATTCCACAGAAGGTGGTCTGTAATGCACATACCAAGAACTGAGAGGTGTTCTGTTTCTTCAATGCAAGTGCCGCTCATGGATAGTGGCATTGGAGGTATTTTTTGCTTTAACGACAAAAGACAACATTGAGTTTTAGAAGCATTAAATTCTACGCGATTTCTTATTCCCCATTGAACAATGTTTTCAAGATCAGAATTTAATGAAATTATCATACGCTGCCGTTGCAGTTCAACATCCGAAGAACATGGATGTGAATCTGGAAACGAATATGAAAAGCTGAGAGTACTGTCGTCAGCAAAACAATTGATTAAATTAGTTGTTTCAGATAATAAGTCATTGATAAATATAATTCTTGCAGATTAACAACACACACACAGGAATGGTTGAGAGTATAAATCACTAGGCCTTGGCTCCTTAAGGAGCTGTCGCGCCAATAAATTTATTTATTTATTTGATAAATATAAGGAAAAGAGTCGGAGACAAAACAGAGCCCTGGGGCACACCAGCATTTATTTTGTGAATATCAGATTTGAAACCGTCCAATACAACTTGAATTGAGCGGTTCGAAAGGTAGTTTATAATCCAACGAAGAAGAGATTCATCGAGTCCAAATGCACGCATTTTCGATAAAAGGGCTTGATGCCAAACTCTATCAAATGCCTTAGAAATATCAAGTGCAATAATTTTGCTTTCCCCAAAACGATGGAGAGATTGGTTCCACTTTTCGGTGAGATATACCATCAAATCACCAGTGGACCTGTTGCTACGAAAGCCGTACTGCCGGTCATTAAGAAGCTTTCGTTCTTCGAGATATTTCTTAAGCTGAAAATTAATCAGCGTTTCCATGACCTTAGAAAGAAGGGACGTTAGTGCAATTGGTCGGTAGTTTGAGGGTGCAGAAGATTCGCCTTTTTTGGGGATAGGCTGGACAAATGCTGTTTTCCATGCACTCGGAAAGAGTCCAGAGGAATAGGACCGATGGAAAAGCTTACGCAAAGGTTTTGCCAGCGTTGAAGAACACCTCTTCAGAACAATAGCGGGGATACAATCCGGGCCAGCGGATTTATTTATGTTAAGATCTTTCAATACTCTTGCGACTGAACGAGTGCAAAAGAAGATTGGTCCCATAAAATCATTTAGGCTCTCGAGTACAGGAGGAGTTCTGACATCTGCGGCCAGTGTTGAGTTTGACGCAAATTGGGCAGCAAGCAGATCTGCTTTTTCTTGAGAACTGACAGCAGGAGTATCGTTGAAGACGAGCGTAGGAACTGACGATGACGAAGAATTCTTTACTTTTTTTACAAATGACCCAAAGTTTTTACTGCCTTTGGGACATTGCAGTATTTTTTGCCGAACTTTTTGCTTATGTAAAAACTTGGTTTTTCGATTATGAACATTGCAGGCCTTTCTAGCTTGCTGAAACTTTTTCCGGTTTTCCTCAGTGATGTTGGCTTTGTAACAACGGAAACTTACATTTCTTAACCTGATAGCCTCTCTACAGCTCGAATCAAACCATGAGTTTTCCTTAGGTTTTATACTCTTCGACTTGTTTGGGATAAAATTTCTCATTCCTAAAAGAATTAAATTTGTAACCATGTCTGCTCTGGAATCAATGTCACTATCGAGGAAGCATAGTGACCAGTTAAAGATGTAAGTAAGATGGTTTAACTCAGCGAAAATCTCAACATACCTTCCTTCGGGTGTTGTCTGGCCAGAAAAGCGAAGCCAACTGGAATTGTGTACATTTAAATCGCCCGTAATAACGATTTCAGTGTGAGGGTAACGGGAAACAATTCTTTGAATGGAGTCAAACAAAGCATCAAATTCGTTAGAAGTTGAAACTCTGTCTAAATTTGGGCTTCTATAAAGAAAACATATATGAATGATGCGCTTAGTAATCGTTAATTTTAACCACATGAAATTGAATTCCGTGTTTACACACAGACCGAATTGTGGTTGAAGTTGATATGCAACATCATTCCTTATGTAAACGGCGAGGCCATGTTTGGCAAAGAATAAAGGCACAAGTGAATACCCATGCAAGGAAAATTCCAAATGATCGGTATTTTCCCCAACTTGTGTTTCACTAAGTGCCAATACAGCTGGTCTGTTTAACACAGAGTGGACATATTTTTTTGTATTTTTTTTTTAAAGAACGCACAGGCAGCAGCACTCCGCGGCTTTACTTTCTCACCGTGCACCCGTGTGGTGACTCTGACGGGCAGATCGACATCTGTTGATTTTAGCTGTCTGTGGCCCGTTGTTGCTGGTTCGTATTGCTACTGCTGATGTTGTGGTTTTTGGAAGCTCAATGTTACAAAATTCTTCCAGAACTTGGTGCTTTGCGCGAAAACATTATCCTGGGATCGCAAGTATAGATCCGGTATCCCATCAACGACGCATTCTCCTCAGATCCTCACTGTTCAACGAAATTTTGTTATCCAGAACTGTTTTCTTGTTGAAGTACTGTTGAAATGTTTTCGTACTTAACCACTTTATGGCTTCAAGTGCGCGTTTTAATGTCAGACGACTTGTGCGATCGGCAAACATTTTCTTCATCTAATGTAATAACTGTTCCACCGGAGTGGTGGTGACATCCGACCTAGAGTAGAACCACTTCAGAGCTTTACCTTTAAGTCGGCACGAAATGAGCAGCCTCACATTCTTTTATCCAAATCGTATGCTGCTTTAAAGTTATTCAATTGGGATTCCCAATATATGAAGTTATCCCCTTCGCTTGTGAACTCTGCTAGTAGCTCCTTCATCACAACAAAATTTTGTTCCACTCCATTGTTATTGTTGCTTTCGTCATTCGTTCGCTTGTTTCGCAACTAATCATTCTCTAGTTTAAAAAAAATCATTTTCTCGTTTCTTCAGTTCCATCTCTCTTTTTAACACATCAATTTCTCTCCTCATTATATCATCCCTTTCGGTCAACGCACTTATTGCCTTCGCGGTCGCACTCGTCATAGTTTTTTTTCTTTGTTTTTGCTGGTTTTCAGGGATCGGGATGAGTCGCAAAAGCAGCTCAATTTTATTCCCCGTTGTTTTTTGTTCAGTATCCTCAACTAATGTTTTAGCTACAACGCAGTATATTTTTTTAAATTTTCGACGTCAGCCATTATTAGGACACTCGTTTGCACTCGTTATGGGTTATTTTTCTTTTTTATATTATTATTTTTTAGAGGTATAGGTATCTATCCCACTTCTGAGGATGTAAAAGGGGTTGCACTCGTAATAGCTAAATTTATTATTTATTATATTTTAATATAACTATATATACATATAAACGTATATATTTAAACACAAAAATAAGTTCTACTGAGTATCAACTTCAACTATCCGACTTTATCACTACACGTCTAGTATACAACTGACTCTTTTCTCTCTCTTTTGGTTCTTTTTTAATAAGATACATTAATTTGTCGACCAACGTTAGTTCCCTTACATGATTTCTTGTTGGTTTTCTTTTTTTCTTGTTTTTCCGTTTGGGTATATTTGGCCTGTGACACTATGAATAAATTAAAAACAAGTATTGTTTGCTATGGGAGGGGGATCCTTCTTTTCCTTTTTAGGAAAGCGAAGCCATTTTATAAAAAACTCTTGCATTGGAAGACCTTGTAAGAATCCACAAAATTATAAAAAGTGGGTTTGGTAAATTTTAATTTTCTCGAAAACTAATTTTCATTGTTCAATTAAGAATTAGCAGAATTGATAAATATTAGAAGCAAATATACTGCACATCCTCTCAATTTAAAAAAAAGTCAATATGAACTATTTTTTTAAATTTGTTTCTGAATTTTTGAGTTTGAAATAAGTTTTTACAAATTTTTGTATCTCTATATATATAAAAATGGATGTATGTGACAAAAAATGAGCTTTAGAAAAAACTTCAATAGTCAGGTTTTTGGAAATTTAAATTTAAAGAAAACCTATTAAAAAAAAAAAATGGTTAATATATTTGGAGTTGGCTTTTGAAAATATTGTTACGCATTGAATACATAGGTTTAAACAGCGTGATATCATCAATCGGAGAATAAATCGTTGGCTCAAAATCTTAAGAAAACTTATTTTGAAAAAAATGTTAATAAATCTTATGCCGTAGATAAGATGTTTGCTTCTGACCCGGAGGTCGTCAGTTCGATACTCAGGTTGAGACGGATTTTTTTTTAACTCCTCCGTGAGTTTTAAGTGAGAAAATATTCACCTATAACTCCCGATCGAAAAAAAATTCTTTCCTATCTTTCAAATTCTTCTTACTAGTGTCGTGCAACGTCATGTTGCATTCTAAAAGGCAATGTGCCAGACACTCTCGATCTACTGCGTCGAAAAAAATTATTTCCTATCCTTCAAATTCTTCTTACAAGTGTCGTGCAACTTCATGTTGCAATCTAAAAACCAATGTTACAGACACTTAGTTAAAAAAAAATTATATATTAAAAAAAATGTATAAAGTTTTGTCCAGGGATTGTTCCTGTGAAAGTTTGGTGCCGAATTACGTGTTTTTTGGGTGTAGTAGATATTAAAAGATTTAAAAATAGTATGATAGAACAGACTTTTTGCTTTAAAAAAAAGTATAGCACATTATTTTAAGTACTGCCGTTGTTTTTATATACTTTTTTCCAAGCAAGTGCTTGTTTAAGAAAACGGGTTAGATAGACCCTCCGATGGTACAAATTTAGGTTTCTACAAGAATCCGTTATTATTTTATGGAAAAAAGAAATCAGTGTAATATTAAAGGTGCCTTTAAATATCTTTCTGTAAAACTAGAAATCTCTTCTTTTATTTATTTTTTGAACAAAGCTGTTGTAGAAAACAATTTTTGAAAATTTTATTTATATTGTTAATTGTTTTCAAAATTAAATGCTCTGCTCAATAGCAGAAAATTAGTTGATCAAATGACTTGTAATTTTTTGAGAAATTTTAAAATAAAGAAAACTACTTAAAAAAAAAACTTTTTTTTTAATTCTTACATAATTGTACTTCTAGGTGAATTCTATTCTCGGGTGCCGTCATGACGATGGGTTCTACCCACAATTTTTTTTACTGAAATACAAAATACACGTTTGAAATAATACCCAGGTAGAAGTAAAATGCATTAATTTTTATAAAATAACCATTTCCAATTTGAGTGTCAACTCGTCAACATATCACGATTTCAAACAACTTACCCTCGAGAAGAATAAACGCACTTAGATTTAGATTTAGATATTTATTTTTTATTCATTTCAAGTTATATTTATTTAACTATTTAACAATTTTTAAAAAGAGGAAGAATAATAGTGTTCATTCTTTTTCTTTAGGAGTAAGTGGTGAATGACACATCAATATTTTTACATTTTATTTATAAATGTTGTGGGGTGACAACCTGTGTTAATTCAATATTAATTTAAATAAAACAGATCAGCAAGATATATTATTATTAAATGTAAATTAAAAAATAAAAACAAGATATATTGTCATAAATCTTAACAATTTGTAGATAAATACATTTTTGTTTCTATACATTTTATGTGATTAAAATAGAGAAAAAAATTTAAAAAAAATAATTCAATATAGCTAACGGTGAATAACCAGTCTTTGACAATTTTTATGAAATTTGAATAAGAAACTGTTTGCCTTATTATTAAGGGTAATTTTTTTTTTTAAATATATGGAGCTGTATACGTATAAAAATGAGAAAAATGTGTTCTACGTGCAAATGGTACATTGACGAGGTTCATATTATTTAAACGCAGGTTATACAATTGAGAGTTTTCTACTCGGGATGTTTCCACTTTGTTTGAAAAACTCTCTTAATATTTTAAATACATACAAACATCTCATTGGTAAAATTCGCAAACTTCTAAATAAAGGGAAAGTTTCAGAATACCGATGTTTATTGCAAATTATTCGTATTAAATGCTTTTGCGCTACCAATAAGGGTCCAAAAGATTAAGCATACGAACCACCCCAGCTTGTTATACCGTATTGCAGTTTTGAATGTGCAAGGCCGTTGTAAATAGTAGCTTAAACTTTTTGCGAACAAAAAGGCTTAATGAGGTACAGTTTTCTTGTGACCAACAACATATAAGATTTAATCGTTTGAATATGATATTTCCAATTCAAATTAAAATCAATGAAGACACATAAATACTTAAAATGTGGCACTGACTCAATTTTGACACAATTTTCAGAACATTGTAAGTCCGATGAAAAATTACTTCTACCACACTTATGAACAGGTAGGGGAAACTGTTTACAATCGTGGGTGTGAAACCATAGGTTACAATCATGCAGGTTGTTGGCAGATATCTTGAAACACATTAATTTAGTTTTTTCACTGATAATTAACCTATGCATATTGAACCACATCCTTAAGATTTCAAGATCTTCCTCAATCTTGGTGATACATTCAAATACCGTTCCAAATTCATACGTAAAAACCATATTATCGGCAAAACCGGCTCCCATAATTCGGATGTAAAACATTCTTTCATAATGAAAAGTCAACACAAAGTTTTGTTGATTTAGCTACGCGCTTACAGTTTTCAAGACGGTTTAAATCAGGTGCTCTCTTTTCTCACGCTTTGCTTTAGTTATTTTTTCTTTGCATAGATGCGACACGAATTTGATGTGTAGAATATAAGTATTCGATGAACTGCCGTTTGAATTTGATTTGGCCAGCTTAATTTTTTTTAAGCAGCAATGGTCAATGTCTCCTTCATTAACATTTATGTTTAAACTTCTCGAAAGACTTTGAGAACAACGTCTGTGTATGATGTGTCTTTTTTATGTATAGGCACGTTAAAAATCTCAATACTGTTTGCGTGTAGCTGTTTTTCCAAGTTGATGACCTTTTGCTCGAGTGAAATTATTCTCCTTTCATACTCATAATTTTTGGCACTGAGTGCATTAATTTGTTTTTGGTTTTCTTCAATTAAAACAACTTTTGAATAAATCATTTCCAATGTTATTGTTGTCGCGGATGTTGATGAAAGAAGCAAATCAGATATTGGTTTACATGGATGCAAAAGCACAGGCAACGGCTGAGGCAAGATAGCAGGCGCAGGCGGTGTAGATTCTGCAGGTGTTGGTGCTGGGACGCCATCGCCAGTTTGATTTACTTTTTTGCATGTAATAAAAATCGATTGCGGTGATATTGACACAGTTGCCATGAAAAAATGTTTGCAATCAGAGCACTCCACTTCACGTCCGCTCTCTCAACTTTTGTCTTGCAGATTTTGGACAACATTATTAAAAAAAAATGCTTAAGAAATAAAGAAAAAAAATCTCGACAAGTAGTGTGTATGTAAATGTATATTTGTTCATATTCTCGTTTACAATTTTATTTATAATTACTTAAGTCTACAAGCTTACAATTATTTTAAGAGAATAGTTTGTAGCATTTATATTTAAATAAAAAATAGGGTTAATGCTACATTTTATAAACAATAAGTGGGATGTGAATAATAACAATGTGGGGTGACAAATAAATAAATTTACTCTTTATCGTTAACATAACTGAATTTGAAATTAAGTAATACGACTTCGAACAAATACATTAATGAGGAAAGATTTAAAAAAGAAATTAACAACAATTTATAGGGAAACAATTTAGTAAAAATAGTAGTTAAAATTTTATCAAACAACGTACTGCAGCAAAATTTCGATTTCATAATTATTGTAGGTAAGAAGCCATGATTTAGTACGTTTTGAAAACAATGATGGAATCCTTATGCTACGCATATCTTCAGGGAGTTTATTGAACAATTTGCGGGATACTATGGTGTAAGAGTTTCTAAAGAGTGTAGTTCGAAAAGTCAGGGCGGGAACAGAGCGAGTATTGCTTCTTAAGTTATACAAATTACTAATAGGACTTTGTCTATATCAACCTCTTATAAAAAATATTTTTAGACCTTTATAATAAAATAAGTGACGAAGGGGTAAAATGTTTGTATGTCGAAATAATTCCATGAAGTGAGCTAGGCGCAATGAATTGCAAATTTTTCTTATAGCACACTTTTGAAGCACAATAAACTGTTGCAATTTATTAAGATAAGCACCTCCCCAACAACAAATTCCATATTGTAGCCTGGAATGAAATAATCCATAATACACTGTGGTAAGGGCGGTGTTTGAACAGAATTTGCTTAGACGATAAAAACGTCGAATACACAAGAAGTACTGCTTCAAATTATGGAAATGTTCGTTCCATTTAAAATGTTGATCTATTGTAACTCCTAGATACTTAAACTGTTTTACGGTATCGATACAAAAGCAATTACCACGGCAAACTGCGTTCGAATTATAAAGGGACAAAGAGTTTAAACTTAAACAATTATAGTTTATTAATTTGTATTTTACACAAAAGGGATCATGAAACATAACTTCAACATTAAGTGGTTCATTAGATTCATGACAAAAAAACATAAGTTTAGTTTTATTGCTTATAATAAGTTTATGATCAGCAAACCACAACCTTAATAAATGTAAATCATGATTAATGTCAGCAACTATATTAAGAGGATTAGCAGCATCATATCCAATGGCAAGATCGTCTGCAAACGCTATTACTGACCCCGCAAAAGGTTGTTGAAAAAGAGAGTTAATATAGACTAAGAACAGATTGGGGCCCAAAACAGATCCTTGAGGAACACCTACATTGACATACTTAGATGCACTTAAGACACTGCCCACTTTAACTTGTTGGTTTCGTTTTCTTAAATAAGATTCAACCCAGTGGTAAAAAAAAAAACACGGAAGCCGATGTTGTACAACTTTTTTAAGAGTATATTATGGTTGCCCATATCGAATGCTTTGGTTATATTGACCAAAAGTGTACCACAACATTTTTTACTATCCAGACCTTTCTGTATAGAACCACAGAAGTCCAAAAGTGCATCTTTTGTGGATAGACCCTTCCTGAAACCGAACTGTAGAGGGCTAAAAAAATGTTGATTAGTAAAAAAGCGCAGAATCCTTGTTTTAATGATTTTTTCAAAAACTTTTGAAATTGATGGCAACAAAGAAATCGGTCGATAGTTACATATGTCTGTTTTGAATCCTTTTTTAAATATTGGAATAACATGAACACATTTTTAACTATCTGGAAAACAACCAGAGAAAACACTCAAATTAAAAATATGTGCTAAAATGTCTTTATATTGAATACTGTTTTTTTCAGTATATCGTTTAAAATTTCATCATTTCCACAAGACTTAGAGTTTTTTAAAGTTTTAATAGTATACAAAATTTCAAATGCAGAAATAGGTTCAAAAAAGAAACTATTTCTAGTAAATCCTTCGTTTAAAGTGGCAAAACTTGAGCAGAAATTACAAGAAAATGGCTGATCAATAGGAAATGAATTTTGACCTACGAAATAATCATTGAATATGTTAGCAATCTCTTTAAGATCAGAAACCTCTTTGTTACCATTTAGTATCTTCATTGAGTTGGACTGATATTTAACTCTTCTATTCAATATATCGTTAACTACCTTCCACTCTTCTTTTGAATCACCTTTCGCATGTCTAAATTTGTTACGGTAGTAGACGTCGCGACTCAATCGTATATCTTTGTTTGTTTTCTGACATATTTTTTTATAGCGAATTTTTAATCTGGTGTTTAGGGGATGTTTTTGGCTTTTCTTACGAATTTTGTGTTTGAATTTAATTTTAGTAAGAAGAGATCTATTCATCCATGGTTTTAGCCTTACATTAGATCTCTTTTGTCTGAGGGAGTAAGTTGAATTGGTTATATGGTCTTTTAAACATTTTAAAAATAAATCATATGCTCTGCATGGATTTTCTTCAGCATAGACTTCCTCCCAGTCCTCATAAAGCAAATTATCATTCCGCTTACTAAAATCAATTTTAATTACCCTACGTTAGTAGGTATGGGGCCACCTGGCGGTGGGAATTTCTTGCGGTTAGGTTGTGACGTAACAATAATAATAATTTTAAAAATGTTGTGTGTTGAGTGGGGCTGGGGCTCAAACCGAAGTATGTGAGTTTAAGAAGCAGACGTGGTATGGGGTGAGCTATGGTGAAGTTATGGTTGTGTAGTTTAAATTCGACTAGTGTTTAAAATAAAATTGAAGTGACTGTTGTTGTTTGAGAAGAAGACTGTGATGTGTTTTATTTTAAAAGGGTTTATTTTTAGTGTGAAAAAAAAAATGGTTGCGATTTGTGAACTAGCAGCGTAGTGGAGGGGCTGGGCTGGGGCTGGGGCTAAGGCTATGCTGGGGTGTTTCTAAGCTTAGCTGAGTGCTGAGGTTTGGTGAATCACTGGTGTTCGTTAGATTAATAATAAAAAAAAAAAATTACTTTGAAACGACATTTTATCAAAATTTTTAGGTTATAAGACATTTGAGACATAATTTTAAATAATCTATATTTGCGGTATTGAACTCATTATGTGAATTATGGTCTCTGGAAAAAAAGATACGATTTTGAAAAGTGGTATTTCGTATTTAAGAGTCTGACAATTAAGACTTTGAAATGACATTTTATTAAAATTTTGAGGTTACAAGACAAGTGAGACATAGTTTTAAATAATCTAGTTTTGCGGTATTGAACTTCTTATATGAAGTATGGTCTGTGGTTAAAAAGATAGGATTTTCAAAATTGAGACTTTGAAATGACATTTTATCAAAATTTGAGGTTACAAGACAAGTGAGACTCAATTTAAATAATCTATTTTTTGTGGTATTGAACTTATGATATGAATTATGGTCTCTGGTAAAAAAGATATGATCTATATTTGTGGTATTGAACTTATAATGTGAATTATGGTCTCTGGAAAAAAAGATATGATTTTGAAAAGTGGTATTTCGTATTTAAGATTCTGACAATTGAGACATTGAAATGACATGTTATCAAAATTTTGAGGTTACAAGACAAGTGAGACATAATTTTAAATAATTCATGATTTTATGTTAGCAGTTGAGTTAGGGTAAGTGTATTTGAGTTTCTATAATTTGTGGCGAAATTGATAAGTAAATTCGGATGGCTATGAATTTGTACTACAGATAAAAATAAGTAGGTATTCTATGGTAGTGGTAAAAGTCGTATAGAAGAGAGGGAACAATTTCTTAAAATTAAGTATTAAACAGATAATTTGACTTAACAGTTCAAGAAAAAACCAAAAAAAAAAATGGATTTTCTATTAAAAAAATTAAATAAAATGACGAAAGAGAAGCCGTTGATTTCGTTGAAGGATCTATCTACAGATCCTCAACGAATTATAGAAGCCCGGAGGTGCAACACTCGCTACGGAACGAAGATACTTGTTGAGCTAGACAAGTGCAAGGTGTTCTTGGGCGATCGTTTCAGCAGCCTAACAGACGGGGAGCTGAAGGATATGCAGAACACGAGGATGCAGCAATCTTCGACTGGAGTAAGGTTCTTACCAGTAGAACGTTTAAAACGATCCAAGGAGGATCATGAAGCTAAAGACGACGATTCCAGCGACTTATTTATGCTCTCTCAAAAGCGACAATGCTTTTGAGAATTAAAACAAAATTGAATACCTAAATAAAGTTATAAAAATTAAAAATTGTATTTTTCATAATTTCTTCTTCATTGGTTTTTTTTTGTCATTGTGGTTGTTTTGTTGTTATTTTTCCTTTTGATAAAGATGGTAACAGAGAAATAAATGTGTAGATATGCATATTAATTCAACCTATTATGATAAAGTTGTTGGGGTTTGTGGTTGTTATAGTGTTGATATCATGTCAGCTGTTAGGAACTGTCAGTATTTTGTATTTAAGAGTCTTTAATGAGAAAGTTCAGTTTTATAGTTTCATTACTTTAGTTCCAATTTATAAAACGGTTTATTAATTTTGTGAGTGAAAAAGAAAAATGGATTCGTTTTTAAAAAAGCTGAACAAATTAGCGGAAGGGAAACCGCTTATTTCATTAAAAGATCTAAGTGAAGATCCCCAACTTATTCTGGCAGCACAACGGTGTAACACTCGCTATGGGGTAAGGATACTTGTCGAGCTAGACAAGTGTAAGATGTTTTTGGGAGATCGTTGTAGCAACCTGACAGACGGGTAGCTGAAAGAGATGAAAAACACGAGGATTCAACGATCTTCGACGGGGGTAAGATTCCTGCCAAAAATTGTGTTAGCGGAAGAGGAAAAGGAATATGAAAAGGTAATCTAAAGAAGTACAAATAAATGTAATGGAATAATAATTTGTTCTATATTTAGCGTTACGAAATATTATCAGTTGTCTCTGCAAATGTTAGGAGGTTTAACCTTAAAGGAAAAAAAGTTGAGTTTAAGGTTAAATCAGTTCCTAACAATGTTGAACCTACTACTTGGTTCAAAGGGGCAGTAGATAATATAGTCGCGTTCATTTTTGCTGAGCTGCAAGAAATGGATAAGGTGGGCGTTACATTTTACGGGAAAGGATTTTCTGAAGAACAAGGATGTGGGTATTTAAACTTCAAAAATGCACGTGACTTCAATAAGTCAGATCTTTGGGAAATGATTTCAAAGGTTTTCCAAAGTAATTCAGAGGGTCTTCATACTGACTCCTTTTGGTATAAAGGTGACAACTGTAAAAATACCCCATGGAAAGGGCAGAAGCCCAGGAGCATATTTTTACAACTCGTTCGCAGATGAATCCAAAAACGTCGAGGTATTGTTTCTATCAAGAACAAAGACAATCTCTGTTTACCACGTGCTCTGGTGGTCGAGAAAGCATTTTCCGACAAAACTGCTGAGTATAATCCAATTCGGGATGATGTGAGAAAGGTTCAAACTGTTAGAGCAGATCAACTTCTAAAGGACGCAAAAGTTCAGATTCCTAGAGAAGGGTGTGGTATTGTCGAGTTACAATTATTTCAAAGTCATTTGGCAGACTATAGAATAACTGTGTATGAGTACAACACTAAGGGTAGAACAATTGTATTCAGCGGCGTGCCTACAAATGAAGCAGCAATAAAAAGAATAAACCTTAACATCAGCGTTTTCTTGTAACTATTACTGTGAAGATTGTCATGTACCGTACAATGGAAAATCCAGACATAAATGCCGAAAAGCATGTCCACAGTGCCAGAAAACCCCGAGTTGCGAAAAGACTAACCAGGAGATTCTTTGTAATGATTGCAATCGAAAGTTCAGAGGAAAAAATTGTTTTGAAAACCACAAATCGATGCCTGCAGAAACAAATCTATCTGTGAGGAGATAAAAAGATGTAAGGATTGTTTAAAGACAATAAGTCAAAGAGAGGACTTCTGCAACGAGTATTTTTGTAAGCAGTGTCAAAAATTTGTGCCTCATGACCATCAATGCTTTATATTACCTGATCGGAGAATATCGAAAACAGATAAATCCCTCTACATCTTTTATGATTTCGAAAGTAGACAAGAATGTACCGATGCAATCAATGAAACAGTGGCAAATGTTCTAAAAATTCACACCCCAAATTTATGTGTTTTCCAACACAGAAGTGCAGCTCATGTATAGTTAACAAGATCTCAAATTTTGCAATGTATGCAAATTTCGAGAACACGTGATAACCGAAGAAGTGGTATTAAAGTTTCTAACTTACATATTGAGTGTTCGAAGGAATTTTAAAAATGTGATAGTGATAGCTCATAACGGACAGGCTTATGATCATCAGTTTGTACTAAATTATATTCTTGTAAATACAGACATAAAACCTGATTTGATTATGCGTGGGTCAAAAATTTTGCAAATCGGAAATGTAAAATTTTTAGACTCCGTTAATTATTTTCCGATGGCTTTATCTAAACTACCAAAGGCATTTGATTTATCCTCATCATTAAAAAAGGGTTACTTTCCATACCTATTCAATTTAACCAAAAATGAAAAATACGTAGGAAAGTTACCTGATCCTAAATACTACGCCCCTGATAGTATGAAACCTGAGGACCTAAAAATATTCCTTAACTGGTATGAGAAACATAAAAATGATGTTTTCAATATGGAGCTTCACTTGGTAGAATATTGTATTAGTGATGTCAAAATTCTAACAGAGGCGTGCTTAAATTTTAGAAAAATGTTCTTGATGCTTAATAACGTAGAGCCGTTTTGGGAATCTGTCACTATCGCTTCGGCATGTAATCTTGTGTATCAGCGTAATTTTCTTGAAGAAAACACCATCGGATTGATCCAAAAAAATGGTTATAGTAATGTGGAAAAACATTCTAAAATTTCCATTAAGGCTTTAATTTGGGAAGGAAGAACGCGTCAAATATATATTGAACATGCTGCCAACGGAAAAGAAATGGTTATTGCTGGTTTGAAAGTGGATGGGTTCTGTAGAGAAACTGGTCAGGTTTTCGAGTTTCACGGCTGTTATTATCATGGACATCCTAAGTGCTTAACCCATAGAAGAGATGAACCACTAGGAAGTGATACGCTTGAAACACTAAACTTGCGATTTGAAAGAACGCAATCCAAAACGGCTAGATTGAAATCATTCAACTATGAAGCCATTGAATTTTGGGAATGCGAATTTAGAAAAAAGCTATCAATGATGAATCATGAGGAGTCGGAGTTCTTAAAAAACGCATCCGTGTATCGAGAAAACTCCACTCAACCCTCGAGATGCATTTTATGGGGATAGAACCGGTAATACAACCATGTATTATCAGTGTAAAAAGGACGAAAAAATCAAGTACCTCGACGTATGTTCCTTAAATCAATGGGTTTGTAAATATGGGAAATTTCCTATAGGACACCCGGAACTCTACACAGATCCATCCATAACTTCTCAGATAAAGTTAAAAGACATAAGTGGAATTATCAAATGCAAAATATTACCACCAGAGAACTTGTTTCTTCCTGTTCTTCCAATAAAACAAAACAGTAAACTTATTTTCTCTTTGTGTAGGACATGCAGTAACCTCAAAACGAAAGAAAAATTTTGCCGTCATACAGATAATGAACGAGCTTTATACGGAACATGGATAATTGATGAGGTGTGCAAAGCCCTAGAAAAAGGTTATAAGCTTTTGGAAATCACCGAAATATGGAAATATAATGTGGTTCAGTGTAGTACAGAAATAGGTACTAAAGGGCTTTTTGATTCCATGATGGAAAAGTTTCTGAAATTGAAGCAAGAAGCCTCGGGTTGGCCTAGTAATTGTAACACAGAAGAAGAAAAACAAAACTACATTTCTCACTTTTTAAAAAATGAAAATATTCAGCTTGAATATTCTAACATTGAGAAAAATGAAGGTAAAAGATCTTTCTCAAAATTAATACTAAATTGATTTTTGGGTAAGTTTGGTCAACGAGAGGATCAAGCTAGAACAAGCATTGTAAACAGCCCTTCAGAATTAAATGAAATGTTGACAAACCCCAATCTAGAAGTCTGCAGTGTTTTTCCAGTAAATGATGAAAATGTTGTCGTAAATTTCACAAGTAAAGAAGAAGCTGTGGAATCTTCTCCAACGGTAAATGTAAGCATTGCAGCCTTCACAACAACTCAAGCTCATCTCAAACTGTATGATTTTTTGAAAAAGTTAGATAGAAGAGTGTTGTAATATGACACAGACTCTATTGTCTTCATAAGTCGTGAAGGAGAATTTGAACCAGTAACAGGAGACCTAATCGGAGACTTGGAATCTTATGGTGGGCCAAAAAATATGCTTACAAATTATTCAACCCTAACGATAATACATCCTCCGTTGTTTGCAAAGTGAAAGGTATTTTCTTAAACTATTCTGCTTCAAAAAAGGTAAATTTTGAATCTATTAAAGAGGCAATACTTAAACCTGAAGAAAATGAGAGTATTCTGGTTGTTTCTGAGAACATAAAACGTACAAAGGAACATCAAGTAGTTACCAAAACAGAACACAAAACGTACAGACTTGTTTCGGAAAAAAAGAAACTTCCTCCCCGATTTCAGTTCCCTCTCATATGGATTCACAAGAAAAATTACCCCATCAAAAATAAAAGATAATTTTTAATAAAAACAAAACAATATGATTTATTAAATATTCACATAAATATTTGTTTTATTTATTTTATTTGCTGGGCTATTATAGTTTAAATATGTTTACGAACCTCGCCCGTTATTACATTGCATTCAATGACTCTATCATGCAAAATTAAACAATACACAGTTGTTGAAGGAGGAGCCCTGTTTTTATTGCTTCATTTTGGTGTGAACAATCAATTACTATTATCGGTGCGGTATCCTTTAATTCCTGTCGAGATAATGGTGGACTTGATTGTTTTTTGAAGTAGGATTGCTGAAATTTACTGTACATATCATAAATAAGGGCGAATCGATCTTGCTTAAATTTGAGATTTAAGTCTTCACGAGGATATGCTTCTGAGTTTAAATACACTTTTAGATTATTCAAGTCACAATGATCAAATTTGCTAACATCTTTATTTCGTTGATTTTTTCTATCGCTTTGCAAAGCAATTATAATAAATCTTGGTTTTTCCAGTTGACTTGAAGTTTTAACAGTCCAAATGTGATCAGTTACTGTTGGCAGTGCAGGATATTCATACATTTCCCAATTTCTAAAATGAATTTGAATTGGTTTCGATTGTATTTGCTTAAGTAGTGTAAGTTTTTCTGAATCAGCTAAAGTAATGTGAGGAACTCTCCATTGCAACTTAAAAACTGAAAGTTTTAATTCTTCATTCTCCTTGGAAAAATAAGCATTTTCATTGGATCGTGTACGAATAAGAATTAACCCGTGTCTTGCATTTACTATAATCTTTTTATAATCTTCGGCAAGCCCTAACAGATTTTTCAATGGAACACAGAAGTTAAAAGTCCCTGAACTAAGGGATATACCATCTTTTCTCTTTCTTTTGATTGAAGAAAGGGTGAATAACTGTGATACTCGTATTTGGATATGCTATTGTCATAGCTAACAGCCTGAGCTATATTAAATATTTCACTCATTATCTTATTTTTAATTTAAAACCTAATGAAAGTAGATAAGCTGAATTTTCTGTGTTGAGGTTTTGTGTAGTTAGCTTCGATGTTTTATCAGGACTAATTGAGGAATTTGGTTTGACGTCTATTATATTATTGTAGATCATCATTATTAAGAAGTGCGTTTTAAATGCAAGCGCACAGTTATTGTTTCTCCTCTAAAATTTATCAAATCTCCGTCTTGGTCCACTAGCTTTAGCGTAAGAGAGGTTATTCTATTGGCATTCACTGGTAAATAGACGACATTTTTTGGAACTTCAATGATTTTATACCCCGGTCCTACTTCAGGGGAAAACTCATTTAGAGTATGTACGGGGCTGTTATTCAAATATGAACCAGTAATCATATTACACTCAATTCGTATAACATTAACTTTATTTATATCAACTGGTAAGTCTGATAGATGTTTTTGATCAGGTTCAAGTACACGTTTACTGAAACCTAATAATTTCCCAATTGTACGATCTTTGTTAAAATAAACCTTCTCGCTACATTGGATCTCACTTTTCAGGGTATTATTGTTTGCTTCCACCCTTATAGATGTTGTTGAATTCAACGTTAACAATGTTTCAGAAGCAAGTGTTGCAATGTCATCAACTGGAATTTCCAATACATCAGACCCGATGTGAAATAAATTATTCTGCTCATCCACATTAGATATAGAATTATATGCTTGAAAATCAATCAACCCACAAACGTAATTACCATCAAATATTAGAGATGGAAAATAATCTGCGGTAAGAAGGGATGTATTCCCGCTTAATGTAAGTGTCAATGTCATGACGATAAAAAAGGTAATGAAAAAGTTTTATAGATTTTCTTTTTGTTTATTTATTTAAAATTACAGTCATGTAAGAATCTTAAACATAAATGACCGAAATTTACTGAATCATAATCTTGGTGCTTAATATAATTATAATGTATATTATTACCTTAATATGTAATTAATTCAACTGGTGGTGGCAAATTTCCGAAACTATCAAAATAATCTATATAGTAGTCTTTTTAAAAATACGCTACCCAATGTGTTCCTAGTCCATTCGATGAATCAAGATTTATAATTCCACTTTCATTTTTCCAAGTTCTACCTTTTGGTAAACTATCGCGCTTAAAAACCCCTCGAAAATTTGGGATAAAATCTTTTGCGAATGTTCTTAAATCCACCTCATTTAGTGCACGATTAGGTAGCGAGTTTAGTAGTTTTTTGACTGTGAATGTAAATATAAACCTAAACCTTTTCTATACGGCTTTAGATGTAAACCATGTCCAACTGCAATCGATTCCATTTTTTGGTTATGTCGTTTTTTCTCCTCTAGATCTTTTTTTAGAATATTAGCATCATTTACAGCTTTTGCAATTCCTGCAGCTCTTCCCGACAAAGCTCCAAGAGCTGAAAGCTCAGCAAATAGAGGTACTAGAAACGGGATAACCCCACCAATTTTTGGTATTGAGATAACTCTTGGTGTCCTTATGTTAGTACCATTACGTTTAATAGTTTTCTTTGCAGCTGACAAAGCTACTTTAACAGCTTTTTCAAGGTTATGGGGTTTTTTTTCCTCGAGTAGTCTTCCTATGTTTTTAATTGTTTTACTAAAAACCACAGGCTTTTTTGATTTTGTCATTTTGGCTTTTCTATGTTTTCCATTAAGTTTTGAACACCCCATACCTAATTTTAGCTTACTCTTTCTCTTGCTCGCTCACTTAAACTAGCGTCTTTTGATGTTACACGCTGCCAAGCTTTTTCAGACAAAATCTTATCAGCTATGTGTCGGTCTGAAGTATTTTTAAACTTAGAATAGGCTATATCGTGTTGCTTACACGCTTGATCAATTAAATTAATTCCAGAGTCTCCTCGAGCTAGACGTTTTTCTAGTTTTGTTCCAGGGCTACAATATTGATAACCAGGTAGATGTAATTCAATTGGTTATTTATTTATTACAGTATTTAGGAAACCATTCCCTTTCACTGCATATCGATGACTGATTTTTTTGTTTGAAAAATCAATCATTTTAATATATGAGTACCAGCTTCTTCAAACTATTATTCAGTTATGACAAATTAAAATATAACCTTCATTTTTATATAAATTTAATTAGTTTTTATCAGTATGCGCTTCGTTAAACAACAACATTTTTTACCTATTAAAAATATGGAATTAATTCAAAATAATGCAACAAAAGAGAAAAAACATGGGGAACTTCTACCTAATAGTATAAGAGGCCTAATCACTGGCCCATCCAATTGTGGTAAAACAAATGTTATGATGAGTTTATTACTACAGACAAATGGGTTAAGATTTGAAAATATTTATATATATTCAAAGTCCTTACACCAACAAAAGTATGAATTTTTAAAACAAGCAGTTATGCCAATAAAAAATATGGGTTTTTTTGCATTTGCAAATAATTGTGATGTCATGCGACCCGAAGAGGCCAGACCAAACTCTGTATTTATTTTCGATGATGTTGCTTGTGAAAAGCAAGACGCGGTTCAAAACTATTTCAGTATTGGTCGACATCGTAATGTAGACAGTTTTTATTTGTGTCAGACATACACAAGAATTCCTAAGCACTTAATAAGAAACAATGCGAATTTCCTCATTGTTTTCAAGCAAGATGACATGAATTTAAAACATATTTACAATAACCATGTGAATTCTGATATGACATTTATAATGTTTCAAAGGGTTTGCGCCAAAGGCTGGGACATTAAGTATGGATTTCTAGTCATTGATAAGGATAGTCCCCCGAATAAGGGCCGCTATAGAAAGAGATTCGATGAATTCCTGAAACTATAAAAGCTAAGTGCAACTGATGTGTTCAGCATTAATACTAATATGTTCTACCAAAGTAGCTCCAAGGTGTACAGAGTTGCATCTGGTTCAGTTGAAAGCAGCTCAACTCAGTTCAGAAAAAGCTGTTCTTCATTCAAAACCCAATCTTTAAATATTAAACTAAATTGTATACGTTTTAAAAAGCTAATTGCATACTTATTTATAAACTGTTTTAAAAAAAAAACTTAGAAAATCATGATGAAGTTAAATAAAGAATTACAAAAGACCTCATTAAAACTACCGATACACTACGAAAAAAATATAAAGCTCTTAGAAATGGTAAAGAAGCATTCGATTTTCAACTTAAAGAAACCTTCGAGCCAATTATTAAACCTCTTAACGAATTAGTAAAAAAGTCAAAAAAACATCATTCAATTCATGAAAATTGAAACAGTTTTAAATCGCCTGTGAAAAAAATAAAACGCCATTATGAAGGGGAAGGAACTGAAGAATATGATGATGAAGAAGTTGATGATAAATTCATAACTAAAGGCATCTCCTCTAATTTAGTCGTCAATATTCCCCCAAAAACATCTTTATCAACGCCTAGAAGCAAATCCGATAGGAGTGAACGCAAACTTCGTCGAAACCTTGTTCGCGAGTTTGTAGATCAAATAGATTTAAGAAATTATGGGGAAATTCCTCAGAAATATATGGATTTGTTTGTAAATAATTCAAAAACAATTGATGGCGTATACGGTGTACATACTAACAATGGGAAATTACAAATAGGTGATAAGGACTTCAAAATTAATGGGCAGAATATAGAAATTAATAATAAAACTTATAAAGGAACAAGCGGGTTATTTGAGTTGATATTTAAGAAAATACCAAGTTCAGCCCTTTATAATAAAGAAGATTTAAATAATTACAAAAAACATATTGTTTAGCACCAATGCATATAGACGTAATCATGATTCTAAAAATCAAATAATGGGACATAAAGGATATAAATATAAACAAATTATAAGTAAACTATTTAAAGATACTTCTAGCTCTCCCACTGATTTACATATAGGTCAGGGTTTAATGCATTTATCAAACAAAGAAAAAGACTATATCTACTGGGATGATCCAAATGAACTCGTATTTCGTTTACGACTTCTTATTGCCTCACATCAGGCAGGACATAATAATCATTCTAACGAGATTGTTTCAATTATTGAAAAACTCAAAGAAGCAAACATCATTGATTGAAAATGAGTGTTGATAAGTTTGGACGTTTTTCAAACCGAACTCAATCCAAAGTTAGGTTAGGACCAAGAGGCGAAAGAGGAGAACGAGGAGAGCAAGGTTTACAGGGGGAAAAAGGTCCACCTGGACTACCAGGAGAGGGATTTCTTAAAAAAGAAAACGAAGACTTTAGTTTAAACTCAAACAGGATACGAAATCTTCAGGAGCCTTATGATAAAACAGATGCGGCAACAAAAAATTATGTTGATGAAAAATTTACAAATTTTGAAAAATACATTGTATATGAAGTTAAAAAATAGAAAAGTATTTGCTTGAAAATGTAATTACCAAAAAAACCGAAATTACAGCTCAAACAAAATCAACTATTTAATATAAAGCCATTTATTGTTTTACTGCAGTCTAAAACTTTGAATTGAGGAGTGAACTCATACTTCCACGATGTCCAACATAAATACTTCATTAATTTTTGGAGAAATATTAAATTTCCTGAAAACAAATCAGTGTAATATACTTGCGGAACATTACGAATATCTTTTAGAATGCTTATCTTTCTTGCGAAGATTTGAAAATGTATCTACTACCTTATCGGATAACGGATGTCATTTTGTCAACTGTCCCTGGTCTTCAAATCAATGTAAAGAAGGACCAGATACATGTGCATGTTGCATGGTTGAAAACAGATTGATAAGAATTAAAAAAGTTAATGTCATTGTATGAAAGATTAAAAAATAGTAATACAAAATTTATAAACAAAATAACAGACTTATTGCAATTTTATTTAATCATTATTTAAGAAGATGAGTAAGAGAGACGTTGTCAATGAACTACATAAGCCTTCTCGAAAAAATTTTAAGAGAAGGTGAGTTGTTATCAAGGGGTTAGATGATTTATGGCAAGCTGATCTCGTTGAAATGGGTGCTTATTCATGTGAAAATAAAAATTATCGATATCTTCTTACGGTAATTGATACATTTTCAAAATTTGCTTGGACAGTTCCTGTTAAAAGTAAAACAGGTAATTTAGTTACTGCAGCTTTGGCTAGTGTAATAAATAGCGGTCGTGTACCAAAAAACTTACAAACGGATGATGGGAAAGAATTTTTTTATTCATGTTTTAAAAATCTCATGAAAAAATTTGGAATCAATCATTATTCAACGTTTAGCGTACTCAAGGCATCGATTGTTGAACGTTTTAATCGCACTCTTAAAACACTCATGTGGAAAGAATTCAGTACCAGTGGAACATATCGATGGACCGACATAATAAAAACACTTACAAGAAAGTATAATGATTCAGTACATCGAACAATAACAATGCAACCATCTGAAGTCAATGCTTTAAATGAAAAGCAATTACTCTCAAATATTTATAATCACATCAAATATCATATTCCATCTAAGTTAAAAGTTGGAGACTTTGTCGGAATAAGTAAATATAAACATGTATTTGAAAAGGGATATACACCAAATTGAACAACAGAAATGTTTACTATAAATAAAGTTCAACGCACAAATCCTGTTACTTATCTTTTAGAGGACTTTCAGGGCAATCCTATCAAGGGTGGATTCTATGAACTTGAGCTCCAAAAGACCAAGTTTCCTGATACTTACCTAGTTGAGAAAGTACTGCAAAAGAAACATGATCAAATATTTGTCAAATGGCTTGGATTTCCTTCAAAAGATAACTCTTGGATATCTTCCAAGGAATTAGTTCATCTTAAAAAAAAAAAAATTAAAAACTTGTAATTTTAAAATAATAAACCTTTAATACTATATAAAAAATAAGTACATGTTTTATTTCAGAAATTTCTATTTTATATGTTTGTTTCATTGATTTAAAATCCAGCAATTCCACATCAGATTTGTATTCAAGATCCTCTTTCATAAATACTTCAACTTCCCCATTACTCAGAACTCTTTCCGTTTCGTATTCATGATATTCATAACATTTTATAGTTAAGCTACGCATATTATAATTACTATGATAAGAACATCGGATAGTTAAAGCCATTTCATCGTCAAATTCCAATTTAAAATGTCTAAAAAATATGTTTTTACTTTGAATGATTCCTGATATATCGGCTTCTTTTTTAATAAAATCTTGCCTAAAACTTTCAATTGCCTCTTCTACAGTAACGATCTTCTTTTGTAATACATTTTTCTCTGTTGTTGTTGTTGTTGTTGTTGTTGTTGTTGTGGTTGTTGTTGTTGTTGTTGTTGTTGTTTTTGCTATCTCATCATTTTGATATGATGACACACCATCATTTGTGGTATTTAACAGCGATTTTCCATTCGAAAATGTTAACAAACGAAATGATAAAACTATTTGTACGGTATCATTGTTTGGTAAACTCACAGCAAAAGAAAGATTATTGGTATTGCTTGGTTCGTGTAAATCAATATTAATCGGTAGAGGCAATCCAAGGATTAAAGTTGGTATAACTGCCAGGAATGTTAAGTAGAACATTTTAGTTGAAATTTTGTTCTTGCTAACTAGAAGTACTTATACGTCAAGTAATAAATATAAACTAATAAATTAAACAAGTGTAAGAAATTTATATAGTATTTAGGTAGTTACTTCATTTAGAAAAGTTTGCTTACTAACACAAATACATATGTACACATGTGTTAAAATTATTTTTCTTCTCTTCTTCTTTATTATTTCTAGGGATCATTAAACTAAATGCGATTGTAAATTGTTTTTATTTCTGTTTTGTTCTCTCATTACTTCTGAAGAGTCGCGTGTTCTTAATTTCTCGGGGTGCTTCCTCTTAGATATATTCAGTTGTTCTGCAGCACCGAACGGACAAAGAATTGGGTATTCATTCTCTTTTCTTTTTATAACATTGGAATGAGGAAAAATTGATCCAAACAAAGTTATTTCTCCTCCTGTGAAATCAATAAGTTTTATTAAGATTCTATTTCTTTTATCTAAATTGACTCTCTTACCCTCAACTTTAAATTTCACATGTTGCATTGATTGAAACTGCATTCTAGAATTGTTTAGATGAGAAGTAACCTCCCCATTTCTTATATGAATTATGGTACATTCAACACCATATTCTGGTTGTACAAGTAATTTCAAAGTATCAGTAAAAAATACAACATCACTTATTTTTATTTCCAACCATCCTGCTTCACAAACACAAAAAGTTTCCCCCTCTTTCAATTTTTCACACCAAAACATTTTTACAAGGGTCGACTATTTTAATAAATGAACAATTATAAAATGTCTTCATCACGTTAACGCTATTTCGTTATATTGATATTTTGAAAACTCCAAATTAACAAAACATATTATTACACATATGCACTATCTACTATCGTAAAAAAAACTATAAATGATTACGTTTGCGGTCTAATTCAATTACATGGCAAACCGCATACCATAGCAGACTTAGTACCTTCAAAAATAAAATAAATAGAAAATAAAAAGATCCAAGATCGTTTTTGATTTACAATTTTCTTATTTTTTATTAAAAATCTTGTTTTTTGCACATGTATTCAAGAACAATTTGCGCATTTTCCAAAGCACAACATTTTTCCTTAGAGTGAAAATAACATGTTTGTTTACAATTGAATTGTTTCTTTAAACATTTTAAAATGGGCGTATTACCAAAATCCTCAATATTAATGTACATTATGTTTTCGTTTTTTAATAGGCTATCCATCTTTTCCTTTAAAAAAAACTATTGAGTTTCCTCTGATCAGTTTTTTTATTAAATTTTTAACGAATGTCAAATTCGTTGTACCGTCCTCCCAACTGATTCCGTGATCATGATGATTCAACCATTTCACCTGCCTCTGCAATGCTATTGACAATTTGTTGAACTCAAAGGGTGATTTAATAAGAAAGTGTTGATGTTGTCCTTGGTGAATCAATGCAAATTCTTTTGGTATGAATTCATTGTTGTAACCTTGAACATCAAAGTAGTATTCCATTGTTTTTTTTTTTATTTAATTTTTATCAAACACTCTATCCACAATGTTTTTCGATAATTAAAACTTGACTACTGAAACTATAAAACAAAACTTCAAGACTCTTAAATACGAAATACCACTTTTCAAAATCATATCTTTTTTCCAGAGATCATAATTCACATAATTCAATGCCGCAAATATAGATTATACGAACACCAGTGATTCACCAAACCTCAGCACTCAGCTTAGCTTAGAAACACCCCAGCCCTAGCCCTAGCCCTAGCCTCTCCAACCTCAGCACTCATCTTAGCTTAGAAACACCCCAGCCTAGCCCCAGCCCAGCCACAGCCCCATCCCCAGCCCCTCCACTACGCTGCTAGTTCACAAATCTCAACCAATTTTTTTTTTCACACTAAATATAAACACTTCCAAAATAAAACACATCACAGTCTTCTTCTCAAACAACAACAGTCACTTAAATTTTATTTTAAACACTAGTCGAATTTAAACTACACAACCATTACTTCACCATAGCTCACCCTATACCACGTCTGCTTCTTAAACTCACATACTTCGGTTCGAGCCCCAGCCCCACTCAACACACAACATTTTTAAAATTATTATTATTGTTACGTCACAACCTAACCGCAAGAAATTCCCACCGCCAGGTGGCCCCATACCTACTTACGTTCAATGTTCGGTGTGTTTTGCTCAAGGTATTTAATTTTTTTAAGGATAAAGCCTGTCATGCAATGATCTGTAATTTGCAGACCGAATACAAAGCTAGCACAATCTTCCAAGGATATTTTGGAGAA
The DNA here is from genome assembly GCA_963971375.1 of Platycheirus rosarum. Classification (NCBI taxonomy): domain Eukaryota; kingdom Metazoa; phylum Arthropoda; class Insecta; order Diptera; family Syrphidae; genus Platycheirus; species Platycheirus rosarum. The sequence goes on along the minus strand of OZ020507.1, from coordinate 139,896,187 downwards.
ACGCCCAAAAACATGATCAAGGCAGGTGCCTGAGATTGGTCTTGTGACTTCGTTAACGAAGGTTGAAAATCCATGAACGGACAATTTAACATTATATAAATCCAAAGCTGTACTTGGAGTCAGTAGATCTAAGTTCATATCACCCAAAATGACAAGATTTGCTGCTCGTTCACTATTTAAAAAAATGGAAAATTCTTCAACAAACATTTGAACCGATATGTTGAGTTAAGCCGATAAACACAAAGAAAACTAAACATTTCATCGCGAAAACGAAACGAAATTTTAATACCCCACAACTACCACAACTGAACTTCTGCTACGATTTAGCCCGAAGACTTTATGCTAAGAGATACCTTGTTGCGGTAAAATTTACCGCAACAAGAACTATTCTTACATTCCGTCCCTTGCTTCGTTTCATTTTCCGTTGCGGCCGCAAAGTACTGGTGAAGTTGAGGGCAACCATGGTACCATCAACCATTGGTGTACTTAGCCAGTATTTTGCAAAAACAACAATATGCACAATTATTCCAAGTGGGTCTGAGGTCAACAACGTGAAAGATTCCAGCGGATGAGCTGAAGAGGTAACGAGTCAGGCGAACTCTTACCTACACTTCTAAGGCGAACAACACGTTAATTTTATTAGAGCTAAACTTAAAAATAACGTAACTTACTCTAACTTAATTTGCCTTAAGGTAACTTTTTATATTGTATTTTGATATGGGTCTTTAACGTTTTAAAATCTTAAACTTATTTAAAATATGTTGTTGTTAAAACAAAAAAAATTCCCGAAACGGATTCGAAAGAAAAGGGTTCGCGTTTTTACAGATTGCCTTCCTCCATCTCATCTCGTGAAGAATGAAAAAGTATGTTGTTTTAATAATCGCTCTTCGAATCTCCCGCGATTATTTTTTTTGGTAACTGGGAAAATGCCCAGAAGAAGCTTTTCCTCGAACTTTTCTTTTTTTAATTATTCTCGGAAAAAGAAATTAGAATTGAAGTTGATCTGAACTCGGCCATTAAATTCGGTAAGTTTTGGAATGACATCCAACAACTTGTCGAAATCATTGATTGTGAGGGTAAGAGAAATGTTTCGTTGTGATTCGACAACGGGGGTTTCCATGGGAGCGAAAAAGCTTTCCAGGAAGCCGGGGTCATAGATAATCAACGAAACGAATGGTTGAATGTGTGAATGTGTGAGTGACTGGAATGGTCGAGGGAGGAATGGGTTGTTGTAAGCTGGGAAAACCACTCTGAGGAGAGCTAACCCAGCGAGAGGTTTAAAAAAGAAAAAGAAAGTCGAGAAAATTGAAAAAGGAAGGAAAAAGTGGAGGAAAGGTGTTGTAAGAGAAATTAAAAAGCGAGTAAAGAATCAGGATTGAAAAAAAGGAGGAGATTCGAGGACCGATAAGGACTAGGAGTTGGGAAAAATAAATCGAGGAGATAGAGGAAGAACAAAAAACTTAAAACAACAGATAAGTACAATTTGTGTTGCTTTTATTAGCGTGTCCATTTCGTTTTGCTTTCGATTTAGATTTATGTAGAACGCAATATATTTTACATATTTTTTAACGTTAACGGCCTATATCACTATTCGACTTCACTGTTAGATTTCTTTGTTCGAATTCTGTTTAATTTCCTTTGTTAATCTCTCTTTGAAAAAATTGGGGTTTTTATCCTGGGTTTCCCAGGTTTCCCAAATAAAAACACTTGTTTAAGTCCCATCGGGACACATAAAATTTGCGTTTTATTCATTCTCTTTTTACTACTTCATAAATTAGAATTTTTGAATTTGTGTTCTAATTTATTTTCCTACAAAAAAAATTCCTGGCGCCCACTTTATCTGCACTCTACTGTGCAAAAATATATGTATATATTCTTCTTCTGATAAGCTGTTTTGATTCAATAAATCAATCAAGTTTACCAGAAGAAATCAAAAATTCTTCCACCGAACCCAGCCCAGCTGAGCAGCCGTGGTGACAGTTATTTTAAAAAAGCTGTTGTTACACTTATTTATATTATTTATTGGCGGTCGGTTATTATTCGTTGGCGGTCGAAAGACCATAGTTAATAAATAATATAGTTGCAAGCGCTCGTCGTCGTCATCGTTGTTGGAATCGGTACGCGTTCAATTGTATCGTGTTCGAGTCGAGGCAAAAAGTGTAACAACCTCAGATTGAAAATTGACGCCCCCTCTAAAACGATTTTTTTCTTTTTACAACCCAACCTACAAGCTCTTGCTTTTTGTCACGTCTCCTACGAACTACCCTGTATATTGCAATCATCACGCCAATTCTGACCACCATACATAACCTTTATTTGCTCCTGTATAATTTGCCTTCAACAAAAAAAAAAAAAAGATTTTGTTGTAAAAATGCAACAAAATAACCGGACAAGCATTGCATGCTTGCCGACTGACAACGCGATGACACGACCGATGCTAAAATAAGTATGCGAAATTTAACCCTAAACTGCAACAAACCATGATTGAAATTTTGATAATTTTTTTGTCACTTGATAACATTTTTTTCTGGTCGCTTAAAGAAATATACAGAAATAAATTATAACATATGAACATATGTGATCTTTTTGCCTCCTTTCTCCTTTATGTTTTATTCTATTTCATATTATTCATTTAATAAAGAAAAAGATAAAATATGTCCTATTAGTGTGTTCTATGAATTTTTTTCAGATTCAGAGTATATCACAATATTATTTTTGTGCCTGCCTTTTCCCTTTGTCGATCTCTATCCGTCAAGCACAATACACAAAATACCATTTGCCTGTGTGAATGTGTACCTAACTATTGCTGATAGCTTACTAAACACGAAAAAAAATATAGATACATACACACATACATAAGTTCGTTCAAATTTAAAGCCAAAAATCAATAGGAACAAAAACTATAAGAGCTGCTCTCATGAATCATGAAATGAAGATCCATTTCCATTCGTCCATTATAGCATAGGTACATAACTTCAAATTGTTTAGTAGAAGCAGAGAATAACGAAGAGAAGAAAATACCCTGCCAGCAGTAGCACCACCAAATTTGACGGTGGAGTTCCCTCGAACTACAACTTTCTTTGTGTGTGTCATATGGAACATTTTCTAGTAAAAACGTTAAAATAGACAACTTTTAAAAAATTTAAATTCAAAAAAAGATTGTAAGAAAAATATTTTGTTTTTTAAATTCAATAAAAAAATACCAGAAAAAAATAAAAAAATATGTTGTACTTTTATTGGCTGTTCTTCGATCACAATTCGATTACAAATATTAACATATTGAAGTGCATTTTTAAGTATGTTATAGCAGATGAAAATAGATTCTAAAATCGTGGCTAGCTCAAAAATATATTTGCCTTTTATAAAAAAAATATTTCAAAAATATATTTTAATCGATTTCCCGGGCATAAAACTTAAAATATTTGGAAAAAAAGCATATCGACGGTTAAACTTCATAACCTCGTAAGTCGTTTTGCAAGTTTTTCAGAAATTAAGAAAAACCGCTTTGTGTATTTTGGAGAACCTCGTAAGTATATTTTTTTTACTTGCGTAGTAGGAGACTAACGAGGTACTACTTAATTTCTTATTAAAATTTATAAGACAAGTTTTTGAATTTTGCCATTTCTGAAAAATGTTCAGAACAATATTGTTGAGCTGAAAATATCAAAAGATGGCTCTGAATTACCTGATTTTTTTGCATAACAAATATTTTTTTTTTTCGAATTTTTCGACTTACGAGGTTATGAAGTTTAACCGAAGATATATTTTTTGTCTTCAAGGCGCAAAAAACTATAAACAACAGAAAAAAATAAATAAAATCTTAGTTAAAAGCACATATATATTGGCTTTGTAAAAAAGGTTATTTGAGTTCGTTACCTTAGAAGTTGCATAGAAAATCTTTTAATGAATTTCCTATTGCATAGTTTTTATAATAATAAGACAATCAAATAACAAATATCTTGGCTAGTTCAATAAATATACTTTCGCTAGAAATAAAATATAAAAAAAAAAAATATTTAACCCTTTTCCCATTGGTTGAAACAAACGTCTATTTAATTTTTTATCTTAAAAAGATCAGCAGTGATTTAAAATTTGATACATAATTTAGTGCCATTTCTTAAATAAAAACTTAGTTTTGAACAAACTTACACTAAAAAGCATATTAACATGCACTATGTGTTATGCACTTTTTCGTTTAGCGTTATTTTTTATAATTCCTTAAGCAAAAAAGCAAAATATGTATTATTTATTACTTACTTTAAGCCTGATAAACAACATTTATATTGATGACAATCTAGGTGATGTTATTTAAGAAAACATGCATCATGCTATGGTTTTATTACATACATAACCTACGTTCTACATTAATAATTATAATTTTAAGTTTTATTTCATATTTATTCTCCTTCAATTTCATTGTCTATTAAAATAGTATTTAAAAATAAAGCTGGAGCTATGTTTATATTTTCTTGGTGATGAGCAAATCATAAGTACCACAAAATACTCATAACGTCATAACATGAGCGCAACAACCAACAGTTCTCATTCCTACAAGACAATTGCAATAGTACGCTTCAATTGCGTTGCATATATTGGCTACATCAGATTCATTACTCACGAGGATGTATATAAAATATATTATCCAACTTATGTGTCGAGATTTAATGCGACCTCTAAGTAAATAATTGTTTCCAGCCAGGCTTTGATGTGCAGAATTGATTCTAGTTACATTTGCACAAACTTATATAACTTCCATTGCTTTTCAGATGTTCCCCATAATTAATAAGAGCAAGCTTGTTTGATTTGATAATTTCCTAATGATATTTTTATGAAGCTCTGTCAAATCAAGCAAAGGAAAGTTATTTAAGCTTGGAATATGTCCGTTAATTGGACGAACCACTGCCCTAGTTTTATTTAACTTATTTTCTTTAACAAAATCGCCTAAATGGTTAGGAGTATTTAATCTATTCAAAGCCAACTCCAGTAAAACGCTGGCATCTCTGTATTGTCTTCTAACAAAGGTTGGAACTTATTAAGGATTGCAGCTGCAATTATAAAATCATCCATTAAATGACGAGTAGCTAAATTGAAAAAGTTTTGGCGGAATAGCTTAAAATCTCTCTTAAAGCGTCCATTGAAAACTTCCACAACCCATCTTACCATTGTAACACATCTTGTCTTGTTACAAAAAGTCCATTTGAAATCGTATTGTTTCCACTAGCTACGTTCTGAACAGACATATGTTCCAGACCCAAGTTAAGGGATACAAAATAATTTAACAAACTGCTCCTAGCTGTAGACAAGTATCGTTCTAGTGCGCGAGGGACGTTTAAAAGGGATAAACACCTACGATCGCTATCACCGGATCTTAATTTTGATAAAAAAAAGTAAATAGTTCAATACTTTTCAATGCGGGAACAAAGCTGTGCATTTCTGTAAACTGCTCTGGGCTCCTACCTATCCAATAATGGCATAAAAAAGGATTCATATTACCTTTATTATTAAAATCAACTGGCTTTAAGGCAATATTAGTAAGTGTTGACATCATTTCATCCATTTGCTCTCCATTAAAGTCACACAAAGTATTACCTTCTACGATATTTGTCCAATCACCCGATGTGAGATGGAAGTTACATATTCTGGTATTTTCCGGCAGATATAATTTGTGGTCAATTAATAACCTTTCTCTTATTTCCTGTGGAAATCGAAGTCGTTCACTCCTTTGGCAATTAGCAAACACTCATCGTCGAAGTGAGGCTTTATCAAATCATATTTACATTTACAAAAATAAAAAGAAAACAGTAAGTTTTTTGGAGTGTATTTTCGAAGTAGCATGATGCATGTTTTGTTTCTTAAATAACATCATCTAGATTATCATCAATATAAATGTTGTTTATCAGGCTTAAAGTAAGTAATAAATAATACATATTTTGCTTTTTTTTGCTTAAGGAATTATAAAAATAACGCTAAACGAAAAAGTGTAAGTTTGTTCAAAACTAAGTTTTTTATTTAAGAAAAGGCACTTAATTATATATCAAATTAAAGGTAAATAAATAATCTTTAAAATTATGTTAAAAAATTATGAATCACTGCTGACCTTTTAAAGATATCGACGTTTAAAAAGTAAGTAAAAAAACTAATAAGTTAAAACTAAATATTGGAGAATATAGTGGAAAAAAATATTTTTTCATTACGATGAAAAGATAGAAAAAATACCATTCATTTGATATCAAATTCATTTCCCTACATATCTTACATCGGAAAATACAAGCAGTTTTGGAGGAAAAATAAGTGAAATTCTGCTTCTGAATTAGTCAACTTCAAGCTCAATTATCTCAAAAACCCCGAACGATTTTGAAAATATTTGACCCACATAATGTCCTTAATATCACCTTTCATTTGATACTATATTCATTAGTGAACGCACTGGGCCCAAAAATGGGCCATCTCCTTTCCGTTTGTTTGGCGGTTTTGAGGCACAATGAGTTTCTTAGTCTTATTTTAAGCTAAACCAATATTTAACTCAACATATTTCCAATCGATAACCATTTGTTTCATTAAAATCTTCGAATGATTGCGAACGCTAGACTGTTTGGGGCAAAAGTCCAACGCATTTTTACATAAGACACCCACCCTTAATAAAGCATGTAACCAAAGATTATAGAATTACCTATTGTACATAAATTACTACTATCATGAGACGAGAACAAATGTTTCTACCTAGAGCCGCTTGGAGTGCAAATCTCCATACAATATTCCTGTATGGGTTGTACCAAAAAAAGGGGCAAATGAAGATGGCTCGCCTAAAAACAGGTTAGTCATTGATTACAAGAAATTGAACGAAAATACTATATCAGACAAGTTTCCAATACCGGATACCAACGTAATTTTATCCAACCTTGGAAAAGCTAAGTATTTTTCCACGCTGGATTTAGAATCAGGGTTCCATCAGATAATAATGAAGGAATCAGACATAGAAAAAACTAGTTTTTGCGATAATAATGGCAAGTACGAATTCGTACGATTGCCTTTTGGATTGAAAAATGTTCCATCAATCTTTCAAAGAGCAATGGATAATATTTTAAGACCATATATTGGCAAAATATGCCACATCTATATAGACGATATCATTGTGTATTCACACAGTATCCAAGAGCATACAGAACATTTGGATACCATAATCCATGTTCTTAAAACAGCGAATATAAAAATTTCTATTCAAAAGTCAATGCTATACCAAGAAAAAGTAGACTTCTTGGGTTATGTCGTCGAGCATAACGTTATAAAAATCAACCCGAACAAGGTAGCAACAATCAAAGAATACCCTGAGCCAACGACTCTTCGTCAACTCAGAAGTTTCTTAGGTATGATTGGTTACTACCGTAAGTTTATTAAGAACTATGCAAGCATAGCTAAACCATTGACCAAGTACCTTCAAAGCGATAGTGGGCAAGTGTCTACCCACATGGCAAAGAAGACGAACATTAAATTAGATGCGGAAGCTTCGCAAGCATTTAATGTACTTAAAGACCACCTTATAACTGAAACCGAACTTAACCAGCCCGATTTTTCAAAAAAAATTGTCCTCACTACCGATGCTTCAGACGATGCAATCGGAGCGGTCTTATCGCAAGATGGAAAACCCATAACTTTTGTATCCAAAACATTAGGAAAAAATGAGAAAAGCTTTGCGGCAAACGAGAAAGAACTCTATGCCATAGTTTTCGCTCTAAAAAACTTACGTAATTATTTGTATGGAGTTACTAATTTAGAGATCCATACGGATCACCAGCCTTTGACATTTGCAGTTTCACCTAGAAACCCTAATGCTAAGATGAAACGCTGGCACGCTCTTATTGAAGAACATGCACCGGAAATGGTCTATAAACCTGGAACTACAAACGTAGTGGCTGACGCCCTATCTAGACAAAATTTAAACCAGATTTCAGACAGTTCTTCTGAAGCCACTCAACACTCAGCGGAGAGTAGTGATGAGTATCAAATTGAATTGATTGATAGACCTCTGAATCAATTTAACCTACAGATAATAATAGAAAAAGGAACAGAAACTATTCACGAACATACTAAACCTTTCCCCAGGAAAGATAGACATATCATTACATATAACGATCCTTCCGGCCTGATACCTTTATTCAAGGAATTTATAAAAGAAGATTTAGTAGCCTTGTTTGCTACACCCGAAACAATCTATGATATAAGAAACATTTTAAAAGAGCATTTCACGAATAAATTCATACAGGCAAAATATTTTGCCCACGATATTTCTAATAAAGATGACCAGGTATCAATAGTGGCACAAACGCATACCCGTGCGCACAGAAACTTCAGGGAAAACCTTAAACAAGTTATTGATAAATATTATTGGCCTGGAATGTCAGAGACGAATTCCAACAATTTTCAAGGAACTGCGAGGTATGCAACGTAAATAAATACGACAGGCGCCCTAATAAACAACCAATTGGTGAGGCACCAATTCCTGTAAAAGAGGGGGAGTGCGTTCATATTGATGTAATGTTTGCAGAAAAAGTAAAGATTCTTACATGCATCGATGCTTATTCTAAATTCTTAGTTATTAAAATTCTAGAAAATCGCCAAGAACTGCAAAACAAAGTTCTTGAGCTACTGCAAGCATTTCCTGATTGTAAAAACTTAGTATGCGACCAAGATCCCACATTTACCTCGGCTTCTTTCGTATCACTAATGCAAAGGTCTGATATCACTGCATACTATACCCCAGCTAACCACAGTATGACTAATGGTCAAGTGGAACGAGCTCATAGTACCCTTCAGGAGATAGCCAGATGCGTTAAGGAGGAGTATAAATTATTAGATGTAGTTGAAGTATTCATCAGAGCAGCTAAAGAATATAATAAAACTATTCATTCGTCCACTGAAAAGAAACTCGCAGAAGTTTTGTTTAATAAAATTAATCACTCCGATGTTCCATTAAAATTAACAATGGTCCAAGATAAAATGCTTGAGGTCCATAATAAAAAAAGGAAATCTAAAGAAGTCAAACCCGATGATACAGTGTATCAAAAGACTACAGGTGCCCACTGGGGCAAATTGCAACCCAAGTATAAACCCCGGAAAGTATCCGAAGATTTAGTGAACAAAGTTAAACTTAAAAATGGTAATATTGTCCACAAAGATAATCTTAAATTTTAATTCCAGACAATGGACATCATCACCCTTCTCTTAACATTCATGCTATCAACCAGAGCAGATATCATCGATTACACTCGAGACAATTATGTGCTAGTCGAAACTGGTGACGCACTTCTATATGAAAATACTTCAAACATCTTCCACGTGACTAACTTGACTTATTTTCAAGATTTTCTTGACAGAAGCAAAGAATCATTGGAACAACATTACGATAGTACAATCTATGCTGACTCACCGAAAGATAACACACATAACAGCAATTTCAATATTATACAAACGCTCTTAGACCAACTTATGGTTTCTCGCTCTAAACGAGCAATTGAAACAATAGGAACTATCTGGAAATGGAAAGCTGGTACCCCAGACCATGACGATGAGATTATGGTAGAGAATAAAATTAATTATAATAATTAATAACTAATTCTAAACTGTTCGAAGCAATACAATCTGTAAAACATACAATTAAAAGTGAGCTTATTTCCGAAAAATGTAAATTAATTATCTTTGAGCTTCGAAATTTGATGAACACACTCACTCTAGCTAAGTTAAATATTTTGAATCCAGCTATCTTAAATATTGATGATTTAAAAAAAATTGTAAAAAATTAATTTATTAAAACTTTTACTATTAGTGACCTAATCGATGTTTCTATATTTAAAATCTTACAAAAAAATGGAATTATTATAATTTATATTAAATACCCCATCATTCACAAAAATTGTAAGTTATACGAAAGTATAAAGCCAGAAAGATGGGAAAATAATTTTAATTAAAGAAATTGCCAAATGTAACAAAACATTCACAAATGTACAAAATTGCAAACATGAGTTAAGGTATACATTCTGCAAAACAAATAAAAATAAAACATGTCTATCAGAACTATTAAACAACCAAAAAACAGTATGTAATAAAATTAAGGAAAAGAATAAAGACTTAGAATTAATTAAAGATGGAACCATTCTACTATCCGGCGAACACACCGTGGACAACGAAACTTTAAAGGGTGTCTACCTAGTGAATTTTGAAAATAACACTGTTATTGATGGAATATCATAGGAGAATCCTACACGCCTGATCCAGAATGACCTGAAGACCTACACAATCAAATATGAAATTGGCCAATATATCGAATCACTTGACGAGCAACTAAAGTTTGATAATATAAACTTATTAGAATCTTTACAGACTGAAGCAACTAAAAGCCCTTTTATCTCTGTTTTTGGACTTGTCTCATTCACGGTCCTCGTTACAACATTTATAGTTATTCTTTACAGAAGAAGAACTCCTAAGCTTACTCCAGAACAACATCTCAACCAGCGAGCCGAAAGAATAGAAATGCTTGTACGGCAATATGAAGCTGCGGGGCGCGCTTCTTAAAGGAAAGGGGGAGTTAACATTCTAGTTCCCACATTCCATAAATAGCATCCAGGCAACGCAAATGTAAGGGATGCAGACCTATCATAAAACCGATCGTAAAACCGAAAAACAGTTAACAATAAGAAAAACAACATCCGGCACATTAGGTTCGACCAATTCCAGGAAGGACTAATTATTATCATTATTCAATATTCACTACCTCAAACAAACCAACCCCTAAGAAAAACGAGAACGCACAACAGTGGAGTAGAGGAATGATTTCATCAGTCTTAATTTGAACACCAAGCTGATCAGAGTGCTCTTGTGAATTTTTGTATTAGTATTTTAAGTTTAAATAAAATTATTTTAATTAAATTGTAAAAACTCGTTAAATTAATTTATATGTATATAAACTGCTAGCAGTTTTGAAGTTTATATACAATGGTTTCGCTTAGCTGAGGCGAATAGTTTTTGTAAGGATTTATACACGATCCAACATTTTCATTGTTTTTTTATATGGAATATGTAATATGAGAACTGGTTCTTACATAAGTATTTATACATGCGTACGTCATTAACCGGACTTTTGATTTGAGTTTTTTAGGATTTTCAAGTTTTGTACGAGCACTGGTACTTACCTACATACATATTTGTCATATTTGTACATACATCATTGACCAGACTTTTGATTCGAATTCTTTAAGGATTTTCAATTTTTTTACTATTATGAAGGTTGGCGTCTTCAAATAATGTACACCTTCATTCTTGAAATTTAAACACAAATTTACTTATTGCTGTATTTACACAAAGATACAAACGCCCTTGATTTTTGTTTTGAATTTTGCTTTCCATTCAGATAGGTACCTACAAATTATTTTTACACCTTGTACAAATTTAAAAAAAAAAATATTTTTTTAATGGAGGATGCGTCCTCTTTATTTAAAGTCAAAACAAAAACTAATTACAATTTCTGTTTCTTAAAATAACTTGTTATTGTTATTGTATTAAAAGATTAACATTTGTTTCTTATTCCCAATGTAGAGTTCTTACATGCTAGTATGTTGTTGAAATTAATATCATTTATTATATTGTTTTTTTTACAGTTTTAATTAATAAGGATTTACATGTTTCTTTTTGTGTTATTGGAAAATCTAAAATATAAATTATTGAAGTGCCATTTGATGATATTTTTAATTCAGCGAATTCTGCTGCTTCATAAATGTTAATGAAGGGTATATTTTCATTCTCTAAATTATTGGTAATAATTTTCATTTCAATTTGAGCTAAAATGAAGGAGTTTACAATATTGACTTTCGCCCAATTCATGGCGTATTCTAAATTTACAATTTCTTGTTTAATTATATCAAGTTTTGTTTTTATTTTAAGAGCAATTTCATTTTCCAAATACATTTTATTATGATCTCTTTCTTTTTTTTATTTCATTTGTTACGATAGTTATCTCGTTAATTTTATCAAAAATATTTTTATTTAGATTTACTTGGTAATCATTATTTGATAATGCATTGTTAATTTTGCTTTTTATTAACTCAAATTCTGTATGATTAGTTATCTCGTTAATTTTATCAAAAATATTTTCATTTAGATCTACTTGGTAATTATTATTTGATAATGCATTGTTAATTTTGCTTTTTATTAACTCAAATTCTGTATGATCGGGGCTACCCGCGATCCATTTCCATGCACTACCGATAAGGTCGATGGGTCTTTTAAATTTTTTCTGTTATGGGAAAAGTCTGTTTAGGTGATCATGGATAGTTTTTATTTCGTATTGGAGGAAAGGGAATATAGGATGAGTTTTGTCCACTTCTATTTTTATGATGTTTTCTATGTTTTCAATATTTCTTTTATATTGTGTAAGCTCAATAAGGTGAATGAGCTTAAATTTTTCCGTCTGGACTCTGGCCGTTCCGGTTTCTATGGTATTTAGTTGGCTGTTAGTAAAGTCCAGTATTTGTGTTTCAGTCATACCCTATTTGGAATACAAATCCTGTAAAAAGTATATAATAAGTTTGTTTCTGATATGTGATTTATAGATTATTCTACCGCTTTCTGTTAGCACGGTAGTTTTTCTATCTTCCTTTACTATTTCCTGATTGAATCTAAGTAAAAGTTTGGTACATAATCTTTTATTTATCTTTACAAAAATCAATTGACTTCTTGAATATTTTTTTGGTTTATGTTTATTCCCATTGTGGTACTTTAAATACTTTTTTGTTTTTCTTGTAATTTTACAAAGTTTGACTTTCGGGTTTTTTAGTAATCATCTGGGGTATATATAACATTTCGACCGAAAAATAGGTCTACTGGTTTTTTTTCGGTTATCGAATGAATGCTATCTTTCTAAAAGCTCTTCGAAATTTCTCTCGGTGCCATTTCTTTTGATACACCTCATGATTTCGGTGAGTGTAGAGTGGAACCGCTCTACTTGACCGTTCGCTTCGCTATGATAGGGGGGTACTTTGAAAGTATCAATATTTAGATCGTCCTTAATCATGAATTGGATTGTTGGTGCATTAGTGCAGGTTCGTTATCTTAAACGACGACTTAAGGGATGACAAAAAAGAAAAGAATTTCACGCAGGTATTTCCTTACGTCCTGTATTACTCTACTTTTAATAATTCTGGCTTGTGCGTATTTGGTAAATTTATCAAGTGCCGTTAAGGCTAATTTATTTTCGGTATGAAATATGTCTATGTGGATTGTATGTCCTGGAAAAGTTGAAATTGGTATTTCGCCTAACTTTGGATGGTTGGGGTGCCTTTCGTATTGGTTTTTCTTACAAATAGAGCATAATTTCGTAATTCTTTTAATCTTCCTCATCAAAGAAGGAAAATACATAGTATTTCTCGAGAATTTTTAGACGATTTTCTATGGCATTCCTATGAGCGCGTTCGTGTGTTTGTATAATTATGGCTTCCTGTTTTTCTTTTTGAATTACGTCTTCCCCAAAAAGCTGTGTAAATTTGATTTTATATTTATTGAAATGTATTTTAAAAACTTCTTCTATGACGGCTTTAACCGTTCCTTCAGTTTTTATACAATTTATAACGCTTGGATTGAGGATTTTTTTAAGGATTCGCAAAATATTTTCAGAATTATAATGTGGTTCTATAATTAGGTGGCGATGGGTTGTGGGGAAAACAATTTTAAAGTTGTGGCTTGATGTTTCGCCGGTATCTAGAATTATTTGGTTTTTGTAGACATTGATAGGTATAATATTATTAGAAATACTTTCGTTATTGCGTAAAGTGGAGGTCAAAGTATAAACATTCGTGTCGTAAGGTATTTTTGAAATCTTGAGACAATACTGCGCCGATTGCCAAATCTGACGCGTCGGTTGTTAATTCGAAATGTTAGTTGAAGTCTGGGTAATCTAAGATGGTGTTATCGGACACGAGTATATTTTTAATTTTGTTGAATGCATCTAGTGCTGCTTCGTTTAAGCTTATAATTTTTTTCGGTGATGCGTTTTTTGATAAGCGTCCCTCCACCCCTCTTAAAGGGTTGTAAGAGGTTTTGCCAGTTTGGCATAATCTCGCACAAACCATCGATAATAACCTGATAACCCAAGAAAAGAGCGAAGCACTTTGATATTTTTGGGACAGGGGAAGTTAAGAATGGCGGACACTTTAGAAGGATTCGTTCGAACACCGCTGTCAGACAAAATAAATCCGAGAAATTCGACTTCTTGCTTGAAAAAGTCGCACTTATCAAGTTGAACTTAAACGTTTGCTTGGCTAAGTGTTTCGAAAATTGTTTTAATATGCCGTAAATGGTCGCTTTTATTTTTGCTAAATATGATGATGTCGTCTATACAGACGAAACATATCTTCCCCATATGGTCACGGAGAATGTCATCTAACCACCTTTCGAAGATCGAAGGAGCGTTTTTAAGCCCAGTAAATTTATATTTAGCATTCTTTACTGAAAATGCAGTTTTCTCGATGTCAAGTTCTTTAAGAGGATTTTGATGGAAACCGCTTTTCAGGTCTAGTACAGTAAACCATTTGTTTTTCCCTAACTGAGAAAGGAGCTCATTGATATTGGCAATCGGGTATCGATCTGGTATGGTAACGTTATTGAGTTTTCTATAGTCAATAACGAGACGATACTTTTTCTGGCCACTTGAGTCCAATTTCTTTGGTACAATCCACACGGGTGAATTATAGGCAGACCGAGATGGTCTTATAATCTCGTCATTGAGTAGTTTTTACTTGCGATTATAGGTACTATAATGCAAGTTATGCATTCGTGCAGATTAAAAATGTTGATATAGCAATCAAACATGACATTACGATGATAGAGAAACATATTTCAGTTACTGGCAATATTCTGTCCGCCTGTCTGTCTGTCTGTACGGATGTATTTTGGACTGCAGCCTAAATGGTTGAGCCAATCGTCTTCAAATTTTGAACTTTAGGTTCTTTTGACATTCTACAAAGGACGTTTTTCAATTTTTTTTTAGCTCAAAAATTAACGGTACCTGTCATATAACTGTTATGTAAAAGCTTATTTTTCTCGAAAACGGCTCCAAGAATTTTTATAAAAAAAAATCAGTGTACTACTGTAGGTATGCATTATATTTTGGTGAAAAAAAAATTATATATGGTGTGCTAAAAACGAAACCTCCCATAGGACCGGTTTTTTTTCTTCAACTTTTTCGAAAAATCGTGATCCGATTACAATCAAAATTGACATTCAAGAAGATGTGTGTAGCTTGAGTAATTTTGCATTAATTTTTTTTCGAAAACTTTTTTTTTGTATTTTTAATAATTTTTTTAATTTTTTTTTATATATATATTTTTTTTATATATATATATATATTTTGAAATCGGGTAAGTGGATTTTTTTTTAATTTTGTTTTTTAAATGTACGTTATTTTTGTATTTAAGTTTGTATTCTTGAATTATTTTTTTTTCAGTTTTTAAAAAAAAAGTTGTAAAAAAAACCGTTTTATTTAAAAACGGCTCTAACGATTTTGAAAAAAAAAAATTCACACTTTTTCACATTTTTTTTAAAGAAATAAAATGGCGTTTAAATTTTTCCGCTGAAAACTATTTTTTCAAATTTTATTTCAAGCTGTGACCGCACATAAGAGCAAGTACGTGCGATCCAGTCGTTTAATTTATTTTACTTATGCTTCTACTTCCTCTTGTAGTCCCATTGGAAAATCTCCCCTTAGTCCCCTTATGAATATATCTAAGGCCTTGTCGCGATATGTTTGCTTTAAGAGGCTCATTGATTCTGGGCTGACGTCCATGCAGGATAATCTGTCAAGTATAAGAGATAGGTGGGAGAATACTATTTGGTAATACTCTTGCATTGTTTTACCTCCTTGTATCGGAAGGGACATTTGATACTCGAGAGTACTGATGTCTCGTTTGTCAGCGTAGTGCATGACCAGACATTTTGATATATTTTTCCAATTTAAGGGAGTGTTATAGGACTCCAAGGCTATATCAGCGTTACCGATAATCTTGTTGCTGACAATGCTCTGAATGGCATAATACTTTGGTGTAATACTGATGGGTTCATAGATGTTGAGAACTCTCTCAACACTCTTCTTCCATGAACTAAATTCTCCAGGATCTCCTGAGAATGTCCTAAGATTTCGGGCAATGTCGGGTATTTTGTCCAGATCGGATAAGTTATTCCTGTATGCAGGGGAAATGGTTTCATTGATATCTTGAAAAAGATCGGCATGTGGGTCAAGTGCATCTTGCACTAAATTCCTGCCTTGTTCTTTGAAAACTCGGCGGATCATAGAGGAAATTAGAGTTTTGAATTCGACGGTTGTTTGAGGTTGTTGAAATTGGTCTGAAAGGCGTGGTGGATTGGTAGGATCATTTGCAGGATTCTGTTGGAAAACATAAGAAGTTGAGGATTAGTAGCTTCAGGAATTTCGGCGTCGGTAGAACCTGTCGGAATCCTGCGGACCTTGCTCCTGATTAGCATTTGATCTAAGTGATCTTTGCATATTTGTTTTTTAATAATGATAAGTTAATATCTGTATTTGGTTTATTTTAAAATAGGGAATAGATTTTTGTAATTATATTTGTTTAATTTTATGAACAATTTTATAGTTTTTTTTCTTGTTTACTATTTTGCTTTGGGGTTCTATGTTTTGGCTTTGATGCTGGACTGGATCTGCTTCGGTTTCCTCTACATCTTTAACTTTGTCCTTTCTATATTTTACTTCTTGATTTTGTTGCACATGGTGTGCTGGTTTTGATTTGCACTTGCGCATGATTATAAAAGAAAGTATGATTAAACGCAGTATTAACAGTGTAATGCTCATGATTGATACTCTAGTGTTGTCTTCTTTAAGGGTTTTTATTATCTTTGTGTTGTTTAGTTGTATTTCTTTAATCATTTCGAGTGATAGATGCTCGTTGGGCAGATATGATGAGGCATCTGGTTGGACTATTGCAAGTAATGGGTTAAGGGCAGATATTTCCCTGGATATGTAGGTTTTGTTTATTATTGAGTTATGATGTCGGATGATGAAGGTGCCATTTAAGAAAAGTGTGTTGTTGTGGATTTGTATGTGCCCAATAAAA
This sequence comes from Platycheirus rosarum, assembly GCA_963971375.1. Classification (NCBI taxonomy): domain Eukaryota; kingdom Metazoa; phylum Arthropoda; class Insecta; order Diptera; family Syrphidae; genus Platycheirus; species Platycheirus rosarum. The sequence goes on along the minus strand of OZ020507.1, from coordinate 139,879,061 downwards.
TTATTTAGGAGTAAGGTGTCTTCTACCTGGGGAACATGATGGCTATTGGTTTTCTTGCAATGTGCTGGTATTCTTATTACGAGGTTGATGCTTGTCATTAGATATATCAATTATTTTTCTATTTTTGCATATTGTTATTGTATTAAAAGATTAACATTTGTTTCTTATTCCCAATGTAGAGTTCTAACATGCTAGTATGTTGTTGAAATTAATATCATTTATTATATTGTTTCTTTTTACAGTTTTAATTAATAAGGATTTACATGTTTCTTTTTGTGTTATTGGAAAATCTAAAATATAAATTATTGAAGTGCCATTTGATGATATTTTTATTTCAGCAAATTCTGCTGCTTCATCAATGTTAATGAAGGGTATATTTTCGTTCTCTAAATTATTGGAAATAATTTTCATTTCAATTTGAGATAAAATGAAGGAGTTTACAATATTAACTTTCGCCCAATTAATGGCGTATTCTAAATTTACAATTTCTTGATTAATTATATCAAGTTTTGTTTTTATTTTAAGAGCAATTTCATTTTCCAAATACATTTTATTATGTTCTCTTTCTTTTTTTTTATTTTATTTGTTACGTTAGTTATCTCGTTAAATTTATCAAAAATAATTTTATTAAGATCTACTTGGTAATTATTATTTGATAATGTATTGTTAATTTTGCTTTTTATTAACTCAAATTCTGTATGATCGGGGCTACCCGCGATCCATTTTCATGCACTACCGATAAGGTCGATGGATCTTTTAAATTTTTTCTGTTTTGGGAAAAGTCTGTTTAGGTGATCATAGATAGTTTTTATTTCGTATTGGAGGAAAGGGAATAGAGGATGAGTTTTGTCCACTTCTATTTTGATGATGTTTTCTATGTTTTAAATATTTCTTTTATATTCTGTAAGCTCAATAAGGCGAATGAGCTTAAATGTTCCCGTCTGGACTCTGGCCGTTCCGGTTTCTATGGTAATTAGTTGGCAGTTAGTATAGTCCAGTATTTGTGTTTCAGTCATTACCCTATTTGGAATACAAATCCTGTAAAAAGTATATAATAAGTTAGTTTCTGATATGGGATTTATAGATTATTCTACCGCTTTCTGTTAGCACGGTAGTTTTTCTATCTTCCTTTACTATTTCCTGATTGAATCTAAGTAAAAGTTTGGTACATAATCTCTTATTTATCTTTACAAAAATCAATTGACCTCTTGAATATTTTTTTGGTTTATGTTTATTCCTATTGTGGTACTTTAAATACTTTTTTGTTTTTCTTGTAATTTAACAAATTTTGACTTTCGGGTTTTTTAGTAATCATCTGGGCTAAATATAACATTTCGACCGAAAAATAGGTCTACTGGTTTTTTTTCGGTTATCGAATGAATGCTATCTTTCTAAAAGTTCTTCGAAATTTCTCTCGGTGCCATTTCTTTTGATACACCTCATGATTTCGGTGAGTGTAGAGTGGAACCGCTCTACTTGACCGTTCGCTTCGCTATGATAGGGGGGTACTTCGAAAGTATCAATATTTAGGTCGTCCTTAATCATGAATTGGATTGTTGGTGCATTAGTGCAGGTTCGTTATCTTAAGTTATCTTAAACGACGACTTAAGGGATGCCAAAAAAGAAAAGAATTTCACGCAGGTATTTCCTTACGTCCTGTATTACTCTACTCTTAATAATTCTGACTTGTGCGTATTTGGCTAATTTATTTTCGGTATGAAATATGTCTATGTGGATTGTATGTCCTGGAAAAGTTGAAATTGGTATTTCGCCTAACTTTGGATGGTTGGGGTGCCTTTCGTATTGGTTTTTCTTACAAATAGAGCATAATTTCGTAATTCTTTTAATCTTCCTCATCAAAGAAGGAAAATACATAGTATTTCTCGAGAATTTTTAGACGATTTTCTATGGCATTCCTATGAGCGCGTTCGTGTGTTTGTATAATTATGGCTTCCTGTTTTTCTTTTTGAATTACGTCTTCCCCAAAAAGCTGTGTAAATTTGATTTTATATTTATTGAAATGTATTTTAAAAACTTCTTCTATGACGGCTTTAACCGTTCCTTCAGTTTTTATACAATTTATAACGCTTGGATTGAGGATTTTTTTAAGGATTCGCAAAATATTTTCAGAATTATAATGTGGTTCTATAATTAGGTGGCGATGGGTTGTGGGGAAAACAATTTTAAAGTTGTGGCTTGATGTTTCGCCGGTATCTAGAATTATTTGGTTTTTGTAGACATTGATAGGTATAATATTATTAGAAATACTTTCGTTATTGCGTAAAGTGGAGGTCAAAGTATAAACATTCGTGTCGTAAGGTATTTTTGAAATCTTGAGACAATACTGCGCCGATTGCCAAATCTGACGCGTCGGTTGTTAATTCGAAATGTTAGTTGAAGTCTGGGTAATCTAAGATGGTGTTATCGGACACGAGTATATTTTTAATTTTGTTGAATGCATCTAGTGCTGCTTCGTTTAAGCTTATAATTTTTTTCGGTGATGCGTTTTTTGATAAGCGTCCCTCCACCCCTCTTAAAGGGTTGTAAGAGGTTTTGCCAGTTTGGCATAATCTCGCACAAACCATCGATAATAACCTGATAACCCAAGAAAAGAGCGAAGCACTTTGATATTTTTGGGACAGGGGAAGTTAAGAATGGCGGACACTTTAGAAGGATTCGTTCGAACACCGCTGTCAGACAAAATAAATCCGAGAAATTCGACTTCTTGCTTGAAAAAGTCGCACTTATCAAGTTGAACTTAAACGTTTGCTTGGCTAAGTGTTTCGAAAATTGTTTTAATATGCCGTAAATGGTCGCTTTTATTTTTGCTAAATATGATGATGTCGTCTATACAGACGAAACATATCTTCCCCATATGGTCACGGAGAATGTCATCTAACCACCTTTCGAAGATCGAAGGAGCGTTTTTAAGCCCAGTAAATTTATATTTAGCATTCTTTACTGAAAATGCAGTTTTCTCGATGTCAAGTTCTTTAAGAGGATTTTGATGGAAACCGCTTTTCAGGTCTAGTACAGTAAACCATTTGTTTTTCCCTAACTGAGAAAGGAGCTCATTGATATTGGCAATCGGGTATCGATCTGGTATGGTAACGTTATTGAGTTTTCTATAGTCAATAACGAGACGATACTTTTTCTGGCCACTTGAGTCCAATTTCTTTGGTACAATCCACACGGGTGAATTATAGGCAGACCGAGATGGTCTTATAATCTCGTCATTGAGTAGTTTTTACTTGCGATTATAGGTACTATAATGCAAGTTATGCATTCGTGCAGATTAAAAATGTTGATATAGCAATCAAACATGACATTACGATGATAGAGAAACATATTTCAGTTACTGGCAATATTCTGTCCGCCTGTCTGTCTGTCTGTACGGATGTATTTTGGACTGCAGCCTAAATGGTTGAGCCAATCGTCTTCAAATTTTGAACTTTAGGTTCTTTTGACATTCTACAAAGGACGTTTTTCAATTTTTTTTTAGCTCAAAAATTAACGGTACCTGTCATATAACTGTTATGTAAAAGCTTATTTTTCTCGAAAACGGCTCCAAGAATTTTTATAAAAAAAAATCAGTGTACTACTGTAGGTATGCATTATATTTTGGTGAAAAAAAAATTATATATGGTGTGCTAAAAACGAAACCTCCCATAGGACCGGTTTTTTTTCTTCAACTTTTTCGAAAAATCGTGATCCGATTACAATCAAAATTGACATTCAAGAAGATGTGTGTAGCTTGAGTAATTTTGCATTAATTTTTTTTCGAAAACTTTTTTTTTGTATTTTTAATAATTTTTTTAATTTTTTTTTATATATATATTTTTTTTATATATATATATATATTTTGAAATCGGGTAAGTGGATTTTTTTTTAATTTTGTTTTTTAAATGTACGTTATTTTTGTATTTAAGTTTGTATTCTTGAATTATTTTTTTTTCAGTTTTTAAAAAAAAAGTTGTAAAAAAAACCGTTTTATTTAAAAACGGCTCTAACGATTTTGAAAAAAAAAAATTCACACTTTTTCACATTTTTTTTAAAGAAATAAAATGGCGTTTAAATTTTTCCGCTGAAAACTATTTTTTCAAATTTTATTTCAAGCTGTGACCGCACATAAGAGCAAGTACGTGCGATCCAGTCGTTTAATTTATTTTACTTATGCTTCTACTTCCTCTTGTAGTCCCATTGGAAAATCTCCCCTTAGTCCCCTTATGAATATATCTAAGGCCTTGTCGCGATATGTTTGCTTTAAGAGGCTCATTGATTCTGGGCTGACGTCCATGCAGGATAATCTGTCAAGTATAAGAGATAGGTGGGAGAATACTATTTGGTAATACTCTTGCATTGTTTTACCTCCTTGTATCGGAAGGGACATTTGATACTCGAGAGTACTGATGTCTCGTTTGTCAGCGTAGTGCATGACCAGACATTTTGATATATTTTTCCAATTTAAGGGAGTGTTATAGGACTCCAAGGCTATATCAGCGTTACCGATAATCTTGTTGCTGACAATGCTCTGAATGGCATAATACTTTGGTGTAATACTGATGGGTTCATAGATGTTGAGAACTCTCTCAACACTCTTCTTCCATGAACTAAATTCTCCAGGATCTCCTGAGAATGTCCTAAGATTTCGGGCAATGTCGGGTATTTTGTCCAGATCGGATAAGTTATTCCTGTATGCAGGGGAAATGGTTTCATTGATATCTTGAAAAAGATCGGCATGTGGGTCAAGTGCATCTTGCACTAAATTCCTGCCTTGTTCTTTGAAAACTCGGCGGATCATAGAGGAAATTAGAGTTTTGAATTCGACGGTTGTTTGAGGTTGTTGAAATTGGTCTGAAAGGCGTGGTGGATTGGTAGGATCATTTGCAGGATTCTGTTGGAAAACATAAGAAGTTGAGGATTAGTAGCTTCAGGAATTTCGGCGTCGGTAGAACCTGTCGGAATCCTGCGGACCTTGCTCCTGATTAGCATTTGATCTAAGTGATCTTTGCATATTTGTTTTTTAATAATGATAAGTTAATATCTGTATTTGGTTTATTTTAAAATAGGGAATAGATTTTTGTAATTATATTTGTTTAATTTTATGAACAATTTTATAGTTTTTTTTCTTGTTTACTATTTTGCTTTGGGGTTCTATGTTTTGGCTTTGATGCTGGACTGGATCTGCTTCGGTTTCCTCTACATCTTTAACTTTGTCCTTTCTATATTTTACTTCTTGATTTTGTTGCACATGGTGTGCTGGTTTTGATTTGCACTTGCGCATGATTATAAAAGAAAGTATGATTAAACGCAGTATTAACAGTGTAATGCTCATGATTGATACTCTAGTGTTGTCTTCTTTAAGGGTTTTTATTATCTTTGTGTTGTTTAGTTGTATTTCTTTAATCATTTCGAGTGATAGATGCTCGTTGGGCAGATATGATGAGGCATCTGGTTGGACTATTGCAAGTAATGGGTTAAGGGCAGATATTTCCCTGGATATGTAGGTTTTGTTTATTATTGAGTTATGATGTCGGATGATGAAGGTGCCATTTAAGAAAAGTGTGTTGTTGTGGATTTGTATGTGCCCAATAAAATTATTTAGGAGTAAGGTGTCTTCTACCTGGGGAACATGATGGCTATTGGTTTTCTTGCAATGTGCTGGTATTCTTATTACGAGGTTGATGCTTGTCATTAGATATATCAATTATTTTTCTATTTTTGCATATTGTTATTGTATTAAAAGATTAACATTTGTTTCTTATTCCCAATGTAGAGTTCTAACATGCTAGTATGTTGTTGAAATTAATATCATTTATTATATTGTTTCTTTTTACAGTTTTAATTAATAAGGATTTACATGTTTCTTTTTGTGTTATTGGAAAATCTAAAATATAAATTATTGAAGTGCCATTTGATGATATTTTTATTTCAGCAAATTCTGCTGCTTCATCAATGTTAATGAAGGGTATATTTTCGTTCTCTAAATTATTGGAAATAATTTTCATTTCAATTTGAGATAAAATGAAGGAGTTTACAATATTAACTTTCGCCCAATTAATGGCGTATTCTAAATTTACAATTTCTTGATTAATTATATCAAGTTTTGTTTTTATTTTAAGAGCAATTTCATTTTCCAAATACATTTTATTATGTTCTCTTTCTTTTTTTTTATTTTATTTGTTACGTTAGTTATCTCGTTAAATTTATCAAAAATAATTTTATTAAGATCTACTTGGTAATTATTATTTGATAATGTATTGTTAATTTTGCTTTTTATTAACTCAAATTCTGTATGATCGGGGCTACCCGCGATCCATTTTCATGCACTACCGATAAGGTCGATGGATCTTTTAAATTTTTTCTGTTTTGGGAAAAGTCTGTTTAGGTGATCATAGATAGTTTTTATTTCGTATTGGAGGAAAGGGAATAGAGGATGAGTTTTGTCCACTTCTATTTTGATGATGTTTTCTATGTTTTAAATATTTCTTTTATATTCTGTAAGCTCAATAAGGCGAATGAGCTTAAATGTTCCCGTCTGGACTCTGGCCGTTCCGGTTTCTATGGTAATTAGTTGGCAGTTAGTATAGTCCAGTATTTGTGTTTCAGTCATTACCCTATTTGGAATACAAATCCTGTAAAAAGTATATAATAAGTTAGTTTCTGATATGGGATTTATAGATTATTCTACCGCTTTCTGTTAGCACGGTAGTTTTTCTATCTTCCTTTACTATTTCCTGATTGAATCTAAGTAAAAGTTTGGTACATAATCTCTTATTTATCTTTACAAAAATCAATTGACCTCTTGAATATTTTTTTGGTTTATGTTTATTCCTATTGTGGTACTTTAAATACTTTTTTGTTTTTCTTGTAATTTAACAAATTTTGACTTTCGGGTTTTTTAGTAATCATCTGGGCTAAATATAACATTTCGACCGAAAAATAGGTCTACTGGTTTTTTTTCGGTTATCGAATGAATGCTATCTTTCTAAAAGTTCTTCGAAATTTCTCTCGGTGCCATTTCTTTTGATACACCTCATGATTTCGGTGAGTGTAGAGTGGAACCGCTCTACTTGACCGTTCGCTTCGCTATGATAGGGGGGTACTTCGAAAGTATCAATATTTAGGTCGTCCTTAATCATGAATTGGATTGTTGGTGCATTAGTGCAGGTTCGTTATCTTAAGTTATCTTAAACGACGACTTAAGGGATGCCAAAAAAGAAAAGAATTTCACGCAGGTATTTCCTTACGTCCTGTATTACTCTACTCTTAATAATTCTGACTTGTGCGTATTTGGCTAATTTATTTTCGGTATGAAATATGTCTATGTGGATTGTATGTCCTGGAAAAGTTGAAATTGGTATTTCGCCTAACTTTGGATGGTTGGGGTGCCTTTCGTATTGGTTTTTCTTACAAATAGAGCATAATTTTGTAATTCTATTAATCTTGCTCATCATAGAAGGAAAATAGTATTTCTGGAGAATTTTTAGACGATTTTCTATGGCATTCCTATGAGCGCGTTTGTGTGTTTGTATAATTATGGCTTCCTGTTTTTCTTCTTGAATTACGTCTTCCACAAAAAGCTGTATAAATTTGATTTTATATTTATTGAAATGTATTTTAAAAACTTCTTCTATGATGGCTTTAACCGTTTCTTCAGTTTTTATACAATTTTTTACGCTTGGATTGAGGATTTTTTTAAGGATTCCCAAAATATTTTCAGAATTATAATGTGATTCTATAATTAGGTGGCGATGGTATGTGGGGAAAACAATTTTAAAATTATGGCTTGATGTTTTGCCGGTATCTAGAATTATTTGGTTTTTGTAGACATTGATAGGTATAATATTATCAGGAATACTTTCGTTATTGTGTAAAGCGGAGGTGTCGTAAGGTATTCTTGAAAGTGCATCTGCAACTACATTGGCTTTGCCTGGTTTGTAGTGCATCTCATAATTGTATTCCTCAAGGTTAGCCTTCCAACGCTTCATTTTCCCATTATTGTTTTTATTGCTGAGAGCCAAAGTTAGTGGCTGATGATCTGTGTACATTTTAACCCTGGCAGAGCCGTAGAGGTAATTTTTAAATGAGCCTAGAGCCCATATTATCGCCAGCATTTTCTTTTCATTAGCGGCGTAGTGCTCTTCTGCTTTACTGAGTGTTCTTGAAATGAACATAATGGGTTTTAATTCTTGAGACAATACTGCGCCGATTGCCAAATCTGACGAGTCGGTTGTTAATTCGAAATGTTTGTTGAAGTCTGGGTAATGTAAGATGGTGTTATCGGACACGAGTATATTTTTAATTTTGTTGAATGCATCTAATGCTGCTTCGTTTAAGCTTATAATTTTTTTCTCGGATGCGTTTTTTTGATGAGCGTCCCTCTTCCCATCTTAAAAGGGTTGTAAGAGGTTTTGCCAGTTTGGCATAATCTCGCATAAACCGTCGGTAATAACCTGATAACCTTGGGAGTTAAGAATGGCGGACACTTTAGAAGGATTTGTTCGAACACCGCTGTCAGACACAATAAATCCGAGAAATTCGACTTCTTGCTTGAAAAAGTCGCACTTATCAAGTTCAACTTTAATGTTTGCTTGGCTTAGTGTTTTGAAAATTGTTTTAATATGCCATAAATGGTCGGATTTATTTTTGCTAAATATGATGATGTCGTCTATATAGACGAAACATGTCTTCCCTATATGGTCACGGAGAATGTCATCTAACGCCCTTTGGCGTTTTTAAGGCTGAATGGAAGCCTAGTAAATTCATATTTAGCATTGTTTATTGAAAATGCAGTTTTCTCGATGTCAAGTTCCTTAAGAAGAATTTGATGGACACCGCTTTTCAGGTCTAGTACAGTAAACCATTTGTTTTTCCCTAACTGAGAAAGGACCTCATTGATATTGGAAATCGGGTATCGATCTGGTATGGTAACGTTATTGAGTTTTCTATAGTCAAAAACGAGACGATACTTTTTCTGGCCACTTGAGTCCAATATCTTTGGTACAATCCACACGGGTGAATTATAGGCAGACCGAGATGGTCTTATAATCTCGTTATGGAGTAGTTTTTACTTGCGATTATAGGTACTATAATGCAAGTTATGCATTCGTGCAGATTAAAAATGTTGATATAGCAATCAAACATGACATTACGATGATAGAGAAACATATTTCAGTTACTGGCAATATTCTGTCCGCCTGTCTGTCTTTCTGTCTGTCTGTCTGTACGGATGTATTTTGGACTGCAGCCTAAATGGTTGAGCAAATCGTCTTCAAATTTTGAACTTTAGGTTCTTTTGACATTTTACAGAGGAAGTTTTTCAATTTTTTTTTAGCTCAAAAATTAACGGTACCTGTCATATAACTGTTATGTAAAAGCTTATTTTTCTCGAAAACGGCTCAAAGAATTTTTATAAAAAAAATCAGTGTACTACTGTAGGTATGCATTATATTTTGGTGAAAAAAAAAAATTATATGGTGTGCTAAAAACGGAACCTCCCATAGGACCGGTTTTTTTTCTTCAACTTTTTCGAAAACTAGTGATCCGATTACAATCAAAATTGATATTCAAGAAGATGTGTGTAGCTTGAGTAATTTGGCATAAATTTTTTTTCGAAAACTTTTTTTTTTGTATTTTTAATATTTTTTTTAATTTTTTTTTTTTTTGAAAAATCAATATTTTGAAAACGGGTAAGTGGATTTTTTTTTTTAATTTTTTTTTTAAATGTACGTTATTTTTGGGTTTAAGTTTGTATTCTTTAATTATTTTTTTTTTAGTTTTAAGAAAAAAGTTGTAAAAAAAACCGTTTTATTTAAAAACGGCTCTAACGATTTTGAAAAAAAATTCACACTTTTTCACATTTTTTAAAGAAATAAAATGGCCTTTAAATTTTTCCGCTGAAAACTATTTTTTCAAATTTTATTTCAAGCTGTGACCGCACATAAGAGCAAGTACGTGCGATCCAGTCGTTCAATTTATTTTACTTATGCTTCTACTTCCTCTTGTAGTCCCATTGGAAAATCTCCCCTTAGTCCCCTTATGAATATAAGGCCTTGTCGCGATATGTTTGCTTTAAGAGGCTCATTGATTCTGGGCTGACTTCCATGCAGGATAATCTGTCAAGTATAAGAGATAGGTGGGAGAATACTATTTGATAATACTCTTGCATTGTTTTACCGCCTTGTATCAGAAGGGACATTTGATACTCGAGAGTACTGATGTCTCGTTTGTCAGCGTAGTCCATGACGAGACATTTTGATATATTTTTCCAATTTAAGGGAGTGTTATAGGACTCCAAGGCTATATCAGCGTTACCGATAATCTTGTTGCTGACAATGCTCTGAATGGCATAATACTTTGGTGTACCACTGATGGGTTCATAGATGTTGAGAACTCTCTCAACACTCTTCTTCCATGAACTAAATTTTCCAGGATCTCCGGAGAATGTCCTAAGATTTCAGGCAATGTCGGGCATTTTGTCCAGATCGGATAAGTCATTCCTGTATTCAGGGGAAATGGTTTCATCGATATCTTGATAAAGATCGGCATGTGGGTTAAGTGCATCTTGCACTAAATTCCTGCCTTGTTCTTTGAAAACTCGGCGGATCATAGAGGAAATTAGAGTTTCGAATTCGACGGTTGTTTGAGGTTGTTGAAATTGGTCTGAAAGGCGTGGTGGATTGGTAGGATCATTTGCAGGATGTTGTTGGAAAACATTAGAAAGGCGTTGATCATTAGTAGCTTCAGGAATTTCGGCGTCGGTAGAACCTGTCGGAATCCTGCGGACCTTGCTCCCGATTAGCATTTGATCTAAGTGATCTTTGCATATTTGGTTTTTAATAATGATAAGTTAATATCTGTATTTGGTTTATTTTAAAATAGGGAATAGATTTTTGTAATTATATTTGTTTAATTTTATGAACAATTTTTTTTTTTTTTTTTTTATAATTAACGCGCCCACAAGGGACTATTTGTTTCCCTTTTAATGTAATACACTGCGCGGGCATTAGGAAGATAGGGAGGGGAGAGATAGGAGGTGTCGATTAACATTGGTTTTGAATGTTTGCAAATTGAAATGGCAAGGGAAAATCTCGCCGGGTAAACCATTCCAAAGTCGTGTTAAAAAAAGGATCCCTATATTTCACGGTACGTCCGAAATTGGGCTCAAGGGTGAACTGATGGGCATTCCTAGCAAGACGAGTATTACGGGCGAAACTTTTAAGGGGAGGAATGCAGCTGGCTACCTCGAGTGAACATTTTTTTATAAAAGAAACGATAAAATAAGGAAAGACATGAAACATTGCGTCGGTGTTCGAGAGGGGCAATTGTTTCAGCGGCAGTTCTATTTCCTGTCAATCTTAACGCTCGATTTTGTATTCTATCAAGCAGGTGAAGCGATGTTTGTGAAGCACCTGCCCACAGGTGGGAGTTATACTCGTGTTTAGGGCGTATAAACGCTTTATAAATTGTAGCCAGATCAGATGAGGAAAAATACTTCTTACACCGATACAGAAAACCTAAGCACTTAGCAGCATTCTTAGCGATTTCAAATATATGGTCGTTCCAACGGAGGTCGTCGTTGACACACATACCGAGTACTGAGAGCTTTTCGGTTTCTTCGATGTAAGTGCCATTCATGGACAATGGCATTGGGGGAATGTTTAGCTTTAACGACAGAAGACAGCATTGAGTTTTCGAAGCATTAAACTCCACACGATTCCTATTACCCCATTTGACAATGCTGTATAAATCGGAGTTTAATGAGCTTGACATACGGCACCGTTGAAATTGTACGTCCGAAGGCGAAGGACGTGAATTATCGAACGAATATGAAAAGCTGAGGGTAGAGTAGTCAGCAAAACAGTTAAGTGGATTAGAAGTAATAGACAGAAGATCATTTATAAAAATGAGGAAAAGAGTCGGAGACAGAACAGAGCCCTGGGGCACACCAGCATTTATTTTATGGGAATCAGACTTGAATCCGTCCAATACAACTTGTATTGAACGGTCCAGAAGATAGCTTCTAATCCAACGAACAAGAGTATTATCGATCCCAAAAACACGCATTTTCGATAAGAGAGCTTCATGCCAAACTCTATCAAATGCCTTGGAGATATCAAGAGCAATAATCTTACTTTCACCAGAGCGATGTAAAGATTTGTTCCACTGTTCGGTTAGATATGCCATCAGATCACCAGTGGAACGGTTGCTGCGGAAGCCATACTGACGGTCATGGAGAAGCTTACGATCTTCGAGATATTCCTTAAGCTGACGATTAATCAGTGTTTCCATGACATTAGAAAGAAGGGATGTCAGTGCTATGGGTCGGTAGGAGGAGGGTGAGGATGGGTCACCTTTCTTAGGGACAGGCTGGACAAATGCTGTTTTCCATCTTCTAGGAAAGATTCCAGAAGAGTAGGAGCGATGGAAAAGCTTACGCAGTGGCAGTGTGGAAGAACACCTCTTCAGAAGAATCGGGGGTATACCATCCGGGCCAGCGGATTTGTGTATATCGAGATCTTTGAGAACTCTTGCTACTGTACGAGTGCGGAAAAAAATCTGTCCCATGGAAAAATTTACATTCTCAAGTACAGGAGGGGCAACGTTGCTATGCGGCAGCGTGGAGCTGGCAGCGAAATGGGCGGCGAGCAAGTTTGCCTTCTCTGAAGAGTAAACAATTGGTTTGTTACTGTCGATGAGCGTTGGAACCGAAGATGTTGAGGAGTTTTTAATATTTTTCACAAATGACCGAAAATTTTTACTGCCTTTGGGACACTGCAGAATTTTTTGCCGTAATTTTTGGTCATGCAAAAATTTGGTTCTTTCAATAACGGAGTTGCATGAGTTTCTTGCTTGTTTGTGCTTTTTCCGATTTTCCTCTGTAGGGTTGGCTTTGTAAGAACGGAAACTTACTTCTTTGAGCCTGATAGCTTCTTTACATTTAGAATTAAACCAAGACTTTTCTTTAGGTTTGATGCTTTTTACTCTGTTAGGAATAAAAGCACGCATCCCTAGAAGAATCACATTTGTGATCATTTCAGCACTGGCATCAATGTCACTATCGAGGAAGCATAGTGACCAGTTAAAGTTTCGGAAAAAAATATTCAGGCCGTCCCAGTTGGCTTTCTCGTATTGCCAAACGGTCCTGGTGGGAAGTTTTTCTTTAACTGGATGGGAGGAGGATGAGAAATTAGCTAAAATGACACAATGGTCTGAAGTGCCAAATGGAGAAGTTACACTAATGGTATATTTATCAGGGTGAGAAGTAAGAAACAAGTCAAGAGTATGGGCGGCTTGCCCAGCAACATCCGGTATACGCGTTGGCACATCGATCAATTGGGTAAGGTGATGTAACCCGGCAAAGAGCTCGACATACCTTCCTTCGGGTGTTGTCTGACCAGAATAGCGGAGCCAATTGGAATTGTGTACATTGAAATCGCCCGCAATAATGATTTCAGTGCGGGGACAAAGGGAAACAATTTTCGAGATAGAATCAGACAGCGCATCAAACACGTTACAAGTCGAATTGCTGTCGAGATTTGGACTCCTGTAAATAAAACAATAATAAATGACATGCTTGCGGACAGTGAATTTGAGCCACAAGAAGTTAAAGTCCGTGTTGGAACATTGCCCATATTGGGGAAGGCTCTGGCAAGCAATATCATTCCTAACATAGACCACGAGACCATGATGGGAAAAGAAAAGAGTAATGGCACCAAGCTATACCCATGTAGAGCAAATTCTGATAAATCCGTATTTACTCCAACCTGGGTTTCACTTAATGCCAAAACAGCTGGCCTGTATTGAACAGTGTAGACGTACAGGTGAAAGAAATTCTTTCTTATACCACGAACATTGGAATACACGACACAAAAATCACTTACCATTTCAAAATACTTACACACAAAACACAATTCTGACTAAGTCGAACCATGCAGTGAAAATCCAAAATTAATCTCTGTAATAAACAAACTGTCTTAGGTGTTATGCCCATAAGACAGCTTGCATACAAAAAATCAATTTAAATATTCAGCACAATAGGACAAACTCAGATGCCCTTATCCATTTACCGCAAGCATACGATGCCTACAGTAGATAAGAAAGAGGGAGTTAAGCTAAGCACAAAGGGTTGGGACAGATAGGAGGATAATTTGATTTGTTATGCAAGTGTGTATTATTATTTTTTTTTTCTTCCACAGCGCGAATGGGCATCTTATCGTCTTCCAACGACACGAGTGGATATTGTTATTTTCTTTACAGCACACGCGAGGGGTTTTTGAAAATTTCTCAAACGAGTGTGTAATATTATTTTTTTTCACTCGCGATAACAATGCGCAATAATTTTTTTTTTTTTTTTGACTTTTGTGTAATTATTTATGCGCGCACCTCGACTTGACGTCCGGCCTTTATGAGCTTAAGATCGACACCAAAAAAAAAATTTATAGTTTTTTTTCTTGTTTACTATTTTGCGTTGGGGTTCTATGTTTTGGCTTTGACGCTGGACTGGATCTGCTTCGGTTTCCTCTACATCTTTAACTTTGTCCTTTCTATATTTTACTTCTTGATTTTATTGCACATGGTGTGCTGGTTTTGATTTGCACTTGCGCATGATTATAAAAGAAAGTATGAGTAAACGCAGTATTAACAGTGTAATGCTCATGATTGATACTCTAGTGTTGTCTTCTTTAAGGGTTTTTATTATCTTTGTGTTGTTTAGTTGTATTTCTTTAATCATTTCGAGTGATAGATGCTCGTTGGTAAGATATGATGAGGCATCTGGTTGGACTATTGCAAGTAATGGGTTAAGGCCAGATATTTCCCTGGATATGTAGGTTTTGTTTATTATTGAGCTATGATGTCGGATGATGAAGGTGCCATTTTAGAAAAGTGTGTTGTTGTGGGTTTGTATGTGCCCAATAAAATTATTTAGGAGTAAGGTGTCTTCTACCTGGGGAACATGATGGCTATTGGTTTTCTTGCAATGTGCTGGTATTCTTATTACGAGGTTTGATATACACTGGTCATCAGATATATCAATTATTTTTCTATTTTTGCATATTGTTATTGTATTAAAAGATTAACATTTGTTTCTTATTCCCAATGTAGAGTTCTAACATGCTAGTATGTTGTTGAAATTAATATCATTTATTATATTGTTTCTTTTTATAGTTTTAATTAATAAGGATTTACATGTTTCTTTTTATGTTATCGGAAAATCTAAAATATAAATTATTGAAGTGCCATTTGATGATATGTTTACTTCAGCAAATTCTTCATCAAGGGTATATTTTCGTTCTCTTAATTATTGGTAATAATTTTCATTTCAATTTGAGGCAAAATGAAGGAGTTTACAATATTAACTTTCGCCCAATTAATGGCGTATTCTAAATTTACAATTTCTTGTTTAATTATATCAAGTTTTGTTTTTATTTTAAGAGCAATATCATTTTCCAAATACATTTTATTATGATCTCTTTCTTTTTTTTTTATTTTATTTGTTACGTTAGTTATCTCGTTAATTTTATCAAAAATATTTTTATTTAGATCTACTTGGTAATCATTATTTGATAATGCATTATTAATTTTGCTTTTTATTAGGTAATTTATTGATTAATGTGTTTAGTAAACCATCACTCCTCACGATAGTTGATGGACTAAGGGACTTTTGGATCATATCATTCTATATGATCACTATAGACTCTATTGAACGGTTGATGTTTTTATAAATATAACCTTCACATATATAAGAAAACAATAAGTTTTTATCAACATGCGATTTATTAAACAACGACATCTCTTTCCAATAAAAACATCGACTTAGTTGAAAATATTGAAGAAAAACAGAAAAAACATGGTGAACTATTTCCGAATAGTATAAGGGGTTTAATTACAGGTCCATCAAATTGTGGCAAAACGGATATTGTGATGAGCTTAATACAACAACCAAATTACTACAGTATTGTACAGCAGTAGTACTGTTATGTTCTATCAGAGCAGTTCAAAGCTGTACCGTGTTTAGTCTGTAGCAGTTGAAAGCAGCTCATCACAGGTTACAGGTAGATGTTCATTATATAAAAAACATACTCTGATCATCAAACTTAATTTAAAACCTTTTCAAAGACTTTTTCAAAGTCTACGAAACTTATTTACAGTCTGTTGCACAAAAGAAAATATAAAACAACTTCATGATACAATAAAATGAAGACTTAACAAAAGAACTAGTTAAGACTACTGATGCTCTACGAAAAATGGTAAGAAGCATTTGAATTTCAATTAAAAGGAACTTTCAAACCGATTATAAAACCTCTTAAAGATCTAGTAGAGCAAATAACTAATAACAAACATTCGAATAAAAAAACAGCAGCATTTTGAGTCTCCAATCAAGAAAAACAAACTCGAATATAAAAATGAAGATGATGATGAATTCTAGACACCCAATATTAACTCCTCTGCTTCATCCAGGGGTGATATAACCCCAAACACTTCCAAAATATTATTTAAAAACAGAACTAGTAGAAGTGATTGGAAGCGACGACGAAGTCTTGTTCGCGATTTTAAAGAACGATTAAATCAACAAAATTTTTGGAGAAATCCCTCAGAAATGTTTAGATTTATTTTTAACTAATTCGAATTCCATTGATGATGTGTATGGAGTGCATCTGAAGAATGGACAGTTACAAATCGGAGATAAATAATGATGAACTAATATTCAAGAAAAACCGAGTATAACCCTTTATACATAGATATAATACAAAGAAATTATAATGCATGCTGATGGTAATGATGATGATACTAATGCAACTACACCGTCGATCGGAAGTGGATTTATGCAGTTATCAAATAAGGAAAAAGACTATATCTTCTGGATAAATCCTAATGAGCTCGTAGATCGACTTAGACTTCTTATTGCTTCACAACGAGCTAGACTCAATAATCACTTTAACGAGATTGTTTCAATTTTCAAAGAATTAAAAGAAACCCACATCGTTCAATAAAAGTATTCCAATAAAATGAGTGTTGATAAGTTTGGACGTTTTTCAAATAGAACTTAGTACAGAGTTAGAATGGGACCTCGTGTAGAGAAAGGGGAGAAGAGAGAACAAGTACCTATATTATATTATTATTATATATATATATATATTAAAAGGAGAACAAGAGTTACAAGTCCCACCTGGTGATGGATTTGACGAAACGCAAAATGGTGATTATGATTTAAACTGGAAACGAATTCATAATATTTAGGATCCGGAAGAAAAAAATGATGCAACTTCAAAGAATTATGTTGATAAAGCATGTAATGATCTAAGAACATACTTTGAAATTGAAATTGAGAAAATCAAAAAAAAACATTTGGTGAGAATGCAAGATAATGAGAAAACAGAAGAAGCAGAAGGAATAAAAAATACATTCAGATTGAACTCAAAAATACCAATGAACAATAAATAAAATATATTCATCTTAAAGAATTCTGTTTGGCCTACATTGTTGTAGTGATTTGTCATTTTGCTCCCAATGTGTAACATAAATTCTGGTTTGATTTTAGACGAACTTTTAAAACTTTATGAAAAATATCAACATATTATACTAGAAGAACATCAAGAGGAGATTATAAGATCCATAAACTTCCTGAGAAATTTTTATAATATATCTTCCAACAAATCTACTAATGGATGTCATTTCAACAATGGCCCATGGTCTTCAAATTTGTGTCAGGATGGACCTGATACATGTGCATGCCTTTTTATTGAAAATAATTTGATAAGAACAAAAAAATTGATGTTATTGTATAAGAGATTAGTATAAAATATAATTAAGAAAACAAACAAGTGACTTTAATTGAAACAAATTTAAATGATAAACTAAGAAAAAAAGGTAAAATACTTATAATTTTAATCATTCATTCATTAAAAGATGAGTAAAAGGAACGTAGTCAATGAACTTCGCAAGTCTGCTAGAAGAAATTTCAAGAAAAGGCGCGTCATTATCAAAGGATTAGATTATTTATGGCAGGCTGATCTGGTTGAAATGGGATTCTATTCACCTGATAATGAAAATTATCTATATCTTCTTACGGTAATCGATTCATTTTCTAAATAAAGCAACTTCTTTTGTTACTGAAGCTATGAAAAATATACTTAGAGAATGACTTATCCCGAAAAATCTACAAACAGATAATGGAAAAGGTTTTTTTAATACAAATTTTCAAAATCTTATGAAACAATACATATCATTAAGCTACATTAAGTGTTCTCAAAGCTTCGATTGTTGAACGATTTAATCGTACCTTAAAAACACTCATGTGGAAGGAATTCAGTGCAAATGGATCATATCGTTGGATTGATATGATAACAACATTAACTAAAATGTACAATAATTCAACATATCGTAAAATAAAAATGAAACCCTCTGTAGTCAATAGCTTAAATGACAAACAATTACTCTCTACAGTATATGATCATATCAAAATTCATATTGTTCCTAAGTTCAAAGTTTAAGATTTAGTCAGAATAAGTAAATATAAACATGTATTTGAAAAAGGATATACACTAAATTGGACAACAGAAATTTTTATAATATCGAAAGTACATACATATTTTGAAAATAAAAAAAATGATTCTGTACATGTTTTATGCAAGAAATATTCATATGGTAAATCTGCTTCAATGTTTTAAAGTCCAACAATTCCACATCAGATTTGTATTCAAGATCCTCTTTCATAAACAGTTCAACATCCCCATTACTCAGTACTCTTTTTGTTGCATATTCATGATAATCATAGGATTTTATGCTTAGGTACGCATATTATAATTACTATCGTATGCACATCTTACTTGTCAAAGCCTTTTCATCATCGAATTCCATTTGAAAATGTCGATAAAAACATCTTTACTTTGAATTGTTCCAGATATTTCAACTTTTTTTTATTTAAAACTTGCCTTAAACTTTCGATTGCTTCGTCAACAGTTATGAAATTATTTGTTAAACTTCTTTCTTTAGAGGTGGTCACAGATCGATTGTAAATATAATTTTGAACTGAAGATGTGTCCCTTTCTGATACACTGGTCGTGTTTAAAGTTTTTACATTCAAGTAGGTTAACAAACGAAATGATAAACCTACTTGTACTGTTTCGTTGTTGGGTAAAATCAGTGAAAAAGAAAATTTATTAGTACTGTTAAGTTGTTGCAAGTTAATATCCAATGGCAAATTTAAGCCAGAAATCAAAGATGGAATGATTGTAAGAAAAGATAAGACTATTAAGCACAACATTTTTTTAAGAAAATTATTCGTCTGAAGCTTCCAATATAGGTCAAGCGGTAGAAATGAACTAACAAATAATCTACTTCGTATATGAAATTAATACTTTAATACTATCAAAATATTCAATTTTTGTGTCTTTTTTATTATACGCTACCCAGTGTGTTCCATTTGAAGAATCAAGATTGATTATTCCACATTCGTTTCTCAAGGTTTTACCTCTAGGTAAATTATCTCGCATAAATACTCCTCGAAAATGTGGCCGTAAATCTTTTGCAAATTTTCTCAAATCCATTTCATTCCGTGTACGATTGGGTAGCGAACTTAAAAGTTTTTTTGCCTGATAATGTAAATATAGTCCGAGTCTTTTTCTATATAGTTTTAGATGTAAACCATTACCAACTGAGATCGATTCTATTTTGATTATGACGTTTTTACTCCTCTAGACTTTTTTTAGCAATACTAATATCGTTGACAGCCTTGGCTATTCCTGCGGCTCCTCCAGATAAAGCTCCAAATGCTGATAGCCTGGCAAAAAGAGGAACAATAAGCGAAATAACACCATCAATGTTGGGTACAGAAATAACTCTGGGTGTATTTATGTTATTTCTGTTGTTATTCTTGAATGCTTTCTTTGCAGATGACAAAGCAACTTTTATAGCTTTTTCGAGGTTATGCGGTTTTTTCCTTTGAAAGATTTTTCCAACATTTTTAATTGTTCTACTAAAGGTGTTGGTTGTTTTAGAATTGGTTTTGTTTTTACTTTTTGAACACCCCATACTTAATTTTAGTTTAGCTTTCATAAGATTAGTAACTAATAAGGCATTTGATTGCTCAGCTAAACTAGCATCTTTCGATATGACTCTTTTCCAAGCTTTTTCAGATAAAATCTTAGCTGCTATATGACGGTCAGAAGTATTTTTTAAAATTTGAATAAGAAATATCGTGTTGTTTGCAGCTTGATCAAGTAAATTAATTCCAGGACCTTCTCTTGCTAATCGTTCTTGGAGTTTTGTTCCAGGCCCACAGTATTGATATCCAGATAGATGTTATTCAAGAGGTAATTTATTGATTAATGTGTTTAATAAACCATCACCCCTCATGATAGTTGATGGACTAAGGGAATTTTTGGAAAAATCTTTCATTTTATATGATCACTATAAGACTCTATTGAACGGTTAACAGCGTTATGATGTTTTTTTTTAAATATAACCTTCACACATATAAGAATATATTTAGATTTTATCAACATGCGATTCATTAAACAACGACATCTTTTACCAATAAAAAATATCGACTTAGTTGAAAATATTGAAGAAAAACAGAAAAAACATGGTGAACTATTTCCGAATAGTATAAGGGGTTTAATTACAGGTCCATCGAACACATCGAGCACATTTACAATGATCATATCAATTTTGATATGATGTTTCAAATATTTCAAAAGGTAGGTGCCAATAATGGTCGCTATAGGAGGGGGTTTGATTGTTTCCTAAAATTAAAAAAAACACTTATTACTACAGTAGTGTATAGCAGTAGTACTGTTATGTTCTATCAGAGCAGTTCGAAGGTGTACCGTGTTCAGTCTGTAGCAGTTAAAAGCAGATCATCACAGGTTACAGGTATATATAAAACATTCTCTGAACATCAAACTTAATTTAAAACCTGTTCAAAGACTTTTTTAAAGTCTACGAAACTTATTTACAGTCTGTTGCACAACAAAATTATAAAACAACATCATGATACAATTAAATGAACATTTAACAAAATAACTAGTTAAGACTACTGATGCTCTATGAAAAATGGTAAGAAGCATTTGAATTTCAATTAAAAGAAACTTTCAAACCGATTATAAAACCTCTTAAAGATCTAGTAGAGCAAATAACTAATAACAAACATTCGAATAAAAAAAACAGCAGCATTTTGAGTCTCCAATCAAGAAAAACAAACTCGAATATAAAATGAAGATGATGATGAATTCTAGACACCCAATATTAACTCCTCTGCTTCATCCAGGGGTGATATAATCCAAAATCTTCCAAAATATTATTTAAAAACAGAACTAGTAGAAGTGATTGGAAGCGACGACGAAGTCTTGTTCACGATTTTAAAGAACGATTAAATCAACAAAATGTTGAAGAAATCCCTCAGAAATTGATGCAATTATCAAATAAGGAAAAAGACTATATGTTCTGGGTAAATCCTAATGAGCTCGTAAATCGACTTAGACTTCTTATTGCTTCACAACGAGCCAGACTCAATAATCACTTTAACGAGATTGTTTCATTTTTTCAAAGAATTAAAAGAAACCCACATCGTTCAATAAAAGTATTCCAATATAATGAGTGTTGATAAGTTTGGACGTTTTTCAAATAGAACTTAGTACAGAGTTTGAATGGGACCTCGTGGAGAGAAAGGGGAGAAAGGAGAACAAGTACCTATAGGATTAAGAGGAGAACAAGAGTTACAAGTCCCACATGGTGATGGATTTGACGAAACGGAAAATGGTGATTATGATTTAAACTGGAAACGAATTCATAATATTTAGGATCCGGAAGAAAACAATGAAGCAACTTCAAAGAATTATGTTGATAAAGCATGTAATGATCTAAGAACATACTTTGAAATTGAAATTGAGAAAATCAAAAAAAACATTTGGTGAGTATGCAAAATAATGAGAAAACAGAAGAAGCAGAAGGAATAAAAAAATACATTCAGATTGAACTCAAAAATACCAATGAACAATAAATAAAATATATTCATCTTAAAGAATTCCGTTTGGCCTACATTGTTGTAGTGATTTGTCATTTTGCTCTCAATGTGTAACATAAATTCTGGTTTGATTTTAGACGAACTTTTAAGACTTTATGAAAAATATCAACATATTATAGTAGAAGAACATCAAGAGGAGATTATAAGATCCATAAACTTCCTGAGAAATTTTTATAATATATCTTCCAACAAATCTACTAATGGATGTCATTTCAACAATGGCCCATGGTCTTCAAATTTGTGTCAGGATGGACCTGATACATGTGCATGCCTTTTTATTGAAAATAATTTGATAAGAACAAAAAAATTGATGTTATTGTATAAGAGATTAGTATTCAATATAATAAAGAAAACAAACAAAATGACTTTAATTGAAACAAATTTAAATGATAAACTAAGAAAAAAAGGTAAAACACTTATAATTTTAATCATTCATTCATTAAAAGATGAGTAAAAGGAACGTAATCAATGAACTTCACAAGTCTGCAAGAAGAAATTTCAAGAAAAGGCGCGTAATTATCAAAGTATTAGATTATTTATGGCAGGCTGATCTGGTTGAAATGGGATTCTATTCACCTGATAATGAAAATTATCGATATCTTCTTACGGTAATCGATTCATTTTCTAAATAAAGCATCTTCTTTTGTTACTGAAGCTATGAAAAATATACTAAGAGAAGGACGTATCCCGAAAATTCTACAAACAGATGATGGAAAAGATTTTTTTAATACAAATTTTCAAAATCTTATGAAACAATATCATATCAATCATTAAGCTACATTAAGTGTTCTCACAGCTTCGATTGTTGAACGATTTAATCGTACCTTAAAAACACTCATGTGGAAGGAATTCAGTGCAAATGGATCATATCGTTGGATTGATATGATAACAACATTAACTAAAATGTACAATAATTCAACACATCGTAAAATAAAAATGAAACCCTCTGTAGTCAATAGTTTAAATGACAAACAATTACTCTCTACAGTATATGATCATGTCAAAATTCATATTGTTCCTAAGTTCAAAGTTTAAGATTTAGCCAGAATAAGTAAATATAAACATGTATTTGAAAAGGGATATACACTAAATTGGACAACAGAAATTTTTATAATATCGAAAGTACATACACACCCTGCTACGTATCTCTTAAAAGATTTTGAAGGTCACCCTGTCAAAGGAGGTTTCTATGAGCTTGAACTAAAAAAACCAAGTTTCCTGATACTTATCTTGTTGAAAAAGTGCTTCAAAAGAGAGAAGAGAAAATATTTGTTAAATGGCTTGGTTTTCGCTCCAAACGCAACTCTTGGATATCTTCTCATTAACTAGTTCATCATAAAAAATAAAAAAAAAATAAACGAATACTATTTTGAAAATAAAAAAAATGTTTCTGTACATGTTTTATGCAAGAAATATTCATATGGTAAATCTGCTTCAATGTTTTAAAGTCCAACAATTCCACATCAGATTTGTATTCAAGATCGTCTTTCATAAACAGTTCAACATCCCCATTACTCAGTACTCTTTTTGTTGCATATTCATGATAATCATAGGATTTTATGCTTAGGTACGCATATTATAATTACTATCGTATGCACATCTTATTTGTCAAAGCCTTTTCATCATCGAATTCCATTTTAAAATGTCGATAAAAACATCTTTTCTTTGAATTGTTCCAGATATTTCAACTTTTTTTAATTAAATCTTGCCTTAAACTTTCGATTGCTTCGTCAACAGTTATGAAATTATTTGTTAAACTTCTTTCTTTAGAGGTGGTCACAGATAGATTGTAAATATAATTTTGAACTGAAGATGTGTCCGTTTCTGATACACTGGTCGTCTTTAAAGTTTTTCCATTCAAGTAGGTTAACAAACGAAATGATAAACCTACTTGTAATGTTTCGTTGTTGGGTAAATTCAGTGAAAAAGAAAATTTATTAGTACTGTTTGGTTGTTGCAAGTTAATATCCAATGGCAAATTTAAGCCAGAAATCAAAGATGGAATGATTGTAAGAAAAGGTAAGACTATTAAGCACAAAATTTTTTTAAGAAAATTATTCGTCTGAAGCTTCCAATATAGGTCAAGCGGTAGAAATGAACTAATAAATAATCTACCTCGTATATGAAATTAATACTTTAATACTATCAAAATATTCGATTTTTGTGTCTTTTTTATTATACGCTACCCAGTGTGTTCCATTTGAGGAATCAAGATTGATTATTCCACATTCGTTTCTCAAGGTTTTACCTCAAGTAAATTATCTCGCATAAATACTTCTCGAAAATGTGGCCGTAAATCTTTTGCAAATTTTCTCAAATCCATTTCATTCCGTGTACGATTGGGTAGCGAACTTAAAAGTTTTTTTGCCTGATAATGTAAATATAGTCCGAGTCCTTTTCTATATAGTTTTAGATGTAAACCATTACCAACTGAGATCGATTCTATTTTTGATTATGACGTTTTTACTCCTCTAGACTTTTTTTAGCAATAATAATATCGTTGACAGCCTTGGTTATTCCTGCGGCTCCTCCAGATAAAGCTCCAAGTGCTGATAGCCTGGCAAAAAGAGAAACAATAAGCGAAATAACACCATCAATGTTGGGTACAGAAATAACTCTGGGTGTCTTTATGTTATTTCTGTTGTTATTCTTGAATGCTTTCTTTGAAGATGACAAAGCAACTTTTATAGCTTTTTCGAGGTTATGCGGTTTTTTCCTTTGAAGGATTTTTCCAACATTTTTAATTGTTCTACTAAAGGTGTTGGTTGTTTTAGAATTGGTTTTGTTTTTACTTTTTGAACACCCCATACTTAATTTTAGTTTAGCTTTCATAAGATAAGTAACTAATAAGGCATTTGATTGCTCAGCTAAACTAGCATCTTTCGATATGACTCTTTTCCAAGCTTTTTCAGATAAAATCTTAGCTGCTATATGACGGCCAGAAGTATTTTTTAAAATTTGAATAAGAAATATCGTGTTGTTTGCAGCTTGATCAAGTAAATTAATTTCAGGATCTTCTCTTGCTAATCGTTCTTGGAGTTTTGTTCCAGGCCCACAGTATTGATATCCAGATAGATGTTATTCAAGAGGTAATTTATTGATTAATGTGTTTAATAAACCATCACCCCTCATGATAGTTGATGGACTAAGGGAATTTTTGGAAAAATCTTTCATTTTATATGATCACTATAAGACTCTATTGAACGGTTAACAGCGTTATGATGTTTTTTTTAAATATAACCTTCACACATATAAGAATATATTTAGATTTTATCAACATGCGATTCATTAAACAACGACATCTTTTACCAATAAAAAATATCGACTTAGTTGAAAATATTGAAGAAAAACAGAAAAAACATGGTGAACTATTTCCGAATAGTATAAGGGGTTTAATTACAGGTCCATCGAACACATCGAGCACATTTACAATGATCATATCAATTTTGATATGATGTTTCAAATATTTCAAAAGGTAGGTGCCAATAATGGTCGCTATAGGAGGGGGTTTGATTGTTTCCTAAAATTAAAAAAACACTTATTACTACAGTAGTGTACAGCAGTAGTACTGTTATGTTCTATCAGAGCAGTTCGAAGGTGTACCGTGTTCAGTCTGTAGCAGTTAAAAGCAGATCATCACAGGTTACAGGTATATAAAAAACATTCTCTGAACATCAAGCTTAATTTAAAACCTGTTCAAAGACTTTTTTAAAGTCTACGAAACTTATTTACAGTCTGTTGCACAACAAAATTATAAAACAACATCATGATACAATTAAATGAACATTTAACAAAATAACTAGTTAAGACTACTGATGCTCTATGAAAAATGGTAAGAAGCATTTGAATTTCAATTAAAAGAAACTTTCAAACCGATTATAAAACCTCTTAAAGATCTAGTAGAGCAAATAACTAATAACAAACATTCGAATAAAAAAAACAGCAGCATTTTGAGTCTCCAATCAAGAAAAACAAACTCGAATACAAAATGAAGATGATGATGAATTCTAGACACCCAATATTAACTCCTCTGCTTCATCCAGGGGTGATATAATCCAAAATCTTCCAAAATATTATTTAAAAACAGAACTAGTAGAAGTGATTGGAAGCGACGACGAAGTCTTGTTCACGATTTTAAAGAACGATTAAATCAACAAAATGTTGAAGAAATCCTTCAGAAATTGATGCAATTATCAAATAAGGAAAAAGAGTATATCTTCTGGATAAATCCTAATGAGCTCGTAGATCGACTTAGACTTCTTATTGCTTCACAACGAGCCAGACTCAATTACCACTTTAACGAGATTGTTTCAATTTTCAAAGAATTAAAAGAAACCCACATCGTTCAATAAAAGTATTCCAATAAAATGAGTGTTGATAAGTTGGGACGTTTTTCAAATAGAACTTAGTACAGAGTTTGAATGGGACCTCGTGTAGAGAAAGGGGAGAAGAGAGAACAAGTACCTATATAATTAAAAGGAGAACAAGAGTTAAAAGTCCCACCTGGTGATGGATTTGACGAAACGGAAAATGGTGATTATGATTTAAACTGGAAACGAATTCATAATATTTAGGATCCGGAAGAAAACAATGAAGCAACTTCAAAGAATTATGTTGATAAAGCATGTAATGATCTAAGAACATACTTTGAAATTGAAATTGAGAAAATCAAAAAAAACATTTGGTGAGTATGCAAAATAATGAGAAAACAGAAGAAGCAGAAGGAATTAAAAAATACATTCAGATTGAACTCAAAAATACCAATGAACAATAAATAAAATATATTCATCTTAAAGAATTCCGTTTGGCCTACATTGTTGTAGTGATTTGTCATTTTGCTCTCAATGTGTAACATAAATTCTGGTTTGATTTTAGACGAACTTTTAAGACTTTATGAAAAATATCAACATATTATAGTAGAAGAACATCAAGAGGAGATTATAAGATCCATAAACTTCCTGAGAAATTTTTATAATATATCTTCCAACAAATCTATAAATGGATGTCATTTCAACAATGGCCCATGGTCTTCAAATTTGTGTCAGGATGGACCTGATACATGTGCATGCCTTTTTATTGAAAATAATTTGATAAGAACAAAAAAATTGATGTTATTGTATAAGAGATTAGTATTCAATATAATAAAGAAAACAAACAAAATGACTTTAATTGAAACAAATTTAAATGATAAACTAAGAAAAAAAGGTAAAACACTTATAATAATAATCATTCATTCATTAAAAGATGAGTAAAAGGAACGTAATCAATGAACTTCACAAGTCTGCAAGAAGAAATTTCAAGAAAAGGCGCGTAATTATCAAAGTATTAGATTATTTATGGCAGGCTGATCTGGTTGAAATGGGATTCTATTCACCTGATAATGAAAATTATCGATATCTTCTTACGGTAATCGATTCATTTTCTAAATAAAGCATCTTCTTTTGTTACTGAAGCTATGAAAAATATACTAAGAGAAGGACGTATCCCGAAAATTCTACAAACAGATGATGGAAAAGATTTTTTTAATACAAATTTTCAAAATCTTATGAAACAATATCATATCAATCATTAAGCTACATTAAGTGTTCTCAAAGCTTCGATTGTTGAACGATTTAATCGTACCTTAAAAACAATCATGCGGAAGGAATTCAGTGCAAATGGATCATATCGTTGGATTGATATGATAACAACATTAACTAAAATGTACAATAATTCAACACATCGTAAAATAAAAATGAAACCCTCTGTAGTCAATAGTTTAAATGACAAACAATTACTCTCTACAGTATATGATCATGTCAAAATTCATATTGTTCCTAAGTTCAAAGTTTAAGATTTAGTCAGAGTAAGTAAATATAAACATGTATTTGAAAAGGGATATACACAAAATTGGACAACAGAAATTTTTATAATATCGAAAGTACATACACACCCTGCTACGTATCTCTTAAAAGATTTTGTAGGTCACCCTGTCAAAGGAGTTTTCTATGAGCTTGAACTAAAAAAAAGAAGTTTCCTGATACTTATCTTGTTGAAAAAGTGCTTCAAAAGAGAAAAGAGAAAATATTTGTTAAATGGCTTGGTTTTCGCTCCAAACGCAACTCTTGGATATCTTCTCATCAACTAGTTCATCATACAAAATAAAAAAAACGAATACTATTTTGAAAATAAAAAAAATGTTTCTGTACATGTTTTATGCAATATTCATATGGTAAATCTGCTTCAATGTTTTAAAGTCCAACAATTCCACATCAGATTTGTATTCAAGATCGTCTTTCATAAACAGTTCAACATCCCCATTAGTCAGTACTCTTTTTGTTGCATATTCATGATAATCATAGGATTTTATGCTTAGGTACGCATATTATAATTACTATCGTATGCACATCTTATTTGTCAAAGCCTTTTCATCATCGAATTCCATTTTAAAATGTCGATAAAAACATCTTTACTTTGAATTGTTCCAGATATTTCAACTTTTTTTAATTAAATCTTGCCTTAAACTTTCGATTGCTTCGTCAACAGTTATGAAATTATTTGTTAAACTTCTTTCTTTTGAGGTGGTCACAGATAGATTGTAAATATAATTTTGAACTGAAGATGTGTCCGTTTCTGATACACTGGTCGTGTTTAAAGTTTTTCCATTCAAGTAGGTTAACAAACGAAATGATAAACCTACTTGTACTGTTTCGTTGTTGGGTAAATTCAGTAAAAAAGAAAATTTATTAGTACTGTTTGGTTGTTGCAAGTTAATATCCAATGGCAAATTTAAGCCAGAAATCAAAGATGGAATGATTGTAAGAAAAGGTAAGACTATTAAGCACAACATTTATTTAAGAAAATTATTCGTCTGAAGCTTCCAATATAGGTCAAGCGGTAGAAATGAACTAACAAATAATCTACTTCGTATATGAAATTAATACTTTAATACTATCAAAATATTCAATTTTTGTGTCTTTTTTATTATACGCTACCCAGTGTGTTCCATTTGAAGAATCAAGATTGATTATTCCACATTCGTTTCTCAAGGTTTTACCTCTAGGTAAATTATCTCGCATAAATACTCCTCGAAAATGTGGCCGTAAATCTTTTGCAATTTTCTCAAATCCATTTCATTCCGTGCACGATTGAGTAGCGAACTTAAAAGTTTTTTTGCCTGATAATGTAAATATAGTCCGAGTCCTTTGCTATATAGTTTTAGATGTAAACCATTACCAACTGAGATCGATTCTATTTTTGATTATGACGTTTTTACTCCTCTAGACTTTTTTAAGCAATACTAATTTCGTTGACAGCCTTGGCTATTCCTGCGGCTCCTCCAGATAAAGCTCCAAGTGCTGATAGTCTGGCAAAAAGAGGAACAATAAGCGAAATAACACCATCAATGTTGGGTACAGAAATAACTCTGGGTGTCTTTATGTTATTTCTGTTGTTATTCTTGAATGCTTTCTTTGAAGATGACAAAGCAACTTTTATAGCTTTTTCGAGGTTATGCGGTTTTTTCCTTTGAAGGATTTTTCCAACATTTTTAATTGTTCTACTAAAGGTGTTGGTTGTTTTAGAATTGGTTTTGTTTTTACTTTTTGAACACCCCATACTTAATTTTAGTTTAGCTTTCATAAGATAAGTAACTAATAAGGCATTTGATTGCTCAGCTAAACTAGCATCTTTCGATATGACTCTTTTCCAAGCTTTTTCAGATAAAATCTTAGCTGCTATATGACGGCCAGAAGTATTTTTTTAAATTTGAATAAGAAATATCGTGTTGTTTGCAGCTTGATCAAGTAAATTAATTCCAGGATCTTCTCTTGCTAATCGTTCTTGGAGTTTTGTTCCAGGCCTACAATATTGATATCCAGATAGATGTTATTCAAGAGGTAATTTATTGATTAATGTGTCTAATAAACCATCGCCCCTCATGATAGTTGATGGACTAAGGGAATTTTTGGAAAAATCTTTCATTTTATATGATCACTATAAGACTCTGTTGAACGGTTAACAGCGTTATGATGTTTTTTTAAATATAACCTTCACACATATAAGAATATATTTAGATTTTATCAACATGCGATTCATTAAACAACGACATCTTTTACCAATAAAAAATATCGACTTAGTTGAAAATATTGAAGAAAAACAGAAAAAACATGGTGAACTATTTCCGAATAGTATAAGGGGTTTAATTACAGGTCCATCGAACACATCGAGCACATTTACAATGATCATATCAATTTTGATATGATGTTTCAAATATTTCAAAAGGTAGACGCCAATAATGGTCGCTATAGGAGGGGGTTTGATTGTTTCCTAAAATTAAAAAACACTTATTACTACAGTAGTGTACAGCAGTAGTACTGTTATGTTCTATCAGAGCAGTTCGAAGGTGTACCGTGTTCAGTCTGTAGCAGTTAAAAGCAGATCATCACAGGTTACAGGTATATAAAAAACATTCCCTGATCATCAAACTTAATTTAAAACCTGTTCAAAGACTTTTTTAAAGTCTACGAAACTTATTTACAGTCTGTTGCACAAAAAAATTATAAAACAACATCATGATACAATTAAATGAACATTTAACAAAATAACTAGTTAAGACTACTGATGCTCTATGAAAAATGGTAAGAGGCATTTCAATTTCAATTAAAAGAAACTTTCAAACCGATTATAAAACCTCTTAAAGATCTAGTAGAGCAAATAACTAATAACAAACATTCGAATAAAAAAAACAGTAGCATTTTGAGTCTCCAATTAAGAAAAACAAACTCGAATATAAAAATGAAGATGATGATGAATTCTAGACACCCATTATTAACTCCTCTGCTTCATCCAGGGGTGATATAACCCAAAAACTTACAAAATATTATTTAAAAACAGAACTAGTAGAAGTGATTGGAAGCGATGAAGAAGTCTTCTTCACGATCTTAAAGAACGATTAAATCAACAAAATGTTGAAGAAATCCCTCAGAAATTGATGCAATTATCAAATAAGGAAAAAGACTATATGTTCTGGGTAAATCCTAATGAGCTCGTAGATCGACTTAGACTTCTTATTCCTTCACAACGAGCCAGACTCAATTACCACTTTAACGAGATTGTTTCAATTTTCAAAGAATTAAAAGAAACCCACATCGTTCAATAAAAGTATTCCAATAAAATGAGTGTTGATAAGTTTGGACGTTTTTCAAGTAGAACTTAGTACAGAGTTAGAATGGGACCTCGTGGAGAGAAAGGGGAGAAGGGAGAACAAGTACCTATAGGATTAAAAGGAGAACAAGAGTTACAAGTCCCACATGGTGATGGATTTGACGAAACGGAAAATGGTGATTATGATTTAAACTGGAAACGAATTCATAATATTTAGGATCCGGAAGAAAACAATGAAGCAACTTCAAAGAATTATGTTGATAAAGCATGTAATGATTTAAGAACATACTTTGAAATTGAAATTGAGAAAATAAAAAAAAAACATATGGTGAGTATGCAAAATAATGAGAAAACAGAAGAAGCAGAAGGAATAAAAAAATACATTCAGATTGAACTCAAAAATACCAGTGAACAATAAATAAAATATATTCATCTTAAAGAACTCAGTTTGGACTTTTTTTTTATAATTTACACGCGCGAAAGGGGTTTGAGTGTATCTTTAAAATGTTTAAACACCGCACGAGCATTAAGGAAATGAGGAGGGATAAAAGAGGAGATACCGATGCACATTAGTTTTAAAGTTCTGCATATCAAAATGGGAGGGAAAAACAGAGCCTGGCAAAGCATTCCACATTCGTGTTGTCCGACTAAAGAAAGAGTCTCTATACTTAACAGTACGTCCGAAGTTGGGTATACTGATGGGCATTCCTAGCAGTTCGAGTATTACGGTTGAATCGTTTCAGGGGAGGAATGCTATTTCGGGCTATTTCGCTAGAGCATTGTTTTTAAAAATAACGATAAAATAACGAAAGGCAAGAAACATTAGGGCAGTGCCCAAGAGATGTAAACGTTTCTGTTATTGTTCGGTCGCCTATCATTTTCAAAGCTCTTTTTTGAAATTTATCTAGAAAACTCAAGTGGGTTATAGGAGCACCTGCCCAAATATGGGAATTATACTCGAGTTTCGGTCGAATGTAGGCTTTATATACTGTAGCCGGATCAGACGGGGTGAAGAACTTCTTGCATCTTCGAAGGAAACCTAAACACCTCGCAGCATTCTTGGCGATGTCAAATATGTGGTCATTCCACAGAAGGTGGTCTGTAATACACATACCGAGAACTGAGAGGTGTTCTGTTTCTTCAATGCAAGTGCGGCTCATGGATAGTGGCATTGGAGGTATGTTTTGCTTTAACGACAAAAGATAACATTGAATTTTGGAAGCATTAAATTCTACGCGATTTCTTATTCCCCATTGTAGTTTTTCCATTCAAGTAGGTTAACGAACGAAATTATAAACCTACTTTTACTGTTTTGTTGTTGGGTAAATTCAGTGAAAAAGAAAATTTATTAGTACTGTTTGGTTGTTGCTAGTTAATATCCAATGGCAAATGTAAGCCAGAAATAAAAGTTGGAATTATTGTCATAAAAGATAAGACTATTAAGCACAACATTTTTTTAAGAAAATTATTTGTCTGAAGCTTCCAATATAGGTCAAGCGGTAGAAATGAACTAGTAAATAATCTACCTCGTATCTATATGAAATTAATAGTTTTTGCGTTTTATATATATATGTATTTTCTTTGTCTTTAACCTTTTAAAGAAACGTGTGATTGAATTTTGTGAGATCTTCCTTGTCCCTCTTTTATCATCTTCTCCGATTTACCAAGTATTTCAACTTCACAATAAAAACACAACCTTTGCCTAATACCATTGCCTAATACCATCCATAGTTATTTATAAAAACAATTTTTATCAACTAGCCCGATTAAAAAAAAAACAAAAATTTCACTTCAAAACTAAAACCGAAAAATATATTCCACACTAAATATACAAACCAACGGCACGTGGCATGCAGCACGCGTCACAACCCTATACCAACCATAACATTAAATAAAAACAGTTCTTATCAACTAACCACATGAAAAAAATAACAAAAATGTATGTCAAACTAAAACACCCAGAACATATTCATCATCTCCTTATCACCTCTCTCGCCACAAAATCACTCATTAAATATACAAAACAATCAATCATAACCTCAATTCTAGGTCTGGGTTGACCTTAAGCTCGCCATGGCCGGACGTAAGAGGTGCGCGCACAAATAAACGAAAATAAAAAAGTAAAAAAAAAATTATTTGCGCATTATTGTCGCGAGTGTTTAAAAAAAAAGTAATATATACTCTTTTGAGAAAATGAAAAAATACCCCTTACGTGTGTTGTCAAGAATAAAAAAATACCCACTCGCGTCGTTGGAAGTCAGATAAATATACCCTTTCCCGCTATGAAAAAAATATATATACTCGCCCGCAAATACATCCTTTCTTATCTGTCCTATGATCTCTGTGCTTAACTGCCAACGCGTATACCGGCAAAGGTTCTGGCGGTTTCTTGCGATTGCACCTTTCCGATGTCATACTTCCTTACAGTATTACTCCGTTGTCGTGGAGTTCGGGTTGTTCGCATTCTTACCTTTTCTGCAACAAGGTAGTGATCCGAGTCAATGTTAGCTGCTCGGAAGGTGGGAACATCCAAGATACTGGAGACGTGTCTTGCATCGATCGCAACGTGATCAATCGGATTGACGGTTCTTTGATCTGAGTGTCGTCAAGTCCTTTGTGTATATCGAGATGAGCAAATCGTGTCCTTGCAATGGTGACGTTATGTGCCGCTGCGAAGTCAATTAGACTAAGTCCGTTTTCAGACGTAGTGTCGTGTAGGCTATGTTTTCCGACAGTTCTACCCAAGATTTAGGCCCAGGTTCGTACCGAACTGTAGCGCCACCTAAGTAAGTCTACCCAAGATTTCCTCTTTACCTATTTAGCCATTAAAATCGCCTAGTACGATCTTAACGTAGTATTTAGGCATTGCTCATAGGTTTTGTCGAGGAGCTCATAGAAGTCATCCTTGGTGGCGTCATCTTTGTCCTCTGTGGGGGCATGAGCGCATATTAGGCTAAGGTTGGCGAATTTAGCCTTGTTACGGATTGGCACAAGTCGCTCACTTACGTGTCAAAAGCCCAAGGCTTCTTCAATAAGTCTACCGCTTATGACCAATCCGCAGCCAAATAAACGCTGTGGTCTTCTTCCACAATCACCGTAGAACACGTCACAGTTTTTCATCCTCCTTTTGCCTGGCCCATTCCATCGCACTTCCTGGATGGCAGTAATTCCTGCTCTGTAGCAGTGTAGGGCCGCTTGTAGTTTGGCTGCACGTGATCTGTTAAGACTTCTTACATTCCACGTGCAGATCCGAAGGCCGTTGTCCTTAATTCGTTTTTCCGGGTCGTCAACAGTAAATCCGTCCTTTTCCGAGGCTATTGGTCGCTTCGCAACTTTTTCTTTTTTCCATGGCAGGGTTGTTAACTCCACGCACAACCCCCAACCTGAAGGGCCAGGTCCTTTGTTGGATTCCTTGGACAAACGGAACCGGAGAATCCGGAGCCAGTTACCCACTTCGGGGATATGAGCGCTGCCGTTGGCCCATAAAGGGTTCATCCGCCACCAGCTCTATTTCAATGCCCTGACTTGCATTGATTTTTGCCAATGACCTTATCTCCAAATACGTCGAAGCAGCTTATTAGGGCGTCTGCTTCGTTGACTGTTGACGCTACCGTTGGTCCAATTGGTTGGGCTCATCCGCCGTACGTCCTCTTTCTGAGGGGCTCGTGCAAGACTTCTGCGAATCGATCAGAACAGTCATTAAAGCAGAGCATTATGTTGCAATTTTTCTGTGTTCAACACTCGCGCTTATAAGTTTAGCAGGAATGTCCGGATGGGACAGACCAGTACCCGGTGGTTACCGCGGGGAGGTAAAATAATCACAATTGATGTGTACGAGAAAGTTGCAGCAGCTGTGCATCACCAGTTTGATGCCTTTCAGTGCCTACCCTATTCATACAGCACCCAACCACCACCCTGCGGCACACCAGCATATAATTTGAGGGAATCATACTTGAACCCGTCCAGTACATTGCATCCGTCCAAGTTGTATTGAGCGTTCCAGAAGATAGCTTCTAATCCAACGGACAAGAGTATCATCGATCCCAAAAGCACGCATTTTCGATAAGAGAGCTTCATGCCAAACTCTATCAAATGCCTTGGAGATATCAAGAACAATAATCATACTTTCACCAAAGCGATGTTAAGATTTGAGATATGCCGAACACACAGTAGAACGGTTGCTGCGGAAGCCATATTGACGGTCATGGAGAAGCTTTCAATCTTCGAGATATTCCTTAAGCTGACAGTTAATCAGCGTTTCCATGACCTTAGAAATAAGATATGTTAGTGCTATGGGTCGGTAGGAGGAGGGGACGATGGGTAACCTTACTTAGGGACAGGCTGGACAAATGCTGTTTTCCATCTCCTAGGAAAGATTTCAGAAGTGTAGAAGATGGAAAAGCTTACGCAGTGGCTTTGCCAATGTGGAAGAATACCTCTTCAGAAGAATCGAGGGTATAACATCTGGGCCAGCGGATTTAAGTATATCGAGATATTTGAGTCCTGTTGCTACTGTACGAGTGCGGAAAAAAATCTGTCCCATGGAAAAATTTACATTCTCAAGTACAGGAAGGGCAACGTTGCTGTGAGGCGGCGTAGAGCTGGCAGCGAAATGGGCGGCGAGCAGGTTTGCCTTCTCTGAAGAGTAAACAATTGGTTTGTTATTGTCGATGAGTGTTAGAACCGAAGATGTTGAGGATTTTTTAATATTTTTTACAAATGACTAACAATTTTTACTGCCTTTGGAACATTGCAGAATTTTTTGCCGTAATTTTTGATCATACAAAAAATTGGTTCTTTCAATAACGGAGTTGCATGAGTTCCTTGCTTGTTTGTTTTTTTTCCGATTTTCCTCTGTAGGGTTGGCTTTGTAAGATTGGAAACTTACTTCTTTGAGCCTGATAGCTTCTTTACACTCAGAGTTAAACCAGGACTTATCTTTAGGCGTGATGCTTCTTACTTTGTTAGGAATAAAAGCACGCATCCCTAGAAGAATCTCATTTGTGATCATTTCAGTGCTGGCATCAATGTCACTATCGAGGAAGCATAGTGACCAGTTAAAGTTTCGGAAAAAAATATTCAGGCCGTCCCAGTTGGCTTTCTCGTATTGCCAAACGGTCCTGGTGGGAAGTTTTTCTTTAACTGGATGGGTGAAGGATGAGAAATTAGCTGAAATGACACAATGGTCCGAAGTGCCAAATGGAGAAGTTACACTAATGGTATATTCATCAGGGTGAGAAGTAAGAAACAAGTCAAGAGTATGAGCGGCTTGCCCAGTAACATCCGGTATACGCGTTGGCAGTTAAGCACAGAGGTCATAGGACAGATAAGAAAGGATGTATTTGCGGGCGAGTGTGTATTAATTTTTTTCATAGCGCGAAAGGGTATATTTATCTGCCTTCCAACGAAGCGAGTGAGTATTATTTTATTTTATATATAATATATGTATTTTTATTGTCTTTAACCTTTTTAAGAAACGTGTGATTGAATTTTGTAAGATCTTCTTTGTCCCTCTTTTATCATCTTCACCGATTTACCAAGTATTTGTATATATATATATATATATATATATATATATATACATATATATATGTATTTTCTTTGTCTTTAACCTTTTTAAGAAACGTGTGATTGAATTTTGTGAGATCTTCTTTGCTTTTATTCCTAACAAAGTAAAAAGCATCACGCCTAAAGAAAAGTCCTGGTTTAACTCTGAGTGTAAAGAAGTTATCAGGCTCAAAGAAGTAAGTTTCCAATCTTACAAAGCCAACCCTACAGAGGAAAATCGGAAAAAACACAAAGAAGCAAGGAACTCATGCAACTCCGTTATTGAAAGAACCAATTTTTTGTATGACCAAAAATTACGGCAAAAAATCCTGCAATGTTCAAAGGCAGTGAAAATTGTTAGTCATTTGTAAGAAATATTAAAAAATCCTCAACATCTTCGGTTCTAACACTCATCGACAATAACAAACCAATTGTTTACTCTTCAGAGAAGGCAAACCTGCTCGCCGCCCATTTCGCTGTCAGCTTTACGCCGCCTCACAGCAACGTTGCTCTTCCTGTACTTGAGAACGTAAATTTTTCCATGGGACAGATTTTTGTCCGCCCTCGTACAGTAGCAACAGGACTCAAATATCTCGATATACTCAAATCCGCTGGCCCAGATGTTATACCCTCGATTCTTCTGAAGAGGTATTCTTCCACATTGACAAAGCCAATGCGTAAGCTTTTCCATCTTCTACTTTTCTGAAATCTTTCCTAGGAGATGGAAAACAGCATTTGTCCAGCCTGTCCCTAAGAAAGGTTACCCATCGTCCCCTCCTCCTACCGACCCATAGCACTAACATCTCTTATGTCTGAGGTCATGGAAACGCTGTTTAACTGTCAGCTTAAGGAATGTCTCGAAGATCGAAAGCTTCTCCATGACCGTCAATATGGCTTCCGCAGCAACCTTTCTACTGGTGTTTTGATGGCATATCTCACCGAACAGTGGAACAAATCTTAACATCGCTTTGGTGAAAGTCAGATTATTACTCTTGATATCTCCAAGGCATTTGATAGAGTTTGGCATGAAGCTCTCTTATCGAAAATGCGTGCTTTTGGGATCGATGATACTCTTGTCCGTTAGATTAGAAGCTATCTTCTGGAACGCTTAATACAACTTGGACGGATACAATGTACTGGACGGGTTCAAGTATGATTCCCACAAATTAAATGCTGGTGTGCCCCAGGGTGGTGGTGGCTGCTTCGACGTATTTGGAGATAAGGTCATTGGGAAAATTCAATGCAAATCAGAGCATTGAAATAAAGATGGTGGCGGATGAACCCTTAATGGGCCAACGGCAGCGCTCATATTCCCAAAGTGGGTTACTGACTCCGGATTCTCCGGTTCCGTTTGTTCAAGGAATCCAACAAAGGACCTGGGCCTACAGGATGGGGGTTGTGCGTGGGGTTAACAACCTTGCCACGGAAAAAAAGAAAAAGTTGCGAAGCGACCAATAGCTTCGGAAAAGGACGGATTTACTGTTGACGACCCGGAAAAACGAATTAAGGACAACGACCTTCGGATCTGCACGTGGAATGTAAGAACTCTTAACAGATCACGTGCAGCCAAACAACAAGCGGAGGCTTGTTACTGCCATCCAGGAAGTGCGATGGAATGGGCCAGCAAAAGGAGGATGAAATACTGCGACGTGAACTACGGTAATTGTGGAAGAAGACCACAGCGTTTATTTGGGTGTGGATTCGTCATTAGCGGTAGACTTAGGCAAGAAGTCTCGGGCTTTGGACACGTAAGTGAGCGACTTGTAGTGGGACAATTTTTCAAGTCTGTGCAATTGCTAGCATACGCTGATGACATAGACAGCATTGGCAGAACTCGACGAGCAGTCACTGGAACGTTTGCTAGCATTGAAGCTGAAGCGGCTTAGTTAGGACTAGCAGTCAATGAGCAAAAAACGAAGTACCTGCTGTCCACAAAAAGGGACACACAACACCGGCTGATTGAACATAACATCACAATAGACAGGTACAACTTTGAGGTAGTTAGGGACTTTGTGTACCTTGGATCCGCTATAACATCTGACAACATCTCGTCAGAAATAAATCGAAGAATAACTCTTGCCAATCGCTGTTTCTATGGGCTAGGAAGGCAATTGAGTAGCAAAGCCCTCTCTCGAAAGACAAAGGAGACTCTGTATAAGGCCCTTATCATCCCAGTCCTGCTTTGTAGCGCCGAGGCATGGACTCTATCTAAAACGGATGAAGATATCCTTAGTCGTTTTGAGCGTAAGATTCTTCGGAGGCCCTATCTGGGTTAACGCGCTTTGGAGGAGAATGTTCAACCAAGAAATATACGAGCTGTAAAGCGACATTGACCTGGTCAAAAAAATACGCATAATACGAACTGTAGCGCCCCCTAAGTAAGTAAGTAAGTGCCCCAGGGCTCCGTTCTGTCTCCGATTCTTTTCCTCATTTTTATAAATGATGTCTGTCTGTTACTTCTAATCCACTTTACTGTTTTGCTGATGACTCTACCGTCAGCTTTTCATATTCGGTCGATAATTCACGTCCTTCGCCTTCGTACGTACAGTTGAAACGGTACCGTATGTCAAGCTCATTAAACTCCGATTTATACAGCATTGTCAAATGGAGTAGTCAGTTGAGTGTCGTGGGGTTGACACACTTTTGAGTAAAATCTTATTACATATATACTAATAAATCTGAAATTTTGTTATAATTCTTTGCCGTATTAAATTTATTGAACACTTGAAAAATTCCGTGTTTATGTAATAAGAGAGTCGATCGCAGCCAACCTTAAATTTTTTGTAATTCTTGTAATGAATTATTTCACTTAAAATGTGTAGAACTTAAACAAGTGATGTATCATATATGGAAAAAAATAATATTCGATACCGTTGCCCTTCTTTTGCAATTCAACACAGGCAGAAATCTCTTCGCTCTCCCTCGATAGCCCTACTCGCTACTGATATGAGTCTTAACCATTCCAAACAGCCAACTCTGCCATCATCATCTGAGCGCATCATATCCAAAACTCAAACACTACCACTGCATATTTCAGTTGATATCAACAACCACACACAAGCTACTTCTGTATTTTGTCTCTCTTCTTTGCCACCTTCCACAAGCCAGTCTAACAATGTTATTGATTGCAGTGGCCCAAATAAAATACCTTTGGACGATTTTCTGCTGCCTAACAACAACACCAAGCATAACAATTATCCCACAAACTCCACTGATGCCCCTGTCGTCACGTTGGAGATTTTGTATAAGGAAATAATAGCTCTAAGGCAAACGAACAACAACATAAGCAGCGAATTAGCTTCATTAAGAGAAATTAATTCCAACGCTCTTGCACAGATAAGTAGTTTGATGGGTGAAAATGCTGCCCTGTCGCTTAAAGTTAAGAAATTGCAACAGATCACTAACACTTTGCAACAAAAAAACTTTAGGCAAGTGCATTGATATTGTGGGTGTTCCAAATGTTGATAAGCAGAATGCTTTGAGTACTACTGCGAAGATTTTGACAGTTGGTCTGAATGAAAATGTTTCTTCAGATGATATTGAATCATGTTTTGTTAAAATTATTCGAACCAAGCCACCAAACAATGAAACGTCGAAGTCTCTGAACATCTTATGTGTTAAATTAAAAAAAAAAGGAATGTAAGCGTAGTTTTAATCAAAAAGCGAACATGCAACTTACATCTGCTCTATGCGGTGATCATCGCGAAAGGCGTCCTATATATATTAATGAAAGTCTTTCTATGTTTAATAGGATTCTTTTCAAAAGAGCCAGAAAGGTTAAAATGAAAAAAAAAATATATGTTTTTATCGATAAAAAATGGGAAAATTTGTATGAAGAGAAAAGAAGGAGATAATATTGCTAAAATTGTATGTTTTGAGGATCTTGATAATTTATCATAAATATTTTATTTTACTATCAATGGTCAATGTAAATAACAGCTGTATAGAAAATCCTCATCTTAAATTCATAAATTCTCCTATTTACAATTTTGAAATAGATTTTTGTAAAAGTGTTTTTCATTGTGATACGCTTAAAAATAATTTCTCTGTTATTCAACAAAACATACAAAGCCTTCGTTCAAATTTTGATTTGCTTGTGGCGCAGTTAGATTCATTTAAAAACAAACCTGATTTAATTTTTCTCACTGAAATTTGGATATTCGACTATGAAAAAGAATTTTTTTGTTTACCTGGTTATAAATTTTACGCTAATTTCAACAATTCATATGCTGCTGGTGTAGTTGCTGTATTCGTTAATGAAGATTTGAACTGTGAGTATTATTCCATATCTCTTGAGTGCTCTGATTTTTTTAAAAATTTTCTATACAGTAAATTCGAAAAAAATAGTCTTTTAGTGCTTTTACAGATTCGATTTTAGAAGTAAGGATGCTTTTACACAGGAGTTGTCTTCTCTCCTTCTCGCTGGAAACTGTGGTAATTTGTTTATCGTTTGTGATATTAACATAAACTTACTAAGTGAATGTAATGACACCATAAACTATAAATCTGTTATGTCTTCCAATGGGTTAGAATCCTTCATTAACAAACCAACTCGAATTTCTGGCTCGTCCAAATCTTGTATTGATCATATCTATGTAAGGATGGACCGATCTAATGAGTTATCTTTGTTTAGTTCCATAGCTGATTTGAAAATATCTGATAATTTTATGACATGTCTCATCTTTGAGGACAACATAAATAAGCCAGCCAGCACATAAAGATATCCCTTACGTACCTAATGATAAAATCAATATAAATAAATTGAATGAGTTCCTACTTCTAGAAAATTGGCTTGAAGTGTTTTATGAGGATGATCCCTCTGCAGCCTTTAATCAGTTTCTCCATATTCTGAACTTTTATATTAATAAGTGTTCTGAAAGGACATCCAGTAGACATTCCAAACTAAAAAGACTGAAACCATGGATAACGTTTGATCTCGTTAAAAGGATTGAGGAGAAGAATAAACTACGTTTAAAATCCAAAAAACATCCACACAATTTTGAATTAAAAAATTCATACGAAAGGCTATGCAAAGAGATAGATATAGAGGTACGCATATGCAAAGATACATTTTACATAAACAGATTTAATAGAGCCAAAGGCGACTTAAAAAAAGAATGGGCTATTGTTAATGACCTTTTTAACAAAGGTGTATCCTCGTCGTCTCCTACATGTTTAACTTTTAACAATAAAGATATTAAAGGCTCCGAAAATGTTGCCAATACTTTTAATAACTTTTTTACAAGTGTTGCTGCTAGGACTCTAAGAGATGCCGGTCTTATGGCGGATGGTTTAACTGATGAATGCATCTATTTTGAAAATGAGCATGAAGAAATGAGCTTTTTTTATGATCCGATTTCATCGTTCGAATTTCACTAGCAAATTATGGCATTTGACAATTCAAACTCGTCTACCAGCTATAGTTTATCGAATTCTCTTTTGAAACAAATTTCTCCTAATATTGCCTTTGTTTTGGCTCATATCTATAATAAAAGCATCTATAAAGGTGTTTTTCCTGATTGCCTCAAAATGGCAGAGGTCATTCCTATTTAAAAAAAAAGGTAATCGGAAAGAGTTGAATAATTATAGACCCATTTCTTTGCTTTCTGTCTTTTCCAAAATCTTTGAAAAGCTATTAAAAAAAAGAATCGTTTGTTTTCTGGAAAAATATTCTTTCTTCAGTAGTAGTCAATACGGCTTCAGGGCTAATAAATCTACTGAGGATGCTCTTCTGAGTTTTTGTTCTGAAGTCTATGACAGTCTAAATAAAAGAAAATTTACTGCTTCCGTTTT
This sequence comes from Platycheirus rosarum, assembly GCA_963971375.1. Lineage (NCBI taxonomy): Eukaryota > Metazoa > Arthropoda > Insecta > Diptera > Syrphidae > Platycheirus > Platycheirus rosarum. The sequence continues at coordinate 139,836,547 of OZ020507.1, read as the reverse complement.
CGTGAATGTAACAAAAGCATTCGATATTGTTGATCATAGTATTCTACTACTAAAGTTAAAAAATATTGGTTTCAGGGATTTTATGATCAAGTGGTTTGCTTCATATCTTGAAGGTAGAAAACAAAGGGTAAGAATCGAAGGTTTTTTTAGTCTATGGCTTGACATAAATACTGGTGTGCCGCAAGGATCTGTCCTTGGGCCACTTTTGTTTTTTAATTTACATTAACTCACTTTTTTTCAACCTTTAAAAGGTAGAACTATAGGGTTTGCAGATGACACGGCTTGCATTTACTCCGCTTCATCTCCGTTAGACTTAGTCGCTGATATCAATCATGACCTCGAAATCTTAAGACACTGGTTTGTTATCCATAAATTTGTCCTCAGTGACAAAACCAAAATTATGACCTTCAACCAACTCAGTCTTCATTTCCCTAGTTTTATCTTTTATAGTTGTGAATGTAATATCATGTTTATAAGTTCAGGAACGTGCTACTCAAGCCTATGCAGCAATTCTTTTACTATAAATTCATCTTTCTCAACTAAATGCTTTGATATTCAAGTTGTTAAGGAATTCAAATATCTGGACCTTTTAATTGATAGCAAAATGAGCTGGAATTCTCATTCAATCATAGCGTCTTGCTATCATTCCTACTTACAATACTCACAAGTTCCTAAGCTTTTTCAATTCAGTAGCACCAAGGCTTTTTAATAAGTTACCTTTTAATATTCGAAATATCCAAAGTTTTTTTCATTTAACCGAGAAGTCAAAAAGTGGCTATTCAACTTTAATTTTGATCAAGTCAACAATATTCTAAGATTAGTTGTATAGAATCTCAATCTTATAGTCAAACCCTAATTTAACCCCACACACTTTTACCCTTTTGTAATTTACCTAGAATTTTGATATAATTTGTAACCCGGTGCATTCGCTACTAGTTTTCTGCTAAAGAATGTACCTAAAACTATTTTTCATAAATATAGCTTCTAAATGAAGAACACTTCTAGCTTTGATTTAGTTACTCTTATCATAATAATTTATTGTACGATTTTTATATACATATGTTATGCAACTTGAATCATTTGTATAACTTTTTCAACTACATATATTAATTAAAAATAAAATAAAAATAAAATAATAAAAAAAGTAATAGCAATCGTGTGGAGTTTAATGCTTCGAAAACTCAATGCTCTCTTCTGTCGTTAGAGCTAAACATATCCCCAATGCCATTGTCGATGAATGGCACTTACATCGAAGCAACCGAAAAGCTCTCAGTACTCGGTATGCGTGTCAACGACGACCTCCGTTGGAACGACCATATATTTGAAATCGCTAAGAATGCTGGTAAGTGCTTAGGTTTTTATGTATCGGTGTTAGAAGTATTTTTCCCCATCTGATCTGGCTACAATTTATAAAGCCTTTACACGCCCTAAACTCGAGTATAACTCCCACTTCTGGGCAGGTGCTTCACAAACATCACTTCACCTGCTTGATAGAATACAAAATCGAGCTTTAAGATTGATTGGAAAAAGAACTGCCGCTGAAACAATTGCCCCTCTCGAACACCGACGCAATGTTTTATGTCTTTCCTTATTTTATCGTTTCCTTTTATAAAAAATGTTCACTCGCTGTAGCTAGCTGCATTCCTCTCCTTAAAAGTTCCTCCCGTAATAATCGTCTCGCAAGGAATGCTCATCAGTTCACCATTGAGCCCACCATTGTGTAGATACCGCGACCAAACGAAAGTTAAAAATAGCTTTTAACGACACTATCCATTACGTATATGGAATCAGAAAATACGACCCTGTATTGCATTTAGCTGAGAACAGAAATACAAGGTATGCTCAGCTCACTTTGGTTGATTATGCGTGTGACGTCACATTCTTCTGATTTTTGTTCTAAGAGAGTGTAAATAAATGTATTAATTTGCCGATTTTGTTATTGTTTTTTTACGTTTATTCTTCTTATAATCATAAAAAAATCGTTTAAACCTTCTATTTAAAAAAAAATAATCTTCACATAATAAATTAAATAATAATAAAAGAAGAATGTGACGTCGTAAAATATCAAGGTGGCGATTTGTTTGCGTCTACTTAGCATACTTTGTATTTTTGTGGATTGTACACACAAAACAACTGCCGTTTCTTTACGCAATTCTTCAATTTGCAGCATCAAGCAGGACAAAAATTATAATACTTCCTAACTCCTTTGCTTGTGTCACATCAGACATACAGTTTTTTATCGCTGCTGTACATTCTTGGAATACACTCTCAACTCAAATACGTGCGTCTAACCAAAGCAACTAACTTATTAACTTATTAATCCTTTTTGTCATGCTCTCCATAAAGCAACTTTTTTGTTTTCGTTTTCACCATTTCTATTACTATCTATATTTTTAATTCTCTCATTTCCGCAATAATTTACTTTTTTTTAATTATGTTATGATAATGAATGTTAAATTTAAATTTAATTTTATCATTGAAAATGATTATATAGAGGGTAAACTAGAAAAATCTGTGACACGAGATAACAGAGACAAGATCACAAAACATAACGTTATAATAAGATAACATAACTAGAAAAATGTGAGACGGAAAAAGTGATACGCGAGATAACAGAAAAAGATGTGGGAAGAGGTAAGAGGGGAAGAGAGCTAGCAGAGAAAAACAGAGAAAGAGGTGGGAAGAAAGAAACAGAAAGATGAATTGAAGTAGAATGTGTCAAAGATGAATGAATGTATGTAGTGTGGCTTTTAAATTCAAGACATAAAATAAAATTGTAACGAATAATAAAATTGTAAAAAAACATAAATAAAATTGTAACAAAGAAAAATAAATCAAATCTTGTATTTCCTTTTATTTGACTAATGGAAAACCGTGAAATAATTTTCAATGATACCGTCGTTTGCGTAGTTCGCAAACACTGTAATGAATAAACGTAACTTAACGTACTGCAAATTCAAAAGATTAAAGAAGTTCTACAACGCAACACTATATTTTTTTTACATTGGAATTCCTTAGACAAAATCTAATTAATGCAAAAGGTTGAATTATTAGTGTTTCTTTGGAAATCCTGTATAAACCAAGGTAGCTGCTGTCCAATAAAGAAAATGTCCGATAAAAATTATTTGGTAGTTTATTCGATTTTTAAATGAAAATAATTTTTAATTATTTGTTTTGCGAATAAAAGACATATGTATATAAAAACAACAGTAGGTTGCATTGCATTGCTTCATATGACATTTTAATGCTATTTTTTTTTAATTAAAACTTATAAAAAAATTTATGAAGGAAAAATCTTGTTGAAGTTGGAAATTTTGGAACGGTTTTTGATCGCAAGATGTATAGCACATTTTCGTAACGGTTAATTGATCACGTGATAGCCCGTTTTCAGTTTTTTTTTTGGTGGACAAAGAACGGAATTTTCTCGATTGTTTTAATTGAAAACTTCGATTTTTGTTAAGTTATAAGTTAATTTATTTTGTTATCAGCAATTTGTATTGCATTTTGTACAGTTATTTCTTTTCTTTTACGAGATCCCTTTGACATTCGTTTTTTGTTCGTTTCGAAATATCTTTTTCCGAAGATTTTTATTTGTCTGTGAAACACATGAACATGAGAAAATATGTGCTCTAGTATACTGAAAGTGTAGGACAACATTTGTAGAGACGAGTTGTATAGAGCAATGTGCAGTTTCAACATCCTTGCCAAACTCGTCCGCCTGTATAAAATGACGATGGAAGACGCACGCTGTTCCGTCAAGGTCAGTTAAAACCTCATTGACATCTGTAAAGTCAAAAAAGAATTTAGACAAGGCGATGCGCTTGTCATGCGACTTTTTCAACATCATACTTGGAAGAATAGTGCAGAACTCTCACGCCAACACCAGAAGCACGATCTTTCAAAAGTCCGTCCAATTACTCGCATACGCCGGTGATATTGACATAATAGGACGAACACAGAGTGATATCAGTAGTGCTTTTGTGAGTATAGAGACTGAAGCGGCGAAAATGGGTTAAGCATTCAATGAGGGCAAAACCAGGTATATACTGTCATCAAGAAGAGACACCCAACATCGACGTCTTGGACAAAACATCTGTTGCGTGGCTATGGTAAACTCCATTAAATGGACACCTGAAAAAAAATTATTATTAATGTTTTATTAATATAATATAATACCTAATAATAATATTTAAAAAAAATGGGCAAGAACATGCGACACACACTGCAGGCGCAAGCGTGTGTGATTTACATACATAAGTATGTACATATCTACATTGTTGTTTTTTTTTTAATAATTTCAAAATGTACTTACCTTTGTTCCTTGTTCTTTTTTTATATTCCTTTTAGTTTTGTCCGGTGTAATCCTTTGAAAATAATTAAATAATCTGAAAAGAAAATAACAATCATTAAACTAATTATAAAAAGAAAACAAAAGTACCTTTGGTACAAATAATGTTTTGAAGCGATATACAAACATATACATACATACATATATGGTAATGAAATTTCACAACAAATATTCTTATCGTTGATGGAAGTACACAATATTCGTTAAATTATTCCCAAATCTCATCAGATATTATAAAAATTGTTTGGAAATAATTTAACAATAATTTCAAGGTGAAAAGTAAAAAGGAAAATACATAAAAAGAACAATTTGTACTTACCCAAAATATCCTATACACAAGTCGTACTGCTGCTTGCAATGGTTTTTTTGTTAGGTTCTGTACAGACTAACTGTTTCACACTTTCATACAGTCTGCGCATCAGTAAATGCATGATCTCTTTCTGGCACACGAATAAAAAGAAGAGTTCTAAAATTATTTAAACAAAAAGGTATTATTACCACCGGGAGAAAATTTTTTTTCTGAGGAAATCCCAAAAATTGTTTGATTTCAAATCAAATTTGTTAAGCAGAGGTATGTGCCTAAATGTTGAATTTTGGTTACACATAATTTACTAATTATAAAATTATGTTTAGGTTTGATGGGTTCTGGAGCCTGAACCTCTGCCATTTTTTTTGATTCCTTAAATTTATAATTGGATTCTTTTATCCGACCTGCCAGAGGAATGGAGACAAAGGAAGCTAGGAAAGGGTAGAACAAAATAAGGAGTTGTTGTTGTTTTTTTTTTTTTTTAAAAGTGAACAATTAGAAAAAGAAATTGAATTTAAGAATATTATCTACCTATAAAAAAAAGGAAAATATTTAAAGAAAAAAAAGGAAATTACAAAAAAAAGGATTGATTTTCCATTAGATAAATTAAGTTCCTAAGCTTGATTTTAATTTTTTTAAGTAAATGAAGTCATACAATTTTAATGAACTGAAAAATAAGTGTATACCAGTGTTAAAAAAAAAGATATAATAATTAGACATTATTAAGGAAAATTCATTCAGTTCTTTGGTGCTGCCGGCCGGATAACGAGAGACTTCAAGAAAAAATCGTTAGTGAATTATTTTGTTTTCTTTATAATAAAGGTCCTGTATTGGAATTAAGAAATTTTTTTTGACACTTAAGGTTGGTAATTTTTTTTATTTTTATATTTAAAAAAGAACAAAGCACACAAATTTTTTTTTATTTTTGTAATGTTTTTTCGTTATTAAGAAAATTTTATTTAATATGTGAAGAAGAATAACCTTTTTTTTATGATGTGTTAAATTAATAGCTTAAGGGTGTGTGGAGAGCTTGACAGGGCCGTCCTTGGGTAAGATTCGGAGGAACTAGCGACATATAAACAGACATGGAAGTGTGACTGGTTGGTCATTTCAGGGGCTACTTTCAAGGATGTCGGCCAAAAAGGTAGCATTAGGAAGTATCCTTCTGATACTTGGGTGGGCTGGCCAGACCTCGTCAACAACATCAGACGAGCGTCTGGAATTAAGCATGGCGTTATCCAGGGGAGAGAAAAAGTAGGGTGCATTAGGATTATGGTCTAGTATAGGGTTTTAGATTAAGTATATTTTTTTTGGTATTATTGGTGGTGGTAAATTTTTGTTTTTTTTTTTTCATTTAATTAGATTTATTTTGCTGCAACTTACATCTGCTCTATACGGTGATCATCGTGAAAGGCGTCCTATATATATTAATGAAAGTCTTTCTATGTTTAATAGGATTCTTTTCAAAAGAGCCAGACAGGTTAAAATGAAAAAAAAAATATGTTTTTATGGATAAAAAATGGGAAAATTTGTATGAAGAGAAAAGAAGGAGATAATATTGCTAAAATTGTATGTTTTGAGGATCTTGATAATTTATCATAAATATTTTATTTTACTATCAATGGTAAATGTAAATAACAGCTGTATAGAAAATCCTCATCTTAAATTCATAAATTCTCCTATTTACAATTTTGAAATAGATTTTTGTAAAAGTGTTTTTCATTGTGATACGCTTAAAAATAATTTCTCTGTTATTCAACATAACATACAAAGCCTTTGTTCAAATTTTGATTTGCTTGTGGCGCAGTTAGATTCATTTAAAAACAAACCTGATTTAATATTTCTCACTGAAATTTGGATATTCGACTATGAAAAAGAATTTTTTTGTTTACCTGGTTATAAATTTTACGCTAATTGCAACAATTCATATGCTGCTGGTGTAGTTGCTGTATTCGTTAATGAAGATTTGAACTGTGAGTATTATTCCATATCTCTTGAGTGCTCTGATTTTTTAAAAATTGTCTATACAGTAAATTCGAAAAAAATAGTCTTTTAGTGCTTTTACAGATTTGATTTTAGAAGTAAGGATGCTTTTACACAGGAGTTGTCTTCTCTCCTTCTCGCTGGAAACTGTGGTAATTTGTTTATCGTTTGTGATATTATTATCAACTTACTAAGTGAATGTAATGACACCATAAACTATAAATCTGTTATGTCTTCCAATGGGTTAGAATCCTTCATTAACAAACCAACTCGAATTTCTGGCTCGTCCAAATCTTGTATTGATCATATCTATGTAAGGATGGACCGATCTAATGAGTTATCTTTGTTTAGTTCCATAGCTGATTTGAAAATATCTGATAATTTTATGACATGTCTCATCTTTGAGGACAACATAAATAAGCCAGCCAGCACATAAAGATATCCCTTACGTACCTAATGATAAAATCAATATAAATAAATTGAATGAGTTCCTACTTCTAGAAAATTGGCTTGAAGTGTTTTATGAGGATGATCCCTCTGCAGCTTGCAATGGTTTTTTTGTTAGGTTCTGTACAGACTAACTGTTTCACACTTTCATACAGTCTGCGCATCAGTAAATGCATGATCTCTTTCTGGCACACGAATAAAAAGAAGAGTTCTAAAATTATTTAAACAAAAAGGTATTATTACCACCGGGAGAAAATTTTTTTTCTGAGGAAATCCCAAAAATTGTTTGATTTCAAATCAAATTTGTTAAGCAGAGGTATGTGCCTAAATGTTGAATTTTGGTTACACATAATTTACTAATTATAAAATTATGTTTAGGTTTGATGGGTTCTGGAGCCTGAACCTCTGCCATTTTTTTTGATTCCTTAAATTTATAATTGGATTCTTTTATCCGACCTGCCAGAGGAATGGAGACAAAGGAAGCTAGGAAAGGGTAGAACAAAATAAGGAGTTGTTGTTGTTTTTTTTTTTTTTTAAAAGTGAACAATTAGAAAAAGAAATTGAATTTAAGAATATTATCTACCTATAAAAAAAAGGAAAATATTTAAAGAAAAAAAAGGAAATTACAAAAAAAAGGATTGATTTTCCATTAGATAAATTAAGTTCCTAAGCTTGATTTTAATTTTTTTAAGTAAATGAAGTCATACAATTTTAATGAACTGAAAAATAAGTGTATACCAGTGTTAAAAAAAAAGATATAATAATTAGACATTATTAAGGAAAATTCATTCAGTTCTTTGGTGCTGCCGGCCGGATAACGAGAGACTTCAAGAAAAAATCGTTAGTGAATTATTTTGTTTTCTTTATAATAAAGGTCCTGTATTGGAATTAAGAAATTTTTTTTGACACTTAAGGTTGGTAATTTTTTTTATTTTTATATTTAAAAAAGAACAAAGCACACAAATTTTTTTTTATTTTTGTAATGTTTTTTCGTTATTAAGAAAATTTTATTTAATATGTGAAGAAGAATAACCTTTTTTTTATGATGTGTTAAATTAATAGCTTAAGGGTGTGTGGAGAGCTTGACAGGGCCGTCCTTGGGTAAGATTCGGAGGAACTAGCGACATATAAACAGACATGGAAGTGTGACTGGTTGGTCATTTCAGGGGCTACTTTCAAGGATGTCGGCCAAAAAGGTAGCATTAGGAAGTATCCTTCTGATACTTGGGTGGGCTGGCCAGACCTCGTCAACAACATCAGACGAGCATCTGGAATTAAGCATGGCGTTATCCAGGGGAGAGAAAAAGTAGGGTGCATTAGGATTATGGTCTAGTATAGGGTTTTAGATTAAGTATATTTTTTTTGGTATTATTGGTGGTGGTAAATTTTTGTTTTTTTTTTTTCATTTAATTAGATTTATTTTGCTGCAACTTACATCTGCTCTATACGGTGATCATCGTGAAAGGCGTCCTATATATATTAATGAAAGTCTTTCTATGTTTAATAGGATTCTTTTCAAAAGAGCCAGACAGGTTAAAATGAAAAAAAAAATATGTTTTTATGGATAAAAAATGGGAAAATTTGTATGAAGAGAAAAGAAGGAGATAATATTGCTAAAATTGTATGTTTTGAGGATCTTGATAATTTATCATAAATATTTTATTTTACTATCAATGGTAAATGTAAATAACAGCTGTATAGAAAATCCTCATCTTAAATTCATAAATTCTCCTATTTACAATTTTGAAATAGATTTTTGTAAAAGTGTTTTTCATTGTGATACGCTTAAAAATAATTTCTCTGTTATTCAACATAACATACAAAGCCTTTGTTCAAATTTTGATTTGCTTGTGGCGCAGTTAGATTCATTTAAAAACAAACCTGATTTAATATTTCTCACTGAAATTTGGATATTCGACTATGAAAAAGAATTTTTTTGTTTACCTGGTTATAAATTTTACGCTAATTGCAACAATTCATATGCTGCTGGTGTAGTTGCTGTATTCGTTAATGAAGATTTGAACTGTGAGTATTATTCCATATCTCTTGAGTGCTCTGATTTTTTAAAAATTGTCTATACAGTAAATTCGAAAAAAATAGTCTTTTAGTGCTTTTACAGATTTGATTTTAGAAGTAAGGATGCTTTTACACAGGAGTTGTCTTCTCTCCTTCTCGCTGGAAACTGTGGTAATTTGTTTATCGTTTGTGATATTATTATCAACTTACTAAGTGAATGTAATGACACCATAAACTATAAATCTGTTATGTCTTCCAATGGGTTAGAATCCTTCATTAACAAACCAACTCGAATTTCTGGCTCGTCCAAATCTTGTATTGATCATATCTATGTAAGGATGGACCGATCTAATGAGTTATCTTTGTTTAGTTCCATAGCTGATTTGAAAATATCTGATAATTTTATGACATGTCTCATCTTTGAGGACAACATAAATAAGCCAGCCAGCACATAAAGATATCCCTTACGTACCTAATGATAAAATCAATATAAATAAATTGAATGAGTTCCTACTTCTAGAAAATTGGCTTGAAGTGTTTTATGAGGATGATCCCTCTGCAGCTTGCAATGGTTTTTTTGTTAGGTTCTGTACAGACTAACTGTTTCACACTTTCATACAGTCTGCGCATCAGTAAATGCATGATCTCTTTCTGGCACACGAATAAAAAGAAGAGTTCTAAAATTATTTAAACAAAAAGGTATTATTACCACCGGGAGAAAATTTTTTTTCTGAGGAAATCCCAAAAATTGTTTGATTTCAAATCAAATTTGTTAAGCAGAGGTATGTGCCTAAATGTTGAATTTTGGTTACACATAATTTACTAATTATAAAATTATGTTTAGGTTTGATGGGTTCTGGAGCCTGAACCTCTGCCATTTTTTTTGATTCCTTAAATTTATAATTGGATTCTTTTATCCGACCTGCCAGAGGAATGGAGACAAAGGAAGCTAGGAAAGGGTAGAACAAAATAAGGAGTTGTTGTTGTTTTTTTTTTTTTTTTAAAGTGAACAATTAGAAAAAGAAATTGAATTTAAGAATATTATCTACCTATAAAAAAAAGGAAAATATTTAAAGAAAAAAAAGGAAATTACAAAAAAAAGGATTGATTTTCCATTAGATAAATTAAGTTCCTAAGCTTGATTTTAATTTTTTTAAGTAAATGAAGTCATACAATTTTAATGAACTGAAAAATAAGTGTATACCAGTGTTAAAAAAAAAGATATAATAATTAGACATTATTAAGGAAAATTCATTCAGTTCTTTGGTGCTGCCGGCCGGATAACGAGAGACTTCAAGAAAAAATCGTTAGTGAATTATTTTGTTTTCTTTATAATAAAGGTCCTGTATTGGAATTAAGAAATTTTTTTTGACACTTAAGGTTGGTAATTTTTTTTATTTTTATATTTAAAAAAGAACAAAGCACACAAATTTTTTTTTATTTTTGTAATGTTTTTTCGTTATTAAGAAAATTTTATTTAATATGTGAAGAAGAATAACCTTTTTTTTATGATGTGTTAAATTAATAGCTTAAGGGTGTGTGGAGAGCTTGACAGGGCCGTCCTTGGGTAAGATTCGGAGGAACTAGCGACATATAAACAGACATGGAAGTGTGACTGGTTGGTCATTTCAGGGGCTACTTTCAAGGATGTCGGCCAAAAAGGTAGCATTAGGAAGTATCCTTCTGATACTTGGGTGGGCTGGCCAGACCTCGTCAACAACATCAGACGAGCGTCTGGAATTAAGCATGGCGTTATCCAGGGGAGAGAAAAAGTAGGGTGCATTAGGATTATGGTCTAGTATAGGGTTTTAGATTAAGTATATTTTTTTTGGTATTATTGGTGGTGGTAAATTTTTGTTTTTTTTTTTTCATTTAATTAGATTTATTTTGCTGCAACTTACATCTGCTCTATACGGTGATCATCGTGAAAGGCGTCCTATATATATTAATGAAAGTCTTTCTATGTTTAATAGGATTCTTTTCAAAAGAGCCAGACAGGTTAAAATGAAAAAAAAAATATGTTTTTATGGATAAAAAATGGGAAAATTTGTATGAAGAGAAAAGAAGGAGATAATATTGCTAAAATTGTATGTTTTGAGGATCTTGATAATTTATCATAAATATTTTATTTTACTATCAATGGTCAATGTAAATAACAGCTGTATAGAAAATCCTCATCTTAAATTCATAAATTCTCCTATTTACAATTTTGAAATAGATTTTTGTAAAAGTGTTTTTCATTGTGATACGCTTAAAAATAATTTCTCTGTTATTCAACATAACATACAAAGCCTTTGTTCAAATTTTGATTTGCTTGTGGCGCAGTTAGATTCATTTAAAAACAAACCTGATTTAATATTTCTCACTGAAATTTGGATATTCGACTATGAAAAAGAATTTTTTTGTTTACCTGGTTATAAATTTTACGCTAATTGCAACAATTCATATGCTGCTGGTGTAGTTGCTGTATTCGTTAATGAAGATTTGAACTGTGAGTATTATTCCATATCTCTTGAGTGCTCTGATTTTTTAAAAATTGTCTATACAGTAAATTCGAAAAAAATAGTCTTTTAGTGCTTTTACAGATTTGATTTTAGAAGTAAGGATGCTTTTACACAGGAGTTGTCTTCTCTCCTTCTCGCTGGAAACTGTGGTAATTTGTTTATCGTTTGTGATATTATTATCAACTTACTAAGTGAATGTAATGACACCATAAACTATAAATCTGTTATGTCTTCCAATGGGTTAGAATCCTTCATTAACAAACCAACTCGAATTTCTGGCTCGTCCAAATCTTGTATTGATCATATCTATGTAAGGATGGACCGATCTAATGAGTTATCTTTGTTTAGTTCCATAGCTGATTTGAAAATATCTGATAATTTTATGACATGTCTCATCTTTGAGGACAACATAAATAAGCCAGCCAGCACATAAAGATATCCCTTACGTACCTAATGATAAAATCAATATAAATAAATTGAATGAGTTCCTACTTCTAGAAAATTGGCTTGAAGTGTTTTATGAGGATGATCCCTCTGCAGCCTTTAATGAGTTTCTCCATATTCTGAACTTTTATATTAATAAGTGTTCTGAAAGGACATCCAGTAGACATTCCAAACTAAAAAGACTGAAACCATGGATAACGTATGATCTCGTTAAAAGGATTGAGGAGAAGAATAAACTACGTTTAAAATCCAAAAAACATCCACACAATTTTGAATTAAAAAATTCATACGAAAGGCTATGCAAAGAGATAGATATAGAGGTACGCATATGCAAAGATACATTTTACATAAACAGATTTAATAGAGCCAAAGGCGACTTAAAAAAAGAATTGGCTATTGTTAATGACCTTTTTAACAAAGGTGTATCCTCGTCGTCTCCTACATGTTTAACTTTTAACAATAAAGATATTAAAGGCTCCGAAAATGTTGCCAATACTTTTAATAACTTTTTTACAAGTGTTGCTGCTAAGACCCTAAGAGATGCCGGTCTTATGGCGGATGGTTTAACTGATGAATGCATCTATTTTGAAAATGAGCATGAAGAAATGAGCTTTTTTTATGATCCGATTTCATCGTTCGAATTTCACTAGCAAATTATGGCATTGGACAATTCAAACTCGTCTACCAGCTATAGTTTATCGAATTCTCTTTTGAAACAAATTTCTCCTAATATTGCCTTTGTTTTGGCTCATATCTATAATAAAAGCATCTATAAAGGTGTTTTTCCTGATTGCCTCAAAATGGCAGAGGTCATTCCTATTTAAAAAAAAAGGTAATCGGAAAGAGTTGCATAATTATAGACCCATTTCTTTGCTTTCTGTCTTTTCCAAAATCTTTGAAAAGCTATTAAAAAAAGAACCGTTTGTTTTCTGGAAAAATATTCTTTCTTCAGTAGTAGTCAATACGGCTTCAGGGCTAATAAATCTACTGAGGATGCTCTTCTGAGTTTTTGTTCTGAAGTCTATGACAGTCTAAATAAAAGAAAATTTACTGCTTCCGTTTTCGTGAATGTAACAAAAGCATTCGATATTGTTGATCATAGTATTCTAGTACTAAAGTTAAAAAATATTGGTTTCAGGGATTTTATGATCAAGTGGTTTGCTTCATATCTTGAAGGTAGAAAACAAAGGGTTAGAATCGAAGGTTTTTTTAGGCTATGGCTTGACATAAATACTGGTGTGCCGCAAGGATCTGTCCTAGTACATTAACTCACTTTTTTTCAACCTTTAAAAGGTAGAACTATAGGGTTTGCAGATGACACGGCTTGCATTTACTCCGCTTCATCTCCGTTAGACTAAGTCGCTGATATCAATCATGACCTCGAAATCTTATAACACTGGTTTGTTATCCATAAATTTGTCCTCAGTGACAAAACCAAAATTATGACCTTCAACCAACTCAGTCTTCATTTCCCTAGTTTTATCTTTTATAGTTGTGAATGTAATATCATGTTTATAAGTTCAGGAACGTGCTACTCAAGCCTATGCAGCAATTCTTTTACTATAAATTCATCTTTCTCAACTAAATGCTTTGATATTCAAGTTGTTAAGGAATTCAAATATCTGTGCCTTTTAATTGATAGCAAAATGAGCTGGAATTCTCATTCAATCATAGCGTCTTGCTATCATTCCTACTTACAATACTCACAAGTTCCTAAGCTTTTCAATTCAGTAGCACCAAGGCTTTTTAATAAGTTACCTTTTAATATTCGAAATATCCAAAGTTTTTTTCATTTAACCGAGAAGTCAAAAAGTGGCTATTCAACTTTAATTTTGATCAAGTCAACAATATTCTAAGATTAGTTGTATAGAATCTCAATCTTATAGTCAAACCCTAATTTAACCCCACACACTTTTACCCTTTTGTAATTTACCTAGAATTTTTATATAATTTGTAACCCGGTGCATTCGCTACTAGTTTTCTGCTAAAGAATGTACCTAAAACTATTTTTCATAAATATAGCTTCTAAAAGAAGAACACTTCTAGCTTTGATTTAGTTACTCTTATCATAATAATTTATTGTACGATTTTTATATACATACGTTATGCAACTTGAATCATTTGTATAACTTTTTCAACTACATATATTAATTAAAAATAAAATAAAAATAAAATAATAAAAAAAGTAATAGCAATCGTGTGGAGTTTAATGCTTCGAAAACTCAATGCTGTCTTCTGTCGTTAGAGCTAAACATATCCCCAATGCCATTGTCGATGAATGGCACTTACATCGAAGCAACAGAAAAGCTCTCAGTACTCGGTATGCATGTCAACGACGACCTCCGTTGGAACGACCATATATAAAGAACTGCCGCTGAAACAATTGCCCCTCTCGAACACCGACGCAATGTTTTATGTCTTTCCTTATTTTATCGTTTCCTTTTATAAAAAATGTTCACTCGCTGTAGCTAGCTGAATTCCTCTCCTTAAAAGTTCCTCCCGTAATACTCGTCTCGCAAGGAATGCTCATCAGTTCACCATTGAGCCCACCATTGTGTAGATACCGCGACCAAACGAAAGTTAAAAATAGCTTTTAACGACACTATCCATTACGTATATGGAATCAGAAAATACGACCCTGTATTGCATTTAGCTGAGAACAGAAATACAAGGTATGCTCAGCTCACTTTGGTTGATTATGCGTGTGACGTCACATTCTTCTGATTTTTGTTCTAAGAGAGTGTAAATAAATGTATTAATTTGCCGATTTTGTTATTGTTTTTTTACGTTTATTCTTCTTATAATCATAAAAAAATCGTTTAAACCTTCTATTTAAAAAAAAATAATCTTCACATAATAAATTAAATAATAATAAAAGAAGAATGTGACGTCGTAAAATATCAAGGTGGCGATTTGTTTGCGTCTACTTAGCATACTTTGTATTTTTGTGGATTGTACACACAAAACAACTGCCGTTTCTTTACGCAATTCTTCAATTTGCAGCATCAAGCAGGACAAAAATTATAATACTTCCTAACTCCTTTGCTTGTGTCACATCAGACATACAGTTTTTTATCGCTGCTGTACATTCTTGGAATACACTCTCAACTCAAATACGTGCGTCTAACCAAAGCAACTAACTTATTAACTTATTAATCCTTTTTGTCATGCTCTCCATAAAGCAACTTTTTTGTTTTCGTTTTCACCATTTCTATTACTATCTATATTTTTAATTCTCTCATTTCCGCAATAATTTACTTTTTTTTAATTATGTTATGATAATGAATGTTAAATTTAAATTTAATTTTATCATTGAAAATGATTATATAGAGGGTAAACTAGAAAAATCTGTGACACGAGATAACAGAGACAAGATCACAAAACATAACGTTATAATAAGATAACATAACTAGAAAAATGTGAGACGGAAAATGTGATACGCGAGATAACAGAAAAAGATGTGGGAAGAGGTAAGAGGGGAAGAGAGCTAGCAGAGAAAAACAGAGAAAGAGGTGGGAAGAAAGAAACAGAAAGATGAATTGAAGTAGAATGTGTCAAAGATGAATGAATGTATGTAGTGTGGCTTTTAAATTCAAGACATAAAATAAAATTGTAACGAATAATAAAATTGTAAAAAAACATAAATAAAATTGTAACAAAGAAAAATAAATCAAATCTTGTATTTCCTTTTATTTGACTAATGGAAAACCGTGAAATAATTTTCAATGATACCGTCGTTTGCGTAGTTCGCAAACACTGTAATGAATAAACGTAACTTAACGTACTGCAAATTCAAAAGATTAAAGAAGTTCTACAACGCAACACTATATTTTTTTTACATTGGAATTCCTTAGACAAAATCTAATTAATGCAAAAGGTTGAATTATTAGTGTTTCTTTGGAAATCCTGTATAAACCAAGGTAGCTGCTGTCCAATAAAGAAAATGTCCAATAAAAATTATTTGGTAGTTTATTCGATTTTTAAATGAAAATAATTTTTAATTATTTGTTTTGCGAATAAAAGACATATGTATATAAAAACAACAGTAGGTTGCATTGCATTGCTTCATATGACATTTTAATGCTATTTTTTTTTAATTAAAACTTATAAAAAAATTTATGAAGGAAAAATCTTGTTGAAGTTGGAAATTTTGGAACGGTTTTTGATCGCAAGATGTATAGCACATTTTCGTAACGGTTAATTGATCACGTGATAGCCCGTTTTCAGTTTTTTTTTTGGTGGACAAAGAACGGAATTTTCTCGATTGTTTTAATTGAAAACTTCGATTTTTGTTAAGTTATAAGTTAATTTATTTTGTTATCAGCAATTTGTATTGCATTTTGTACAGTTATTTCTTTTCTTTTACGAGATCCCTTTGACATTCGTTTTTTGTTCGTTTCGAAATATCTTTTTCCGAAGATTTTTATTTGTCTGTGAAACACATGAACATGAGAAAATATGTGCTCTAGTATACTGAAAGTGTAGGACAACATTTGTAGAGACGAGTTGTATAGAGCAATGTGCAGTTTCAACATCCTTGCCAAACTCGTCCGCCTGTATAAAATGACGATGGAAGACGCACGCTGTTCCGTCAAGGTCAGTTAAAACCTCATTGACACCTTTAAAGTCAAAAAAGAATTTAGACAAGGCGATGCGCTTGTCATGCGACTTTTTCAACATCATACTTGGAAGAATAGTGCAGAACTCTCACGCCAACACCAGAAGCACGATCTTTCAAAAGTCCGTCCAATTACTCGCATACGCCGGTGATATTGACATAATAGGACGAACACAGAGTGATATCAGTAGTGCTTTTGTGAGTATAGAGACTGAAGCGGCGAAAATGGGTTAAGCATTCAATGAGGGCAAAACCAGGTATATACTGTCATCAAGAAGAGACACCCAACATCGACGTCTTGGACAAAACATCTGTTGCGTGGCTATGGTAAACTCCATTAAATGGACACCTGAAAAAAATTATTATTAATGTTTTATTAATATAATATAATACCTAATAATAATATTTAAAAATAATGGGCAAGAACATGCGACACACACTGCAGGCGCAAGCGTGTGTGATTTACATACATAAGTATGTACATATCTACATTGTTGTTTTTTTTTAATAATTTCAAAATGTACTTACCTTTGTTCCTTGTTCTTTTTTTATATTCCTTTTAGTTTTGTCCGGTGTAATCCTTTGAAAATAATTAAATAATCTGAAAAGAAAATAACAATCATTAAACTAATTATAAAAAGAAAACAAAAGTACCTTTGGTACAAATAATGTTTTGAAGCGATATACAAACATATACATACATACATATATGGTAATGAAATTTCACAACAAATATTCTTATCGTTGATGGAAGTACACAATATTCGTTAAATTATTCCCAAATCTCATCAGATATTATAAAAATTGTTTGGAAATAATTTAACAATAATTTCAAGGTGAAAAGTAAAAAGGAAAATACATAAAAAGAACAATTTGTACTTACCCAAAATATCCTATACACAAGTCGTACTGCTGCTTGCAATGGTTTTTTTGTTAGGTTCTGTACAGACTAACTGTTTCACACTTTCATACAGTCTGCGCATCAGTAAATGCATGATTTCTTTCTGGCACACGAATAAAAAGAAGAGTTCTAAAATTATTTAAACAAAAAGGTATTATTACCACCGGGAGAAAATTTTTTTTCTGACGAAATCCCAAAAATTGTTTGATTTCAAATCAAATTTGTTAAGCAGAGGTATGTGCCTAAATGTTGAATTTTGGTTACACATAATTTACTAATTATAAAATTATGTTTAGGATTGATGGGTTCTGGAGCCTGAACCTCTGCCATTTTTTTTGATTCCTTAAATTTATAATTGGATTCTTTTATCCGACCTGCCAGAGGAATGGAGACAAAGGAAGCTGGGAAAGGGTAGAACAAAATAAGGAGTTGTTGTTGTTGTTTTTTTTTTTTTTAAAGTGAACAATTAGAAAAAGAAATTGAATTTAAGAATATTATCTACCTATAAAAAAAAGGAAAATATTTAAAGAAAAAAAAAGGAAATTACAAAAAAAAGGATTGATTTTCCATTAGATAAATTAAGTTCCTAAGCTTGATTTTAATTTTTTTAAGTAAATGAAGTCATACAATTTTAATGAACTGAAAAATAAGTGTATACCAGTGTTAAAAAAAAGATATAATAATTAGACATTATTAAGGAAAATTCATTCAGTTCTTTGGTGCTGCCGGCCGGATAACGAGAGACTTCAAGAAAAAATCGTAGGTGAATTATTTTGTTTTCTTTATAATAAAGGTCCTGTATTGGAATTAAGAAATTTTTTTTGACACTTAAGGTTGGTAATTTTTTTTATTTTTATATTTAAAAAAGAACAAAGCACACAAATTTTTTTTTTATTTTTGTAATGTTTTTTCGTTATTAAGAAAATTTTATTTAATATGTGAAGAAGAATAACCTTTTTTTTATGATGTGTTAAATTAATAGCTTAAGGGTGTGTGGAGAGCTTGACAGGGCCGTCCTTGGGTAAGATTCGGAGGAACTAGCGACATATAAACAGACATGGAAGTGTGACTGGTTGGTCATTTCAGGGGCTACTTTCAAGGATGTCGGCCAAAAAGGTAGCATTAGGAAGTATCCTTCTGATACTTGGGTGGGCTGGCCAGACCTCGTCAACAACATCAGACGAGCGTCTGGAATTAAGCATGGCGTTATCCAGGGGAGAGAAAAAGTAGGGTGCATTAGGATTATGGTCTAGTATAGGGTTTTAGATTAAGTATATTTTTTTTGGTATTATTGGTGGTGGTAAATTTTTGTTTTTTTTTTTTTCATTTAATTAGATTTATTTTACTGTAGCGTTTAGTAAGGTTAGTTTTAGCTTTTTTATCCTCGCATTTGTGTTACAATTTTCATATCTTTTCGAGTTGATTTTTCCTTCTCCTCTTCTTTCCTTTCCCACCCTTTTTTTTTACTTTGTCACGATAATTTTGTTTGCTGAACAGGAGGGAACAGTGGAAGTGACAAGAACCACTCCCAACCCGTCGAACCTAGCCTTGCAACGACAAGCGTGCCGCTGCCCTTCTACTGTCCCAAAGAAGTCCCACCGTGGAAGCCTGCTTCGCAACAATGGCGCCCAACGTTTTCGCTTGATGCGCAAACGAAACCTGACGGCTTCGGCTTAAAGCCACTTAAACTTGATAGAGTTTGGTATGAAACTCTCTTATCGAAAATGCGTGCTTTTATGATCGATAATACTCTTGTTCGTTGTATTAGAAGCTATATTCTGGATCGTTCAATACAAGTTTTAATGGACGGATTCAAGTCTGATTTCCACAAAATAAATGCTGGTGTGCCCCAGGGCTCTGTTCTGTCTCCGACTCTTTTCCTCATTTTTATAAATGATCTTCTGTCTGTTACTTCTAATCCACTTAATTGTTTTGCTGACGACTCTACCCTCAGCTTTTCATATTCGCTCGATATTTCAAGTCCTTCGCCTTCGGACGTACAAGTGCAACGGTACCGTATGTCAAGCTCATTAAACTCCGATTTATACATCATTGTTAAATGGGGTAATAGGAATCGGGTGGAGTTTAATACTTCGAAAACTCAATGCTGTCTTCTGTCGTTAAAGCTAAACATACCCCCAATACCATTGTCCATGAATAGCACTTACATCAAAGAAACCGAAAAGCTCTCAGTACTCGGTATATATGTCAACGACGACCTCCGTTGGACCGTTTGAACGACCATATATTTGAAATCGCTAGGAATGCTGCTAGGTGCTTAGGTTTTCTGTATCGGTGTAAAAAGTATTTTTCCCCATCTGATCTGGCTACAATCTATAAAGTGATATTGCTTCGTAAATATCTCTCCAACTGCTTGATAAAATACAAAATCGAGCGTTAAGTTTGATAGGAAATAGAACTTCCATTTCTACTAATAACTAAATAACGAGATCAAGGCTTGTGATGCCGTGATTGTGTATCGAAATTCTTCAAAACCTACAAGCTTCTTTGTGTGCGCTAACAAGGAAATTTATTGTTAAAAAATGCTAAATTGATAACTTTTTTGCTTTTTTGAATTGTTACGTTAAATTTAACCGCAACAAAAACTACCCTTCAGTCGATCTTTTCCCTTTTCTGTTTTTCGTTGCGGCTGCAAAATATTGGCGAAGTTGAGGGCAACATGGTCTCATCAACCACTGGTGTACCTAGCCATTATTTTGCGAAAGCAACAAACGCAGGTGTTCGAGTTCCATCACGGTTCTGATGCGAGAAGAAAGCCTTAAAAATAACGATTCAGGTGGACTCTTAAGCTAGTATTAGACGGTCCTTGTAATTGGTCACTGTAGGGACACTGTGACGTCTCGAAAAAAAGGTCCTACCACCGTCACTGCCGCGACAAAGGTAATCGTGTCACAGCCAGCTACAATGACTATCACACGAAAGACACATGTCTGTCCTTCTTGTCCCAAAATACAATGAACGTCAAAGTGTGTCACTGTTGTCCCTGTATCTCGGTGTCACTGCAAGGACATACAAAACAGTGACGATCACACGACGTGACAACTCTCAAACAGCTGATCGTTGGCGGTGAGCCTAAACTGCTGTGACATTTATCATTATCAGCAGTGACGCTCACACGGCGTCACTCAAATGAGTCCCTGTGACTTGGTTGTTTTGGTTAATTTGGTTATATAAAGGCGTGCGTTTATATACAATAATAATACATTTCCAATTACAGTGATTAAAGGCAAAAGTGAAAAGTCAAATTAAGTATGAAATATGGTTGAGGTGGCGATTCTTGTGGCCTTCATATTGGAAAGCAGCAGTGACGATGACTCCGACAACAACCAAAGACCACCGCAAAGAATTCGTTCATTGTGGTCTAAAAATTGGTTGTTGCAACTCGAGAATGAAGGTTTTTACGCAAAACTAATGCGATAATTGAGAGCTGAGGAGCCACAGCTCTATCGTCTCGTCAAACAGCCGCGTTTTGACGCCGCGTTTTAGTGCCAAGTTTCAACGCCGCGTTGTAATATACCGCAATACATATTCCATGTCACAAAGAGTGCGTTTTCAACACCACGTCAAGTTCAAATTGGCATCAATACGCAGGGTCAAGACGTGGCGTTGAAATAAATAACAAATTATTTTTTTGACGCCACGTTAGAATTTTTTTTTTTTTTTTTTTTTTTTTTGAGAATTAAAGGCTTCGTTAAACAAAACATGTTTTTAAGGTGGCGTTGAGATTATTATACGGGGCGTTGAGATTTTTTTAAGCAGTGTTGAGATGTTTTTGACGCGGTGTTCTAAACGCGGTGTTAGAGAACGTCAAACAGAGAGCTATCCGCAGCGCGTTTCATATTTTGAATCTTGACTTTCGTTTTTTTACCAAATGCCAATCAGGTTATTTTTTCCTTTTAAAACAATAATTAACGACACAAAATATAATTTGTAATTAATCAACGGAACTTAACGCGGGGTTGAAAACGCGCTCTATGTGAATTAGGATATGTAATACTATATATCACATGAAAATGACTTATGTCGAATTCGTTTTTAATTTTCAGATTTGATCTCAGATTTCAGGTTCTCCTTCCAAAAATGAACATGACGAACATGAACGAGATGGATTTGATTTGATTGAAGACGACGACGACGTATGTAGATATCGTGCCTGATAAGAATACTACACATTTATTCAATATTTTGTTGATTCTTGATGCTTTTTTTCACTTTAATTTATACAAAACTTTCAAATCAAGAAAAAAATCCAAATGAAATGTAAACTTCAGTGACATTTGCGAACTGTCATATAAAGTAGTGTATGTGCAAATCGGTGTAAATCTCAAAAAAAAAAAGATTGATCTTTTTTTAAAAACGAAGTCGACTTTAAGGCCTAAAACAGAGCACGTTTTAACGCTGCGTATTGACGGCGCATTGAACTCGACGCGGCGTTATATGTATTGCTGTATACTATAACGTGGCTTTGAAACGCGGCGTAAAAACACACTCTGTTTGACGAGGCCTTTCACCTTTGACGTAACACGTTTGTCGTTGATTGACAATAAAAATTTAATAAACGAGCTTAAAATATTTTTTTAAATTGAAAACAATTCAAAAACATGTTTTTTGTGGTAATGCATATTTTTTCTTGATTTTGTTTAATTTTTGCAAATTTATTTGAAATAAAATGTTTTTTTTTCATCATCTCGCCGTCAACTCGTATTTTGGGTATACGAAATTTCAAATCTGATAGCACCATGAAAGCTATTGAATAAAAGTGTCTTCAACTCCGAACGCCCAACCGAGACCAACAGTGACCTGGCAGAAATTCCTGCTAGGTCACTGTTGGGACACAGTCCTTGCAGGGACAGGCAACGTGTCACTGTGTCCCACCAACAGTGACAGGGATAAATTTGTCACTGCAGGGACATAAAGGTCCTTTAAATTGTATATTTAGTTTTGGAATTTTCTAATTCGGTTTAAAAAAAAAAAATTCCTGGCGCCCATTTTTATCTGCACACTACTCTGCAATAATATATATACAGGTTATGATCCCACTACAACAACCTACCCAAAGAGTAGTATTCTCGCTAGAATAACACACAACACAACACCCAAACCTGGCTGAGGTCATCTTTAAACAAAGATAACGGCACCAACCAGATAAGCACATTTACATCCGACACCAAGGAAAGTCACAAGACGATAAGAGTATTTGCATACGGACCCAAAAGGAACCATAAAACATAATCAGTAGATTAACCAAACATCACAAAAACTACCAATATATCACGGACACCACTTCCAGAAGATAACAAGAAGTCATGTACACACACAGTTAAAATACCACTGGATAAACTACCAGAGGAACATTCTTATAACTCCGCTACAGTCATGCACATCGTACTACACTTTGGTTCAATCGCGACAAATACCTCTAAGCCTTTCTTATTATTAAAGAAATTGTCTAATGTATTAGTAACTAAGTTATAGGTTTCAAATAAAGTATTTTAATCAAGCTTACTCATCGCTGTTCTAATATTAATTGACGAGTTAAGACACATTGGAATACTAGGATATCCTTCCTAAGTACATCCACTCTAATTGATCCTGAACTAGCTAACCGAACTATCAAGAGCCAACACGTCTACCGACCTTCTTAGTCAAACTGCTAAATCAAGATTAAAATGTATATACGTATTTTTCTTTTGATAAACTATTCTGATTCAATAAATCAATCAAGTTTATCAAAAGAAACCCAACAATTCTTCCACTGAACCCATCCCAGCTGAGCAGCCGTAGTGACAGCTATTTGAAACAAGCTGTAGTTGCACTGTTTTATTGCATTCTTTTTTCGTGCATTCGTTCGTGGTCGAACGAGAATCGTGTTATTAAATAGTAATATTAGAGTTGCGTGCGTCATCGTCGTCGTCGTCTTTGTCTGCATCGTCGTCGTCGTTGTTGTCGGTCTCGTCCCAGTACGCGGTGAATTCTTTATTTTATTTATTTTCTAATTAATTTGTTCGTGGTTTAAATTGTGTTTTTTGTATCCTTATTATACTAATTAATCGATTTTAAATCGTATTCGTGTCACGCGAAAAAAAAGTGTAACAAAATAAATTTTTTTTTTTTTTAAATGTGAATATTTTATTGGGTTTATTTGCCAAAATTCGACCTATAACCATTGAATAAATACAATATTGAATAGGACACTCTACAACTTGAAGCACCAAAGTCGGGTTTCGGTCGAAATTGGCAACAAAAAATTTAAATGGTAAGGTTTTGTCACACACTAATAAAAAAAGCACTTGAGAAAAAACTTCCTAGCCGACGATTTTTTTAAATATAAGTAAAGCTAATGGATTTTTTTTTTTAATAATTAACGCGCGCACAAGGGATTATGTGTTTCCCTTTTAATGTAGAACACACTGCGCGGGCATTACGAAGATAGGGAGGGGAGAGATAGGAGTTGCCGATTAACATTGGTTTTGAATGTTTGTAGATCAAAATGGCAAGGGAAAATCCCACCGGGTAAACTATTCCAAATTCGTGTCGTTCGGCTAAAAAAAGAATCCCTATATTTCACGGTACGTCCGAAATTAGTCTCAAAGGTGAACTGATGAGCATTCCTTGAGAGACGAGTATTACGGGAGAAACTTTTAAGGGGAGGAATGCAACTGGCTACTTCGAGTGAACATTTTTTGTAAAAGAAACGATAAAATAAGGAAAGACATGAAACATTGCGTCGGTGTTCGAGTGGGGCAATTGTTTCAGCGGCAGTTCTATTTCCTGTCAATCTTAACGCTCGATTTTGTATTCTATCAAGCAGGTGAAGCGATGTTTGCGAAGCACCTGCCCAGAGGTGGGAGTTATACTCGAGTTTAGGGCGTATTAACGCTTTATAAATTGTAGCCAGATCAGATGGGGAAAAATACTTCTTACACCGATACAGAAAACCTAAGCACTTTGCAGCATTCTTAGCGATCTCAAATATATGGTCGTTCCAACGGAGGTTATCGTTGACACACATACCGAGTACTGAGAGCTTTTCGGTTTCTTCGATGTAAGTGCCATTCATGGACAATGGCATTGGGGGAATGTTAAGCTTTAACGACAGAAGACAGCATTGAGTTTTCGAAGCATTAAACTCCACACGATTTCTATTACCCCATTTGACAATGCTGTATAAATCGGAGTTTAATGAGCTGCACATATGGAACTGGTATATGGTACATATGCTGAGGGTAGAGTCGTCAGCAAAACAGTTAAGTGGATTAGAAGTAACAGACAGAAGATCGTTTATAAAAATCAAGAAAAGAGTCGGAGACAGAACAGAGCCCTGGGGCACACCAGCATTTATTTTGTGCGAATCAGACTTGAATCCGTCCAATACAACTTGTATTGAACGGTCCTGAAGATAGCTTCTAATCCAACGAACAAGTGTATCATCGATCCCAAAAGCACGCATTTTCGATAAAAGAGCTTCATGCCAAACTCTGTCAAATGCCTTGGAGATATCAAGAGCAATAATCTTACTTTCACCAAAGCGATGTAAAGATTTGTTCCACTGTTCGGTGAGATATGCCATCAGATCACCAGTGCAACGGTTGCTGCGGAAGCCGTACTGACGGTCATAGAGAAGCTTTCGATCTTCGAGATATTCCTTAAGCTGACGGTTGATCAGTGTTTCCATGACCTTAGAAAGAAGGGATGTCAGTGCTATGGGTCGGTAGGAGGAGGGGGAGGATGGGTCACCTTTCTTAGGGACAGGCTGGACAAATGCTGTTTTCCATCTTCTAGGAAAGATTCCAAAAGAGTAGGAGCGATGGAAAAGCTTACGCAGTGGCTTTGCCAGTGTGGAAGAACACCTCTTCAGAAGAATCGGGGGTATACCATCCGGGCCAGCGGATTTTTGTATATCGAGATCTTTGAGAACTCTTGCTACTGTACGAGTGCGGAAAAAAATCTGTCCCATGGAAAAATTTACATTCTCAAGTACAGGAAGGGCAACGTTGCTTTGAGGCAGCGTGGAGCTGGCAGCGAAATGGGCGGCGAGCAAGTTTGCCTTCTCTGAAGAGTAAACAATTGGTTTGTTATTGTCGATGAGCGTTGGAACCGAAGATGTCGAGGAGTTTTTTATATTTTTTACAAATGACCAAAAATTTTTACTGCCTTTGGGACACTGCAGAATTTTTTGCCGTAATTTTTGGTCATGCAAAAATTTGGTTCTTTCTATAACGGAGTTGCATGAGTTCCTTGCTTGTTTGTGCTTTTTCCGATTTTCCTCTGTAGGGTTGGCTTTGTAAGATCGGAAACTTACTTCTTTGAGCCTGATAGCTTCTTTACACTCAGAATTAAACCAAGACTTTTCTTTAGGTTTGATGCTTTTTACTCTGTTAGGAATAAAAGCACGCATCCCTAGAAGAATCACATTTGTGATCATTTCAGCACTGGCATCAATGTCACTATCGAGGAAGCATAGTGACCAGTTAAAGTTTCGGAAAAAGAAATTCAGGCCGTCCCAGTTGGCTTTCTCGTATTGCCAAACGGTCCTGGTGGGAAGTTTTTCTTTAACTGGATGGGTGGGGGATGAGAAATTAGCTGAAATGATACAATGGTCTGAAGTGCCAAATGGAGAAGTTACACTAATGGTATATTTATCAGGGTGAGAAGTAAGAAACAAGTCAAGAGTATGGGCTGCTTGCCCAGCAACATCCGGTATACGCGTTGGCACATCGATCAGTTGGGTAAGGTGATGTAACCCGGCAAAGAGCTCGACATACCTTCCTTCGGGTGTTGTCTGACCAGAATAGCGGAGCCAGTTGGAATTGTGTACATTGAAATCGCCCGCAATAACGATTTCAGTGCGAGGACAAAGGGAAACAATTTTCGAGATGGAATCAGACAGTGCATCAAACTCGTTACAAGTCGAATTACTGTCAAGATTTGGACTCCTGTAAATAAAACAATAATGAATGACATGCTTGCGGACAGTGAATTTGAGCCATAAGAAATTAAAGTCCGTGTTGGAACATTGTCCATATTGGGGAGGGCCCTGGCAAGCAATATCATTCCTAACATAGACCACGAGACCATGATGGGAAAAGAGTAATGGCACCAAGCTATACCCATGTAGAGCAAATTCTGATAAATCAGTATTTACTCCAACCTGAGTTTCACTTAATGCCAAAACAGCTGGCCTGTGTTGAACAGTGTAGACGTACACGTGAAAGAAATTCTTTCTTAAACTACGATCATTTGAATACACGACACAAAAATCACTTACCATTTAAAAATACTTACATACAAAAACACAACTCTGATTAAGTCGAACTGTGCAGTGAAAATCCAAATTAACTTCTGTAATAATCAAACTGTCTTAGGTGTTATGCCCATAAGACAGCCTGTTCACAAAAAATCAATCTAAACATTCAGCACAATTGGACAAATTCAGATGCCCTTATTTATTTACCGCAAGCATTGTATGGAAAAACGAATCAAGGACAACGACCTTCGGATCTGCACGTGGAATGTTAGAACTCTTAACAGACCACGTGCATCCAAACAACTAGCGGAGGCCCTAGACTGCTACAGAGCAGGAATTACTGCCATCCAGGAATTGCGATGGAATGGGCCGGGCAAAAGGAGGATGAAAAACTGTGACGTGTACTACGGTGATTGCGCAAGAAGACCACAGCGTTTATTTGGGTGCGGATTCGTCATAAGCGGTAGACTTAGGCAAGAAGTCTTGGGCTTACGACACGTAAGTGAGCGACTTGTGACAATCCGTATCAAGGCTAAATTCGCCAACATTAGCCTAATATGCGCTCATGCCCCACAGAGGACAAAGATGACGCCACCAAGGATGACTTCTATGAGCTCCTCGACAAAACCTATGAGCAATGCCCTAAATACGACGTTAAGATCGTACTAGGCGATTTTAATGCCAAAATAGGTAAAGAGGAAATCTTTGGTAGGACTGTCGGAAAACATAGCCTACACGACACAACGTCTGAAAACGGACTTAGGCTAATTGACTTCGCAGCGGCACATAACGTCTCCATTGCAAGCACACGGTTTCCTCATCTCGATATACACAAAGGGACTTGGCGACACCCAGATCAAAGAACCGTCAATCAGATTGATCACGTTGCGATCGATGCAAGACACGCCTCCAGTATCTTGGATGTTCGCACCTTCCGAGCAGCTAACATCGACTCGGATCACTACCTTGTTGCAGCAAAGGTAAGAATGCGAATAACCCGAACTCCACAACAACGGAGTAATACTGTGAGGAAGTATGACGTCGGAAAGCTGCAATCGCAAGAAACCGCCAGAACCTATGCCGATCGAATATCCCGTAACCTCTCAAGAAATCCAGTACCGCCAGCATCAAGTGCCGAAGATCAGTGGCAACACTGCCAACAAGCCATCAGAGATGCCGCAACTGATGTGCTAGGTTTCACCAGACCACCACCACGAAACCTCTGGTTTGATGACGAATGCAGGCAGGCCCATGCAGCCAAACAAGAGGCATATAAAACGGCGCTGCAAAGAAAGACGAGAGCTGCTCGCGAGCTCTATGAGCAGAAAAGACGGGAAGAACACCGGCTTCTCCAAAAGAAAAAAAGAGAGCATGAGAAGCGCGCGATCCAAGATATTGAGAGATGCTACTCCAGGAACAACGTGCGGAAGTTTTACCAACAGGTAAAAAGAACATGCCAAGGAAAAAAATCCCGCACAGAAGCCTGTAGAGATAGGAATGGAAACCTCGTAGTAGAGTCACAGTCGGTGCTGAGTACATGGAAGGACCATTTCTGCAGACTGTTAAACGGCGATGAAGGCCAAAATCCCGCTGTCAGGCAGAATGAACCATTCAACATGGATGATGACAGACAAAACTTCCGTGCACCTGACCAAAATGAAGTAAGGATAGCAATATCTAAACTCAAAAACAACAAAGCTGCTGGACCCGACGGATTACCCGCCGAACTTTTTAAAGCGGCCGGAGATGACCTGGTGGAGTGCATACACCAACTCATCTCTAAAGTTTGGTCAGAAGAAAGTATGCCTGATGAATGGAACCTCAGCATCGTTTGCCCGATCCACAAGAAAGGAGACCCTCTAAACTGCGCCAACTATAGAGGAATAAGTCTCCTGAATATCGCCTACAAGATCCTCTCTGCCGTACAATGTGAACGCCTGAAACCTTTCGTCAGCAACCTGATTGGCCCCTATCAGTGTGGTTTCAGACCAGGAAAGTCCACAATCGATCAAATGTTCACGCTACGGCAGATCCTGGAAACCACCCAAGAATTCCAAATCGATACTCACCACCTCTTTATCGATTTTAAGGCCGCGTACGATAGCATTTATAGAGACGAGCTATACAGAGCCATGTCAGGTTTTGGCATTCCCACAAAACTCGTCCGACTGTGCAGGATGACGACGGAGAACTCTCGCTGCTCCGTCAAGGTTGGTTCTGACCTCACAGAAGCTTTTGACGTCAAAAAAGGATTCCGACAAGGTGATGCGCTATCGTGCGATTTCTTCAACTTAATACTTGAAAAAATTATAAGAAACTCGCAAGTCAATTGTAGTGGGACAATTTTTTTCAAGTCTGTGCAATTGCTAGCATACGCTGACGACATAGACATCATTGGCAGAACTCGGCGAGCTGTCAGTGGAACGTTTGCTAGCATTGAAGCTGAAGCGGCTAAGATGGGACTAGCAGTCAATGAGGCAAAAACGAAGTACCTGCTGTCCACAAAAAGGGACACACAACACCGGCGGATTGGACAAAACATCACAATAGACAGGTACAACTTTGAGGTAGTTAGGGACTTTGTGTACCTCGGATCCGCTATAACATCTGACAACAACATCTCGTCAGAAATAAAGCTAAGAATTACTCTTGCCAATCGCTGTTTCTATGGGCTAGGAAGGCAATTGAGTAGCAAAGCCCTCTCTCGAAAGACAAAGGAGACTCTGTATAAGACCCTAATCATCACAGTCCTGCTCTACGGCGCCGAGTTATGGACTCTATCTAAAGCGGATGAAGATATCCTTAGTCGTTTCGAGCGTAAGATTCTTCGGAAGATTTTTGGCCCTATCTGCGTTAACGGGCTTTGGAGGAGAAGGTTCAACCAAGAACTATACGAGCTGTACAGCGACATTGACCTGGTCAAAAAAATACGCATATCACGTTTAAGATGGCTAGGTCATGTAGAGCGAATGGACAACAATGCTCCGGCTCGCAGGATCTTCGATTCCATCCCAGAGGGTAGACGCAGTCAAGGAAGACCTCGCCTTAGGTGGCGCGCTCAAGTGGAGGACGACCTGAACCAACTTGGAGTGCAAAATTGGAGGCAGCTAGCCAAAGACCGAGTTGGCTGGAGAGGCATGTTGGTTGAGGCCCAGGTTCGTCCCGAACTGTAGCGCCACCTAAGTAAGTAAGCATTGTATGGTCATACGATGCCTACAGTAGATAAGAAAGAGGCAGTTAAGCACAAAGGTCTTGGGACACATTAGAGGATAATTTGTTATGCGAATGGGTTTTATTTATTTTTTTTCTTCCTCAGCGCGAGTGGGCATCTTTATCATTCATCCTATGACGCGAGTGAATATTATTATTATTTTTTTATAGCACACGCGTGGGGTTTTTTTCCAATTTCTCTAACGAGTGTGTATTATTTTTTTTTGAAAGCACTCGCGATAACAACGCGCAATAATTATTTTTTGGATTTTGTTTAATTATTTGTGCGCGCACCTCGACGTCCGTCCTCTACAATTTCATTGATGGATGAAATTTTTAAGGGTTGTTTTTCTTACTTGGTTTCATTGCTCACCAAAATAAAGAACTTTACTTGTTGTGTGTGTCATTCTGGATCATGGCGTCTGTTTTTATTGATAGACGATTTTTTTTTTTGATAAGCTGATTTACATAAGTATATACATTGGTAGGTAGGCATGTACTTCCATATCCACGTATTTTGTACAGGGTCATGGTTTGTATATTTTTGTTTTGTTGCGTTTGGCCACAGGTTTGGGTTGAAGTGGGGGTAGGTATGGTAGGTGCTTTAAAAACAAATTGATAGGGAGTGTGTGAAATGTTCCAATTTTCATATTCCTGAGGATTAACCCTGGGTTAATTGTAACAGGGTGACAATGACTTGGTAATAGAGATGAGCAATTTTGGCATGATTCTGGTGTCCATCAGCAGGAAAGTAAGATCATTTTCTTGACCCAACGTAGACGGAGTTCCCAATTAAATAACCTATTCTCTTAGATTTTATGAAGATTTTATTCAAAGATATTGGATCCGTAGCCGGGGTGATATCTTGTATCATGCAGAGAGGAAAATTTGCCTTTTTACTTGCGATTATAGGGACTATAAAGCAAGTTTAGGATTCGTGAATATAAAAAAAATTGAGAAAACAATGAAACATTACACTACTATCATAGAGAAGTCTCCAACGATTTTGATGAAAATTTATGAGAATTTTTTTGCTGGCATTGGCTATCACTTTATTAGAGCCACATATACGGGAAAAGTCTATTAAGAAATCTTTCATATAACGGTTTTTTTAATTTTTGGCTTTCTCGGTAACGGCTCTATGGATTTCTGTCAAATTTTACATTTAAAAAGATCTAAGTAGCCAAATTAATTCTGCATATCAGGATTTTGAATATCTATTTTTTCTAATAAAAATAAATTTTTGAAATTTTTTTTTTTTTGAAAAATCAATATTTTTAAAACTAATCAAAAAAATTATTTTAATTTTTTATATTGACATGTATATTAATAAATTCAAAAAAACTGCATACCAAAATTTAAAAATAATTTTTTTTCAAAAAACTAAACATAAAAAACAAGATTTTATTAAAATCCGTCCTACAATTTTCGAAATACTTTTTTCATAAATTCTTTGTTATTTAAGCCGTATGGTGGCGTACTTCATTTTTAATAAAAACCATTAAGTATTGTGGTCTTGATAGGTTTATACGTTTTATAAGTTCAAACTGTGTTAATCAAATCACTGTAGTCGTTTACGTTACAGATCGTTATACATACAGAGGGACAGACAGATATTTTTTGTCACTAACTTTTTTTGACTTCTCTATGATCTTATGCCGTTTTTTATTGTTATATCAATGTTATTATATTCAGGAATCCTAAACTTGTCTTAAAGTGCAAGTAAAAAAGTCAAAAAATTACACAAAAAACATTAATTCATAAATAAACAAAGCCAAAAAAATAAGAAATTGGATCGTTCAGTCTATCACGTCATCATCTTGATCCTTGATTAGATAATGTTTTTGAAGAATAACTTAGCGAACACTAGAAGCACCACGACACTTCACTGCTACCTATCCATCATTATAGTACCCATAATAACGAAAGAAAACTTTGGGAAAACCCTCCGAAAAAGTCTGATTTTTTATGAATTTTTTTGAGTAATTCTTCCAATAATTATAAAAAAAACATTTTAATAAGTTTAGGTAAACAAATCAAAAGAATTTAAAAAAATGCAGGATGACATCTGCCGGGCCCGCTTGTAATAAATATTTTTAACAAAAACACTCCTACACAACTAGACATACAAATTAACGCAAATAATAGTCTCCTCTCAACCTTTTCTTATGTTTCCACATTGTATAGGTATGAACTCTCTACTTACTACTTACTATACAAATCTACAATCAATTTAGGTACAAACTATTTTACTTGCGATTATAGTAGGGTGTCCATAATGTAACTAGAATAAAAGAGAACATTTTCAAAATTCCGCTCCGAACCAAAACTATCTTACTTTCTTACTAAGAGAATGACCAATTTTGGCTCTATAAGCTCACAAATTTTATTGCATTTAATGTTTAAAAACAATTTCTGGCACATTCTGGCGGTGACTACGCCTTAGGAAATCCATCCTGTCGGTCAAATTTTGCACCCCTTTTTCGATCATTCCCTGTCTTATTTCGTCAATAGTTGAGCCTAATGTTGGTTTCTCAATGATCAATCTTTGCACAGATAGTTTACGTACCCCCACAAAGAGTAGTCCAAAAGTGTCAAATTACATGAATGAGGTGGCCAATTCACATGTCCATTTCCTGAGATGATTCGGTTACCAAAGTAATGGTTGCACTTGCGCTGTACGGCATGTTGCACCGTCTCGTTGAAATCATATCTCCTCTAAATGATTTTCAATTATATGAGCAATAAAAAATCAGGAATAATTTGCCTGTAGCGTTCGCCATTCACAATAATGTTTGCACCGGTTTCGGCATGTAAATCGCACCAAACAGTGATTTTTTTGGGGATGTAATGGAGTCTCAAGAGTATCATGAGAATCTCACTCTTAAAACGACAATTCTGCTTGTTTATATACCAGCCAGAAATTACCTGCATCATGATTTGACGATAAAAATCTGGTTCCACTTCTAGTTGATTCTAAGTCAATTTACCGAACACAAGACGCAATTGATGGTCCGCTGGCTTTAGTTCTATCACTACTTGGTTCTTATATAGATGTAGGCCAAAATCTTTCCTCAAAATTTTCCAAGTAGGAGACCGAGTTGCTGACAACGGCGTTGGATCGATAAATTAGGGTCCTCCGTCTTACTCACGTCTACAGCAGGATGGCTTGGATGGATGGATGAATATGCGCATTATAAACTTGACGAAGTGCTCTTTTTTGACTTTGACGAACAAAGCACGAATTTTGGAAATGAATTTCCACGATTTGTAAACGTTCTTATGGTTTAAGTCCTTGCATGGTGATTCGACATAGTATATTGAAAAAAGTCATACACACTTCATTAGTATGACAGTTAGTTTGACAGTTATCCCTATCGAGGTATAGAATACATTAAAAAAAAAAAACACCATATGATTTTCAAAACAAGAGGGGTTTTTATTTTTAAGCTCACAGCAGGGCACTGAGCTGTCAAAAAAATATCGGAGCATTCTGAGCACTCATCTTGTGTTTATTTTTTCAATCAGAGCTCGATCGGAGCGCTCTCTATGAGCTCAGAATAAAATGACCGAGCACATTGTTTCATCGGAAACAAAAAATAAATTGTAAGCTTCTCGTAGAATAATTGCTTTACCTATTTTTTTTTCAATTTCTTTTCTTAAAACACTTAAAACTTCAACAACAAGTAAGTAGATTAATTTCATTTGACATTCAACAAAATATGACAATTCAGTGCTCAAGTGAGTTTCTTTTTTAGACCGGAGAGCTCTGATCAGACTCTGCTCAGAGCTTAATCGATTTGCTCAGGCTCTACTCCGTGCTCTGCTCAGAGCTTATAAATAAAAACGCCTAAGGGCTTGATTTTCGACTCTTGAAATTTTTGTTTAAACGTGTTAATGTAATTTCATATAACGGGTGATTTTTTAAGAGCTTGAAAACTTTTTTTTAAAAAAAAACGCATAAAATTTTATATAATTTCATTTTTTATAATTTCATTTAAATGTTGACCGCGGCTGCGTCTTAGGTGGTCCATTCGGAAAGTCCAATTTTGGGCAACTTTTTCGAGCATTTCGGCCGGAATAGCCCGAATTTCTTCGGAAATGTTGTCTTCCAAAGCTGGAATAGTTGCTGGCTTATTTCTGTAGACTTTAGACTTAACGTAGCCCCACAAAAAATAATCTTAAGGCGTCAAATCGCATGATCTTGGTGGCCAACTTACCGGTCCATTTCTTGAGATGAATTGTTCTCCGAAGTTTTCTCTCAAAATGGCCATAGAATCGCGAGCTGTGTGGCATGTAGCGCCATCTTGTTGAAACCACATGTCAACCAAGTTCAGTTCTTCCATTTTTGGCAACAAAAAGTTTGTTAGCATCGAACGATAGCGATCGCCATTCACCGTAACGTTGCGTCCAACAGCATCTTTGAAAAAATACGGTCCAATGATTCCACCAGCGTACAAACCACACCAAACAGTGCATTTTTCGGGATGCATGGGCAGTTCTTGAACGGCTTCTGGTTGCTCTTCACTCCAAATGCGGCAATTTTGCTTATTTACGTAGCCATTCAACCAGAAATGAGCCTCATCGCTGAACAAAATTTGTCGATAAAAAAGCGGATTTTCTGCCAACTTTTCTAGGGCCCATTCACTGAAAATTCGACGTTGTGGCAGATCGTTCGGCTTCAGTTCTTGCACGAGCTGTATTTTATACGGTTTTACACCAAGATCTTTGCGTAAAATCTTCCATGTGGTCGAATAACACAAACCCAATTGCTGCGAACGGCGACGAATCGACATTTCACGGTCTTCAGCAACACTCTCAGAAACAGACGCAATATTCTCTTCTGTACGCACTGTACGCATTCGTGTGGTTGGTTTAATGTCCAATAAAGTAAACTGAGTGCGAAACTTGGTCACAATCGCATTAATTGTTTGCTCACTTGGTCGATTATGTAGACCATAAATCGGACGTAAAGCGCGAAACACATTTCGAACCGAACACTGATTTT
This sequence comes from Platycheirus rosarum, assembly GCA_963971375.1. Classification (NCBI taxonomy): domain Eukaryota; kingdom Metazoa; phylum Arthropoda; class Insecta; order Diptera; family Syrphidae; genus Platycheirus; species Platycheirus rosarum. The sequence goes on along the minus strand of OZ020507.1, from coordinate 139,801,493 downwards.
GGTAATAAAATTCAATGATTTGCAAGCGTTGCTCGTTAGTAAGTCTATTCATGATGAAATGTCAAAGCATACTGAGCATCTTTCTCTTTGACACCCATGTCTGAAATCCCGCGTGATCTGTCAAATACTAATGCATGAAAATCCTAACCTCAAAAAAATCACCCGTTACATATGAACATTTATTAGTTTTTATGCGGAAATTTTAAAATTGATGTGAGGAAAGGAAAAAATTTTTTTCATTCTGGGAATTATGTAGAGGAAAATAGAAAAAGAGACTAAAAAGAGGACATTTTTATCTGTCAAAGGACAAAAAAAGAATTTTATAAAAAAAGAGAGTGTAAAATAGATGTGAAATGAAAAAGAGAACATGTTCTCTTTAAAAGAGATGTTCTGGAAACTCTAGATTATAGGGACTATAAGGCAAGTTTAGGATTCGTGAATATAAAAAAATTGAGATAACAATCAAACGTGACATTACGATCATAGAGAAGCCTAAAAACGTCATTGGAAAAAATGTCCGTCTGTCTGTCTGTCTGTTTGCCTGTCTGTCTGTCCGGGTTTATATCGACCTGCAGCCTAAACGGGTTAAGCGATTGCCTTCAAACTTGGTATGTGTGTATCTCTTGGCATTCCTCAGAGGGGAAATTGAAATTTAATTTTTAGAGCTAAAAATAACGGTAAAATTATTTTTTTAATTTTTTTTTGCAGAATCAATATTCTTAAAACTAATCAAAAAAAATTATTTTAAATTTTAAAATCACCTGTATATTAATAAACTCTAAAAAACTGCATACCAAAATTTAAACAATAAATTTTTTTCAAAAAACTAAAAAAAGGATTTTATCATAATTCGTTCTACAATTTTCGAAATACTTTTTTCATAAATTCTTTGTTATTTAAGACGTGTGATGGCGTACTTCATTATTACTTAAAACCGTTAAGTATTGCGGTTTTGATAGTTTTTATAAGTTCAAACTGTGTTATTTTCAACGTAAATGTTACTTGTTTCTGTTAAAGATCTTGCTTTCCAATGTAATAAGGCACATAAGAGCAAGTACGTGCGACCCAGTCGTGCCCATTTTTTATTTGGATTAGGTGGAGAGAAGACTGGGGCGTTATTTTAGGTTGTCGGAAGTTGGCGACTTTTATCAGGAAACCTAATTACAACAGCATTTAATCATAATTCGGGTAAAACAGAAGAAATAAGGTGAAATTCTGCATTTGTTGACAAAAAATTGAGAGCAATTTTAAATATTACCTTTTCAACGAAGCGCCATAATATCAGTAATGAAGGACATTAAAACATGAAAATTTAAGGCTATATAACAAATACATATACGTTTTTGTCCAAAGACATAAGAAAAAAGGTTATTGTCCAAAAACCTAAGAAAGGTGTACAATTTTGATTCCCCCTGCTAAATGATTTAAACGCCATTTTATTTCCTTAAAACAATGTGAAAAAGTGTGAATTTTTCTTTCAAAAACGTAAGAACGGTTTTTAAATAAAACGGTTTTTATTTAACAACTTTTTTAAAAAAATTAAAAAAACATAATTGAAGAATGCAATATTAAGCACGAAATAATTTGCCTTTAAAAAAAAATTAAAACAAAAATCAAATTACCCGTTTGCAAAAAATTGATTAAAAAAAAATTAATTATTAAGAATACAAAACGAAAATTATTTGTATTTTTTTTTATTTGAATTACCTAGGCTACCTACATCTTCCTGAATGTCAATTTTGATAGCAATCGGATCCCCAGTTTTCGAGAAAGTCGAAGAAAAAAACCGGTCCTATGGGAGGTACCGTTTTTAGCCAACCGTATTAATTTTTTTTCACCAAAATATAAGGCTTACCTACAGCAGTACACTGATTTTTTTTATAAAAATTCTTTGAGTCGTTTTCGAGAAAACGTATTTAAAAAAAAAAAAACCTATTTAAAATTTAAAAATTTAAATTTTAAATAAACCGTTTTATTTAAAAACCGCTCCTACGATTTTGAAAAAAAAATTCACACTGTTTTAAATTTCTTAAAGAAATAAAATGGCGTTTAAATTATTTCACCCAATACAATTTAACGTACTTTTTCGATAAATCAAAAGTCACAAAAATCGAATAAATGCTTTGATGTTCATCTTAATTTTCTTAAATTGTATTCTACAATAAGCACATATAAGCAAGTACGTTCGATCCAGTCGTGCTATTTATTTTAAAAACACACATAAGTAGCTTGATAATAGTGGCAAACAAATCCAGTGTCCTATTCTATATTGTATTTATTCAATGCTTTAATTTAATTTTAAATTACATTTTTAGGTATGCTTTGAACAAAAAAAGCAATACAAAATTATTGGAGTAAAATTCTTTAATATATTTTCTTTAAAATATAATTAATTAAAACAAAATAACAAGGCATTGCCCAAAGATTATGATTAAAATATCACCAAAAAAACACGTAATTTTTGTTTTTGCTCTTAAAAGTGATTATACATTTTTTATCTAGGCTGAAATAAACTTAATTTTGGATCGTTATTATTCAAAATTAAGTAGTTTTGTCAAACCGCGCAACAATATCATTTAGTAAATTCACCATATATAATGTAATATAGTTTTAGAATTAAAAAAGATTGTAATGCCTTTATTTTTGTTTGTTTTTATTTGTTTTAAAGTTATAAAAATTAAATGCAGTTAATTAATTTTTAATTGCGATTATAGAATTTTTACTTGCGATTATAGGTACTATAATACAAGTTATGGATTCGTGCCAAAAAAGTTATTTTTTTTTTAACAGTCAAACATGACATTACGATGATAAGAAAGTCGAAAAAGTGGGTTCACAAATTCCGTCCGTCTGTCTGTCTGTTCGCACCTCCAATCTTTAACAAAAAGCTCTAACGATTTTGATAAAACTTTCAGGGTGCTATTTTCTTACATCAATACATCTTTCAGTTAAAATGAATTTTTCGAAACTTGTTCTATAACGGTACATCTCAGAGAACCGGTTTTTTCAAACGCGGTTTTATCGTATACCATTATCCTGATTTAAAAAAAAATTTGCCCACGGGAAGCCATTTAAAATTCGATTAATTTTGCATTTCAAAATTTTCTAAAACTTTTTTTTTGATTTTTTTTTAATTTTCTAAAAAAAATTGTTTTTGGAAATATTTTGAAAACGGTTTCATTGAATTTTTTTTGAAATAATTTTCTTTAATGGAAAGTACAGATTTTCTTTTATTGACCTACTAAAAAAAATTCAAAATATTTTTTCGAAAATTTTTTTCAAAAAAAACCACTTTAAAAAAAAACTGGTCAAACGATGTTGAACATTTTTTTGTACTTGATAGACATTTAATTTTCAAATTTTATTGCATACTTTGTTTTTCTGAATCTTAAACTAATTAAAAAAAAATTAAGAATTTTCGAACAAAATTAATTTTTTTTATTTTAATATGTATTCAAACATATGTATGCAACCACTAAGCAATTTTCTAGCAGAAGAACAAGTTCGTGCGACCCAGTTGTGCATTTTATTTTAATTTTATTCGACGATGTGACCCCACATATGAGGAAGTACGTGCGATCCAGTCGTGCAATTTATTTGTTGATTTATTAATTTCACAAAGCTAAAGACTAGCTTTAAATATAAGAACACATTTCTTTAATAAGAGTACAATAATTATATAATTGAATAAAAATTCGATTGAAATTTAGATGAAAAATTTAATAATTGGTCAAATAAGTTATTACATCTATTATTAAGAATATTAAATAATTTAAACATTTTGTTTAAAGGAGAAAATCATTCATAATTTGCAGAGCCGGATTCACCATATGTGCAGGATGTGCAAATGCACAGGGCGCCAAGCTTTAGCTGCGCATTGTCAAGTCTTTATATATACAAAAAATAATGGATACGCATACATACTTCCATTCTTAAAATTTAAGTTAATCTAACCAGCTACCTATAGCTATGCATTACTTCAAGTTATCTTAACGCAATTATTATCTTCCAATAATTCAAATTAAGCCATTTCTTCTTTTCTCACAAAAAGACTATTCACACACTTACATGAGAAACTAGTTTAAATGAAGTGAAAGTAAAAAAATAAACATCAAGAATTCGTTGGTGCAGGCGTGCAAGGTAAATTCTTGCACAAAAACCCAACAAAAATCCACAGGAAATCAGCTACCTATCATTTAACACAAGAAAAAAGGTCATATGAGTCAAACAAAATAATCGCACCCAGGCTGTGCAAGATAATTTTTTGCACAAGCACTCAACAATTTTCATAGGATAAAATGTCAAAATAATAAACTCAATCTAGAATTCCTTTGGAACAATTTGAGTGAAACGTGAAGATTTTAATCTTGCACGTATGAGATGTTCGACTCATAATTCATTTGAATAGAATATAGTGAGTTAAATACATGTTCGATGCCAGAGAAGAAAAAAAGCAAAAAAAAAACATAGTTGTTTTGATGAATATGGAAAAAATATTAACAAATAAAAGTGCGTGTGCGTTTCCGTGCATCATTGGCTCCGTGCACTTGTTTTTACGGTACCGATTATTATTCATTTATTTATTCATCAATTAGAGTACAATGCTCTTACAGACTACTTAACAAAACTTAAAATCTAATAAAATTATTAAAATAAAATAAGAACTACAATTTTGTATCTAAGTTCCAGAGCTCAAATGGGATAACAAATGAGTTTTAAAAACATCTCTTTCAAAAAATTTGAAAAAATCAATGGATTCATTATTTGAAACCGCATTTGCCTGTCTTAAGCAGCGCGTGATAGGCTCATTCAATCCATAATTTACTCTGTGATATGGTATACGAAATGTATCAAAGGCTCTAAAAGCATACGACGGGAAGTTTAATCCTACCATACTCAGTAAATGCGGACAATTTATTTTATAAGCTATAATATCTCTCACAAACATTATATCAAAGTATTGTCATCGTATCTCAAGAGTTTCAAGCCCAAAAAGCAAGCATCGACTTTGGTATGAAGGACGAGGTATATTCCACCGTAAAATATAAAATATTTTTCTGGAAAGCCGTATTTGAATTCTTTCTATTCTATTTGAATGAACATAGTAGAACGGGTTCCATATTATACAGGCTTATTCCAGAATTGTTCTTACGTAGGAGAAAAATAAACATTTTAAAGTAAAAGGATCCTTAAATTCTTTCGAGTTTCTCATGATAAATCCTAACAAAGAGTTTGATTTAGAGGCAATATAGTCAATGTGACTATTAAAGCAAAACTTAGTGTCGAATATTACTCCTAAGTCTTTAATTTCATATATTTTAGCAAGTTTAGTATCTCCTAAGGAATAATCAAAATGAATAGGGCATGGACGGCGACAGAACGATAGACTTTGACACTTGGATACATTCAGATGTAAGTTGTTATTTGAACACCAGACAGAAAGATTAAACAAATCGTTTTGCAGCTTTAAGCAGTCAGATGGTTTTTTCACGGTACAATATAGCTTAACTTCATCAGCAAACATAAGACATTGAGAATGAATCAATGTATGAGGAATGTCGTTAACAAATAACAGAAACAGTAAAGGTCCCAGGTGACTACCTTGTGGGACACCTGATGTAACTTGTATGGTATCTGAAATGCTATCGTTAATTCTAACAAACTGTGTTCGTTTACATAGATACGATTCAATCCATTTTAGTAAATTAGAATGAAATGTAAGATATGGTGGTCGACCCTATCGAACGCCTTGGCAAAATCTGCATATATTACGTCGCACTGGGATCCTTTTTCAAGTGCATTCAGCACAAAATTTGAAAAAAGGGCGAGATTTGTGCTGGTAGATCTACCGCTTACAAAACCGTGTTGCATTGGAGATATTTCTTCTTTCAGTGAATGCATAAGCTTTTTATTCACCAATTTTTCGAAAAGTTTTGGTATAGTTGATAACTTGCATATAGGGCGATAGTTACTTATATCATTTTTGGAACCTGCTTTGTGAATCGGAGTAATAAAAGAACTTTTCCAACAATCGAGAAATATGCCTGACTCAATAGAACGATTAAATACAATGCTAAGTGGGAGAGCAATTGCTTTTGAAGAATTTTTGAGGACTATAGGAGGAAAACCATCAAATCCATGATTTTTATCTGAGGTCAGCAATAGTAACTCATCGAATACTTCTTCAACAGATTTAATAGGGCTTTTTATATCTAACGATTTTGAGAACTCATTTGCAACAAATGTTGTATTGTTAGAAGAAATGACATACACCGATTGGAAAAATTGGGCGAAAAGATTGCAAATGGTTGGTAGATCAGATGATGTAACATCTAAATACCGCACTGTCTTAGGAATACCTGTCGATTTTTTCTTGCTTTTTATAAAACTCCAGAAATATTTGGGATTGCTTTTCAGACTAGATTATACTTTAAATATATAATGCTTCTAAAGGAACTGATTAAGATGGTCATACCGCTTTTGAAGCCAGAAATACTTTCCATATAATTCAGGCTCCCTATTAGAATTACGATATAATTTGTATGCCTTGTTTTTACGATTATTTAAATTAATCAATTCTTTGTTAAACCAATGGGGTTTAATGAGATTTCTCATTCTTTTTTTAGTGATAAATAAATTTATTGCTTCTCTCAGTTTGCTTGTGAAAAATTCATAGGCATTTGTAAGTTCCAAATCGCTTAAAACAGACATCCAGTCAACAGAATTACAAAAATGGGACAATGACACATAATTTCCATTAGCATAATCATAAAAATAGCTTGAGCTCAAGCCGCAAGAATTTTTAAAATATTCATAAAATGTTATTTTTATGTTAAATGCAAAGTGATGAGGAGATTTGGAAAGTGGAGTTGATGAGATCAAATCTATTTCACCACGAAGTTCCTTGTCAATAAAAATCAGATCAAGGATACGATTTAAATAATTAGGGAAATTATTAATCTGCTTTAAATTAAACTCAGTTAATCTATCAACAACCTCACTTTCCACATCATATCTTACATTAAATGGTAATAAACACTTAAGCTCTTCATCGTATATCCAATTTATGAATGGTAAATTGAAATCGCCTAAAATAATAAGATGTTGATTTTCATTAAGGTTTTCTAGGATTTTGCAACAATTATTTATATGAATTTTGTATAATTCTAAAGAGCTTTTTGGAGGAATATAGCTTAACATAATAAATATATCATGAGTCTTATCTAAGCATACTCGAACCAAAAGCTGGTCGACATCATAACATTCATTCGTACTTGTTGAAGCCAAACATATCTCTGTACAAGAAAACGATGATTTAACTGCAATTATGAATCCACCACCTCGTTGTAGATCTGTTGTATCTGGCTTGCGGTCTTTTCGGAAGACATTATATTGCTGATTATTAAATAATTCGGCACTATGATGACTCTCATTCAACCATGTCTCAGAGAGCAATAACGTCATATTGCTGTGATGATGAGAACAGAAGCATTTCCTTAAATTTAGTTATAAGCCCACCAGTGTTTAAGTAAAAGAAATGAAATGAATTTTCATGCATTGGCAAGACAGCTGGATTATCTTGAGTTGGGAAATGAAGGGAAGCATCAACATCATTCTTGTTATCATTTAAGTGGTTTGAGCTTGAGGCGAAAGTATGGTTGTAGAGTTTTTTGAAGTATGTATGAACTCTCTTACTTGCAGACCCATAGGCCAGATAAAGGAATCAAGAGCAATATTAGAGAGATTCTCTGGAATCCCGACTTTGAAATTGACAAATGATACGTCATTAATATGAGTGTCTTTCCTTAAGAGTCTCTTGCATCTGATAAGAGTTCGTTGAATGTTTAGTTTATTGGCCACATATGTAGTTACTGCATCTTCCGATGTGTTTTGGTCAAAGTGAGACAAGTGTAACCATTTAGAGCCGGGAATGATATTTAATGATGTGCAAGAAGGGTTACTACCAATAATCTTAAGATGATGACTAGACATATTTTTAATTTGCTGCTCGACTTCTCCATTAGGTGTTACCGGAGTGTTAGTTTTAGAACATAATATGTCAACGGGAATGATTTTGCAATTTTTTCTGCAGCATCAGCTGAGATCCTATCTTTATTATTTCGCTCATCGTTCAGAGAAACAAAAGTAGATGTGTTAGCTGAACTCACCATGACATGGTCAGTGGAGCTGTTGTTTGTATCCAATGCTAAGGAAACTGGGGTCTTAATATGGTTTGATGTGCCTGCGGCAATATTTTCAACGAAATTACTTTTCTTAATTTTCTTTTTCTTTTTTAATTGCTGTGCAGAATCAAAATTTAAAACTGATAACATTTTTTTAAGTTCATGAACATCATTAGATAAACTATCAAGTCTTTCAATAAACAAGTTTTTCATGCCATAACACACAATGCATGTATTGCAACGCCGCATAAAGTTCGGTTGAGCAAAGAGTAGGCTATAGTTTTCGTTTGATAAAACGGAGCACTTTTTATGATATTTTAGATGACAAAAAGATTCACATTTAAGGAAAACAGTGTCAGTTTCAATGATTAAATTACATTTGGCGCAAGTGTTGACAGTCATTTTACATTAACAATATAAAGATAAAACAGAGCAGAAAAACACGTCTGATCACAACGATCACACAGTTATTGATTTGTGAAGTATATAGGTATATTGCACGATTGGATGGATCGTATTTGGCCTTATGTGCGGCGACATGGTCGAATAAAATTTGAAATATGGATTTCAAAAAGGCAGCCGTTTCAAAGGTTTTATTTAATTTTTATTTTTAAAGTTTAAAAAGGAACAAAGACAAAATATTTTTTTTAGTGAAAACATTTAAACGCCATTTTGTTTCGTTTTTGATCAGTTAAAAAAAAACTTTTTTTTAATGACTTTTTTTTATTAAATAAAGACATGAATGCACTTAAGCACATACACGACTTACATTAAAAAATCGTTTAGCCCTTTTCGAAAACAAAGTTTAAAAAATTATTCAAAATACATAAAAACTGTGTCCTAAAATATTTCAATGTCAAATATCTTTGGCTATCCACATCTTCCTGAATATCAGTTTTGATTGTAATCGCTTAAAAGTCGAGGAGTAAGGAAAACTGTCCTATAGGAGGTACCATTTATAGCCCATCTACTACAATTAACAGTACCTAATAGTACACCAATTTTTTCTTGCAAATTTTTGGGGCCATTTTCAAGAAAAATATGCTTTCACTTTTTTTTTTAATTAATGCGCGCACAAGGGACATTAGAAGGGGGCATTTAGAAGGAAGGGAGGGAAAAGATAGGAGGTGTCGATTAACATTGCTTTTGAATGCTTACAGATCAAAATGGCAAGGGAAAATCTCGCCCAAAAAAAACTTAACGGTTTTATGGCAGGCACCCTGAATATTTGTGCTAAACAAATTGAGTAAATACTCTGTACAATGTTAAAATTACCTTATGTTCTAAATTTGAAGACGACAGACAGACAGACAGAATGTTGTCATTAACTCAAATACCTTTTTCTGTTATCGTAATGTCATGTTTGTTTGTTATGTCATTTCTTATACTCTTTTAACACTTGTTATTATTTTGTATTTAGTTCAAGCCTGTACAAGATCTTCTTCCACTGTTTAAACTCAAAAACCAGTAACAATAGCTTCAGGAGAACGTAGTTTTTTCTAAGCTCAAAAATAATAAAAAAAATAGATTAGTACAACCATGAAATATTAAAGATTGGTAGGTTTGTCTTCTTTTTAACGCTAAATGCCAATAGAAAGGGAGTTCTTAAGGTCTTTAAAATATGATGACCTTGTAAGAGAATTAGCTGAAGCTACGCCAGAAAAGTATGTGTCATGAGTTGATGTATCTTCTGGTCATGTTTTTTCTTCATTTTAATAGCTATATATAATTTTTTTTTAAATATGTATTGATTTTGGGCGCAAAAAGCAGAGCTTGCACAGGGCGCTCATTTGGCTAGGACCAGCGCTGATAATTTTTTTAGAAAGTTTGAGATATTTATGCAGCTTGGCACATAACTTAAGTTTCTTTGAGGAGTATTAAAATTTATTCGAGACAGAAGGTACAAAGGGTCTATATTACCATATATTAATAACATCAAAAACGAATCTTAAATAAAAGCGTCTATTCCCAAGGGATGGCAAATCAATAAGTTTAAGTCTATTGATGTATGCGGGGAGCTCGTAAGGATTTTCCTAACCTAAGCCCCGCAAATCGCAGGAATCTTTTTGATCACGTTCCAATCTTGTTATATAGCCCTCGTAAAGGGGTGACCAAACTTGGCAAGCATATTCAAGAGTGGGACGAACAAATGGTATAAAAAGCTATTTTTGGAACTCGAGGGTCTGAAAATTTCCGTGACTTTCTCTTTATCCAACCTAGAATTGAGTTAGCTTTATTTGATATGGAGTTCATGTGCTGAATAAATTGAAGCTTTTGATCCAATATGACACCAAGAACATTTACGTTTTCCATACATAATAGGGAAATTCCATTTTACGTATAATTAAATGGAATTACTGAAAATTTTCTAGTTTGGATCATAAAATTACATTTATTTATATTGAAAGACAAACAATTGCCTAAAACCAAGATTTTTGAGTTTTCTTAGCAAGATCTTATGCGAAAGTTTGTCAAATGCCTTACTAAAGTCCGTAAGGACGCAGTCTATTTCTTTCTTTTTTTTAAATACACCAATGCAAATTTCGGTTAGCTCCATTGAATCGTAATAGTAGAGCGACATTTTGTAAAACCACGTTGATTAGGAACAATGACTGATTTGACGTAGAAACACAGAGATTCACAAATAACAGCCTCAAAAAGCTTCGAAATGAGAGATAGTTTAGCTATAGGCCTATAATTTTGAATTTCGTATTTTCTACCTTTTTTGTGTAGAGGAATTATGAAGCATATTTTCCAAATACATAAAAATTGACAAAAAACAAAGAACAATTAAAGAGAGTGGACAATGGAAGAAGCAAATTATAAAAATTGACAAAAAACAAAGAACAATTAAAGAGAGTGGACAATGGAAGAAGCAAATTATTTGCAAATTTTTTTTTTAATAATAGAAGGTATACCATCCGGCCCTGGTATACAATTCTCGTCAAGATTAGATATAAACTTAGCAACGTTATCAGAATTAATATTGAAGCTCATATCAGTCAAGTAAGAGAAGGATTTCAAACAGCCAATATTTAGGCTATTTTCGTCAAGTATATCACATTTTAAAGTATCACAGTCTCAGTATCACAGTTAAAGGTACTTTGAAAAAAAGTCTGCAAATTTATTGTTTGACTTCAGAACAGACGGATATGGATAAGACTTCTTTTACTATTTATAAATTTCCAAAAATATTTTGGTTTCATTTTAAGATCTCCTTGTACCTTCTGCAGATAGTTCAAATATTTTAAACTTGAAGATCTATTAAAATTTTCGGTAGCACGGCAAAAGTTTTCAAAGTCGGCTTAACCTCGAGATAATTTGTAAATTGACAAAAACTTGTTTCTGAGGTTCTTAAGACTTTTAATTTCACTATCGAACCTATCTGGAACTGATGATCTTGGATTAACAGAAGATAAAGGCACAGATTTCAAAAAACAATCAAACAAAACATAATAAAATTCAAAGACCATATTGTTAACAGATAAACAGTTATTGAGGCATGACCAATCAATTTGCGACAGCAGCATATTATATAATTTTTTTTAAATCTGTCTCTTTTAAAATTAAAAGTGTAAAAGTTTTCATTAAGGTCGTAGTAAAATTTTGAATCATAAGAAAGAGAGAAAGATAAAGATGGATGATGGTTATCTTCAGTTACTAAAGGATCTGTTGATTTTTCCACAACAATGTCTTCATCACAGGTTTGTTTCGGGGCATCTTAACCAAGCAATATTGCTTAAATTAAAATCGCAGAGGCAGATCAGCTCTTCTTTATATTCTTGTATTATTCGTTGATATAGTTAATGAATTCAAAAGCTTTGTCATAAGTAGCACATCGACTTCCAGGAACTATATAAATACAGTAATAATGTAAACGTTTTTGTGGGAGAGTACGATAACTTAGGCGCCAAGAAATGATAACGGTTTTTAGTAGAACAGTTCAATACAAGAATTTTTTTCTACGGGAGGGGGGGTCTATCTCCCCCCGTTTGGTCAGCAGGGGCATTTTCATAAAAAAGTACTTAAAGAATAAAAAAAATATACAAAAGACAAACAATTACGCACACACCAGACAATAATTTAATTTCGGTCGCATTGCAACATTTCACAATCACTAATACTAGAAATCGTTTTTAAAATTGTCACGTCATCCGCGTAAATGAGGCATTTAGAATGTTTCGAGGCAGATGGTAAGTCATTAATTAATAAAATAATCGTTAAACAATACTGCATAAGATCTGTTTAAGAAATAAGATTGAAGCTACATATCGAAGTTTTTGCTAAAACCAAGATTTTTGAGCTTTCTTAGCAAGATTTTATGCGAAAATTTGTCAAATGCCTTACTAAAGTCCGTAAGGACGCAGTCAATTTCTTTCTTTTTTTTAAATACACCAATGCAAATTTCGGTTAGCTCCATAAGAATCGTTATAGTAGAGCGACATTTTGTAAAACCACGTTGATTAGGAACAATGACTGATTTGACGTAGAAACACAGAGATTCACAAATAACAGCTTCAAAAAGCTTCGGAATGAGAGATAGTTTAGCTATAGGCCTATAATTTTGAATTTCGTCTTTTCTACCTTTTTTGTGTAGAGGGATTATGAATTTTTTCCAAATACATAAAAATTGACAAAAAACAAAGAACAATTAAAGAGAGTGGACAATGGAAGATGCAAATTATTTGCAAATTTTTTTTTAATAATAGAAGGTATACCATCCGGCCCTGGTATACAATTCTCGTTAAGATTAGATATAAACTTAGCAACGTTATCAGAATTAATATTGAACCTCATATCAGTCAAGTAAGAGAAGGATTTCAAACAGCCAATATTTAGGCTATTTTCGTCAAGTATATCACATTTTAAAGTATCACAGTCTCAGTATCACAGTTAAAGGTACTTTGAAAAAAAGTCTGCAAATAATTGTGAAATAACACGAGGTTCATGACTAGCTTTATTGTTTGACTTCAGAACAGACGGATATGGATAAGACTTCTTTTACTATTTATAAATTTCCAAAAATATTTTGGTTTCATTTTAAGATCTCCTTGTACCTTCTGCAGATAGTTCAAATATTTTAAACTTGAAGATCTATTAAAATTTTCGGGAGCACGGCAAAAGTTTTCAAAGTCGGCTTAACCTCGAGATAATTTGTAAATTGACCAAAACTTGTTTCTGAGGTTCTTAAGACTTTTAATTTCACTATCGAACCAATCTGGAACTGATGATCTTGGATTAACAGAAGATAAAGGCACAGATTTCAAAAAACAATCAAACAAAACATAATAAAATTCAAAGACCATATTGTTAACAGATAAACAGTTATTGAGACATGACCAATCAATTTGCGACAGCAGCATATTTAATTTTTTTTAAATCTGTCTCTTTTAAAATTAAAAGTGTAAAAGTTTTCATTAAGGTCGTAGTAAAATTTTGAATCATAAGAAAGAGAGAAAGATAAAGATGGATGATGGTTATCTTCAGTTACTAAAGGATCTGTTGATTTTTCCACAACAATGTCTTCATCACAGGTTTGTTTCGGGGCATCTTAACCAAGCAATATTGCTTAAATTAAAATCGCAGAGGCAGATCAGCTCTTCGTTATATTCTTGTATTATTCGTTGATATAGTTAATGAATTCAAAAGCTTTGTCATAAGTAGCACATCGACTTCCAGGAACTATATAAATACAGTAATAATGTAAACGTTTTTGTGGGAGAGTACGATAACTTAGGCGCAAGAAAGATAACGGTTTTTAGTAGAACAGTTCAATACAAGAATTTGTTTCTAGGGGAGGGGGGTCTATCTCCCCCCGTTTGGTCAGTAGGGGCATTTTCATTAAAAAAGTACTTAAAGAATAAAAAAATTATACAAAAGACACACAATTACGCACACACCAGACAATAATTTAATTTCGGTCGCATTGCAACATCACTAATACTAGCAATCGTTTTTAAAATTGTCACGTCATCCGCGTAAATGAGGCATTTAGAATGTTTCGAGACAGATGGTAAGTCATTAATTAATAAAATAATCAATTTAGAAAATATTAGTGGGCTTTAGGTCAAAACACAGATGAAATTATTTTAAGTGCGACGTTTCGAGCATGTATATGCTCATCATCAGGCCTTTATTGTACAAAATAAACAGATAAAATACAAAATACATAAGTCAACACCAAAAATTGAAAAAAAGATGTTGATATATCAACTTACAAAAATAATTACGGACAAAAAGGATACAAGTCTCCTCGCATCTTACACTTATATGTATAAAAAAACAATCTATTAGATTTTAAAAAAGATTTTTCGGTTAATTTGGGTGCACAATTTGAAATTTTAAAATATTTAAATTACTTTAAATAAAATGTTGCAAATAACACTTCATCAGCGGGTTCACCTATACTTTATCTTATAGTTGGTTATGTGTGGCCTTTTTATAAGCTGGCTGTATGTATTGCTTAAATTTTCGCAGTCAGATCTGCGGTTAATGGCATTTTTGTGGTTTCTGATGTGCAACATTTCCAGCAACATTCTTTTGGAATAATGTTGCTCCGTCTGTAAAACTTCAACATTTTCAAAGTCTGCCTTATGTTTTTCTTCTAAACAGTGTAGAGCAAGAGCAGTTTTTTGTGCAGCTCCATTGTTTACATCAGATTTATGACCTGCGATTCTACTCTTTAATTTCTGTTTTGAAGTGCAAGCCAATTCTTTACCCCCCAAACAATTTATTTTGTATATAATATTAGCATCACCTCTATTTTTCCCTTTGTGTTGGTGAAAACTTGACTTTTAAGAGAATTAGCGGACTTGAATGCAATTCTCGTTTTTGTTTTATCTCTGATAGGCGCGGCGTTGATGCGGTGAGCGAGATGAGGGATGAACAACATACTCTTGTATTCCACCGTTTTTCTTTCTTTTTCAGCTATGTTTTGTGTTTAGGTTTGCTGTTTATTTTTGATAAGCTTCTCTATGATTTCGGGAGAGAAAGCATTTGAGGATAGGGTGTCCCGAATTATATTCTTATTTTTTTGATGAAAAGAAATATCACTCGTTTCGAGAACACGATTGACGAAGTTCTGTGCTGTGTTTATAATTACGTGTTTTGGTTATTTAGAATGGAAATTTATAAGACGTCCAGACGAACTGGGTTTCTTATACCAATTAAATAACAATTTGTTATTACTCCTTATTACTTTGATATCCAAATAGGGAATCTCTCCATCCTTCTCAACCTCTACAGTAAACTTTATTTTATGCATTAAGCATGTGTTGTATATGGTCTGACTTTATTACAACGAACAAGTCATCAACATATTTAGTGATAATTCTTGGTATATTATCAAGCTTAGCCACAACATCATCTAGAAGTGTTTCCATAACAATATCAGCTAAAATAGGTAAAGCTGGGCTTCCCATTGGAACTCCTTGTTTTTGTTGGTAAATTATCCCATCCGACTCTAAATAGTTGTTGTCTATGGTACAGAACCTCAATATTTCTATGAATTTTGTTTTACTTATATTGGTATATTCCTTTATTTTCTGCCATTTCTTCGTTATGATATCTAAAATCAAACCAATAAGAATACTAGTAAACAATGATACAGCATCAAACGACACCAAGATCTCATCATTCTCCAATTCAAGATGGGAAACTTTAGATATAAAATCACTTCCGTTTTTTACATTGTATTGGGAATCCCGGGTTAGATTCTGAAGAATTTTAACCATAAACTTTGAAAGTTCATAGCATGGTACATTTATCGATGAACAAATAGGTCTTAACGGGACATTTTCTTTGTGTATTTTTGGAAGACCGTATATTTTTGGGGCGCTCGCTATATATGTTGTCATCCGTTGTTTTTCATATTCCGATATATGATTTTGTAAAAATAAATACTTAACCAACTCATTATTTTTACTTTGCAAAGTTGCTGTTGGGTTATTTCTTAGCACTCTGTATATGTTCCTGTCTGTCATTAGTCCCTGCATTTTGCTGGTGGAATCAGTTTTATACATTGCTACTGTGACGTTCCCTTTGTCAGCTGGAACAATGTACACATCTTTGTGTTGTTTAAGAAATTTCTTGAACTCGTTAAGAATTTTATTCAAAAACTTATCAAAGGAAGGCGTGTATTTAGTTCTTAATTGACTTTGTAAAATGTCGGTGAAATTCGATCTAGCCATTTCTTGGTCACCCTGTTCTAAACTTTTGATCATTTCTTCTCCGTCTGCAATAACTTGAAACAGCGGGAAATCGCCTTTCATTATAGGCATATAGGCATTGGACATCTGACGGAAACACAACGGCAGTGTTGTTGACAAACCATTTGCTTTCAAATGATATGCCCATTTTATATTTCAATTTATCTTTTAAAGCTTCTAATTTATTTTTGTGTCAGTTTTTTCTTTTCATTGACGTTATTGTGTCTGTCTTCTTGAGTATTGAAAAAAAAGCAATATTCTTTGCAAGTCAGTTGATTGGTGATTAAACCTTCCAGTTTTTTAATTTGTGTGGATAAAGTTCTCTTATGTAATTGTTTAAGAGAGATGACTATGTTTAGTAGTTTTTTGTGAAAATGCTCAGTATCCGTCATAAGCTTGTTTTCCAATTGTTTTTCTTTTTCATCTTCAGAAAATTTAAATATTGTACGCAGGTTATTTGTTATATTGGTAATAAAGTAAGGCAATAGGCCAGACTCTCTGCATTTTAAAAGGAATATCAACGAATTATTGTTTTTTGTGTAAGAAAAAGTTGATTTGCTATAATCCTTTAGTATTCTGCAAGTTTTGGTGTCATAGTTGTTACTTATGTAGTTGTAAAATTTCATTGTTGGTTACGGCGTGCCCTCCGTTGAATTAATAAATGTTAGTTTTTGTGACCTTTATATTTATCAATTTAGAAAATATTAGTGGGCTTTAGGTCAAAACACAGATGTAATTATTTTAAGTGCGACGTTTCGAACATGTATATGCTCATCATCAGGCCTTTATTGGACAAAATAAACAAATAAAATACAAAATACATAAGTCAACACCAAAAATTGAAAAAAAGATGTTGATATATCAACTTACAAAATTAATTAAGGACAAAAAGAATACAAGTCTCCTCGCATCTTACACTTATATGTATAAAAAAAACAATCTATTAGATTTTAAAAAAGATTTTTCGATTAATTTGGGTGCACAATTTGAAATTTTAAAATATTTAAATTACTTTAAATAAAATGTTACAAATAACACTTCATCAGCGGGTTCACCTATACTTTATCTTATAGTTGGTTATGTGTGGCCTTTTTATAAGCTGGCTGTATGTATTGCTTAAATTTTCGCAGTCAGATCTGCGGTTAATGGCATTTTTGTGGTTTCTGATGTGCAACATTTCCAGCAACATTCTTTTGGAATAATGTTGCTCCGTCTGTAAAACTTCAACATTTTCAAAGTCTGCCTTTTGTTTTTCTTCTAAACAGTGCAGAGCAAGAGCAGTTTTTTGTGCAGCTCCATTGTTTATATCAGATTTATGATCTGCGATTCTACTCTTTAATTTCTGTTTTGAAGTGCCTATATACACGGAAGAGCAAGCCATTTCTTTACCCCCCAAACAATTTATTTTGTATATAATATTAGCTTTGTCCATCTTCTCTATTTTTCCCTTTGTGTTGGTGAAAACTTGACTTTTAAGAGAATTAGCGGACTTGAATTCAATTCTCTTTTTTTTTTTCTCTGATAGGCGCGGCGTTGATGCGGTGAGCGAGATGAGGGATGAACAACATACTCTTGTATTCCACCGTTTTTCTTTCTTTTTCAGCTATGTTTTGTGTTTGGGTTTGCTGTTTATTTTTGATAAGCTTCTCTATGATTTCGGGAGGGAAAGCATTTGAGGATAGGGTGTCCCGAATTATATTCTTATTTTTTTGATGAAAAGAAATATCACTCGTTTCGAGAACACGATTGACGAAGTTCTGTGCTGTGTTTATAATTACGTGTTTTGGTTATTTAGAATGGAAATTCATAAGACGTCCAGACGAACTGGGTTTCTTATACCAATTAAATAACAATTTGTTATTACTCCTTATTACTTTGATATCCAAATAGGGAATCTCTCCATCCTTCTCAACCTCTACAGTAAACTTTATTTTATGCATTAAGCATGTGTTGTATATGGTCTGACTTTATTACAACGAACAAGTCATCAACATATTTAGTGATAATTCTTGGTATATTATCAAGCTTAGCCACAACATCATCTAGAAGTGTTTCCATAACAATATCAGCTAAAATAGGTAAAGCTGGGCTTCCCATTGGAACTCCTTGTTTTTGTTGGTAAATTATCCCATCCGACTCTAAATAGTTGTTGTCTATGGTACAGAACCTCAATATTTCTATGAATTTTGTTTTACTTATATTGGTATATTCCTTTATTTTCTGCCATTTCTTCGTTATGATATCTAAAATCAAACCAATAAGAATACTAGTAAACAATGATACAGCATCAAACGACACCAAGATCTCATCATTCTCCAATTCAAGATGGGAAACTTTAGATATAAAATCACTTCCGTTTTTTACATTGTATTGGGAATCCCGGGTTAGATTCTGAAGAATTTTAACCATAAACTTTGAAAGTTCATAGCATGGTACATTTATCGATGAACAAATAGGTCTTAACGGGACATTTTCTTTGTGTATTTTTGGAAGACCGTATATTTTTGGGGCGCTCGCTATATATGTTGTCATCCGTTGTTTTTCATATTCCGATATATGATTTTGTAAAAATAAATACTTAACCAACTCATTATTTTTACTTTGCAAAGTTGCTGTTGGGTTATTTCTTAGCACTCTGTATATGTTCCTGTCTGTCATTAGTCCCTGCATTTTGCTGGTGGAATCAGTTTTATACATTGCTACTGTGACGTTCCCTTTGTCAGCTGGAACAATGTACACATCTTTGTGTTGTTTAAGAAATTTCTTGAACTCGTTAAGAATTTTATTCAAAAACTTATCAAAGGAAGGCGTGTATTTAGTTCTTAATTGACTTTGTAAAATGTCGGTGAAATTCGATCTAGCCATTTCTTGGTCACCCTGTTCTAAACTTTTGATCATTTCTTCTCCGTCTGCAATAACTTGAAACAGCGGGAAATCGCCTTTCATTATAGGCATATAGGCATTGGACATCTGACGGAAACACAACGGCAGTGTTGTTGACAAACCATTTGCTTTCAAATGATATGCCCATTTTATATTTCAATTTATCTTTTAAAGCTTCTAATTTATTTTTGTGTCAGTTTTTTCTTTTCATTGACGTTATTGTGTCTGTCTTCTTGAGTATTGAAAAAAAAGCAATATTCTTTGCAAGTCAGTTGATTGGTGATTAAACCTTCCAGTTTTTTAATTTGTGTGGATAAAGTTCTCTTATGTAATTGTTTAAGAGAGATGACTATGTTTAGTAGTTTTTTGTGAAAATGCTCAGTATCCGTCATAAGCTTATTTTCCAATTGTTTTTCTTTTTCATGTTCAGAAAATTTAAATATTGTACGCAGGTTATTTGTTATATTGGTAATAAAGTAAGGCAATAGGCCAGACTCTCTGCATTTTAAAAGGAATATCAACGAATTATTGTTTTTTGTGTAAGAAAAAGTTGATTTGCTATAATCCTTTAGTATTCTGCAAGTTTTGGTGTCATAGTTGTTACTTAAGTATGTAGTTGTAAAATTTCATTGTTGGTTACGGCGTGCCCTCCGTTAAATTAATAAATGTTAGTTAGGTTCTAAACTTTTGATCATTTCTTCTCCGCTTCTTTAAACAGCGGGAAATCGCCTTTCATTGTAGGCATATAGGCATTGGACATCTGACGGAAACACAACGGCAGTGTTGTTGACAAACCATTTGCTTTGAAATGATATGCCCATTTTATATTTCAATTTATCTTTTAAAGCTTCTAATTTATTTTTGTGTTAGTTTTTTCTTTTCATTGACGTTATTGTGTCTGTCTTCTTGAGCATTGAAGAAAAAGCAATATTCTTTGCAAGTCAGTTGATTGGTGATTAAACCTTCCAGTTTTTTAATTTGTGTGGATAAAGTTCTCTTATGTAATTGTTTAAGAGAGATGACTATGTTTAGTAGTTTTTTGTGAAAATGCTCAGTATCCGTCATAAGCTTATTTTCCAATTGTTTTTCTTTTTCATGTTCAGAAAATTTAAATATTGTACGTAGGTTATTTGTTATATTGGTAATAAAGTTAGGCAATAGGCCAGACTCTCTGCATTTTAAAAGGAATATCAACGAATTATTGTTTTTTTGTGTAAGAAAAAGTTGATTTGCTATAATACTTTAGTATTCTGCAAGTTTTGGTGTCATAGTTGTTACTTATGTAGTTGTAAAATTTCATTGTTGGTTACGGCGTGCCCTCCGTTGAATTAATAAATGTTAGTTTTTGTGACCTTTATATTTATCAATTTAGAAAATATTAGTGGGCTTTAGGTCAAAACACAGATGTAATTATTTTAAGTGCGACGTTTCGAACATGTATATGCTCATCATCAGGCCTTTATTGGACAAAATAAACAAATAAAATACAAAATACATAAGTCAACACCAAAAATTGAAAAAAAGATGTTGATATATCAACTTACAAAATTAATTAAGGACAAAAAGAATACAAGTCTCCTCGCATCTTACACTTATATGTATAAAAAAAACAATCTATTAGATTTTAAAAAAGATTTTTCGATTAATTTGGGTGCACAATTTGAAATTTTAAAATACTTAAATTACTTTAAATAAAATGTTACAAATAACACTTCATCAGCGGGTTCACCTATACTTTATCTTATAGTTGGTTATGTGTGGCCTTTTTATAAGCTGGCTGTATGTATTGCTTAAATTTTCGCAGTCAGATCTGCGGTTAATGGCATTTTTGTGGTTTCTGATGTGCAACATTTCCAGCAACATTCTTTTGGAATAATGTTGCTCCGTGTGTAAAACTTCAACATTTTCAAAGTCTGCCTTTTGTTTTTCTTCTAAACAGTGCAGAGCAAGAGCAGTTTTTTGTGCAGCTCCATTGTTTATATCAGATTTATGATCTGCGATTCTACTCTTTAATTTCTGTTTTGAAGTGCCTATATACACGGAAGAGCAAGCCATTTCTTTACCCCCCAAACAATTTATTTTGTATATAATATTAGCTTTGTCCATCTTCTCTATTTTTCCCTTTGTGTTGGTGAAAACTTGACTTTTAAGAGAATTTGCGGACTTGAATGCAATTCTCTTTTTTGTTTTTTCTCTGATAGGCGCGGCGTTGATGCGGTGAGCGAGATGAGGGATGAACAACATACTCTTGTATTCCACCGTTTTTCTTTCTTTTTCAGCTATGTTTTGTGTTTGGGTTTGCTGTTTATTTTTGATAAGCTTCTCTATGATTTCGGGAGGGAAAGCATTTGAGGATAGGGTGTCCCGAATTATATTCTTATTTTTTTGATGAAAAGAAATATCACTCGTTTCGAGAACACGATTGACGAAGTTCTGTGCTGTGTTTATAATTACGTGTTTTGGTTGTTTAGAATGGAAATTTATAAGACGTCCAGACGAACTGGGTTTCTTATACCAATTAAATAACAATTTGTTATTACTCCTTATTACTTTGATATCCAAATAGGGAATCTCTCCATCCTTCTCAACCTCTACAGTAAACTTTATTTTATGGTTAAAGCCAATCAACGCATTAAGCATGTGTTGTATATGGTCTGACTTTATTACAACGAACAAGTCATCAACATATTTAGTGATAATTCTTGGTATATTATCAAGCTTAGCTACAACATCATCTAGAAGTGTTTCCATAACAATATCAGCTAAAATAGGTATAAACCTCTCATGGTACATTATTAATAAGTGGTATATCAGCTCTAATTTATAATCGAGTACCGATAATAGTACCCTTAGCCACCATAGAGTTGTAAGTTTCTTTAACAATGTTCCCTACCTGTTTTCCCAGCATTGTGATTATTTTCAATGAAGTCTTTCTCTTTCATGAGTTGGGATGGTTTGAGTAAATGTGGATTTACATGACAACAAGCAACGTGATGATATCTGATTGGATGCTATCACATTCTTCAATCATAGTATTAACTTGTATTGCCAGTGACTGAAATTGTAATGTCAATTTTTCAGCATTCTGGAATTGGACTAAGTGCGTGTAGAATGTGTTTAGCTGTTGAGTTAGCCTTTCTAGGTTGTTATTAACATCCTTAGTTGTTTTCTTTAATATGTTAGTTGTAGAATCAGTTAAAGATGTCTTTTTTTTCACTCAGCTGTTTTAATTGTTGTTGATTCTCCAACAGGGCTTTCATATTTTCCGTTATTTCCTCACTATCGTCTGCGTCCGTCGTACCAAAAAGTATGTGTAAGATTGAACTGACAAATGCCAATGGTGCTCTTCTATTTCTATTCTTCATCATAAACAGCTAATTGTTTGAGGCCAATATACGAAACTTCCTTCTCATTGATTGAACCATTGATTCACAGGATTCTTTGAAATAAGCCAAATTTTGGCACTCTCTCTCTAGCTGTGTTGTCAGATTATTGATTCCCTGCATCTGTTTGAAGAATGGATCCAGATCGTAATAAACGATTAATTTCCAATTTGATCGTACAACATCCATTTTTCCATTTTTTGTCATCATTAGTAGTAGCATTAAATTTATGGCCATTTTGCTCATTTTTGGAATCCTTGTTACTAATTTCATTGTAAGATTAGATTTACTTATTTCAGTATATTTTGACTCTGTCGACTCTTGAGGACATACAAGAATTTTGTGTACAGGCCGTTTCAACGTACCGTTTTTAACTTTTAGAGTCATTACTCGTACTTTTCCATAATTTCCAGTGTGAACTTCCGTTATTTTACCTTACGGCCATCTGGATGGCGGTGTATTCTTGTCTTTGATGATAACTACATCATTTACTTTTAATTCGGTGTATAAGTCCCGATTACACTTACTTTACTGTCAGAAAGGTGATTAACTATATTTTCTTTGCTTATTAGCAATTGCGAAAATTTCACCAATCAAAATTTATTATAACTTCTTATTTAAATTTCCTTCGCCTTAATGCCGCTTGAGAAAATAAAAAATAAGGATCCGGTTCAAAGGACCAAATGTTCATAACTAAATTTAAGAACTGCGAGTTAAAAATAAGAACCGAGTTGTAAGGTCGGCTATGTTTTTATTCGAACTGCCACATTAAATCTTAACCTACGCTTATATATACTATTTTATTCGTGATATCGATAAGTGATAACATAAACACACACACCAATTCCGAACCCAAGTGCAGGCAATCAGTGGCTTGTTATCGTAATTGTATGCGTGCTCATGTTTGCTAGATACGATATCCTAAGCACAAACATAATGCATATCACTTATCTTATCACTTCGAACAGGGAAGCGACAAATTTAAATATTTTCGCAGCTTGTGGCTGGTTCAAAATTGGATAGAAATAAGCATTTGAACCTTTGTTCTGCCATTAGTTGGACTTCATTAATCGAGTTTGAATTTGAGGACGATGCTAGCCATGACTTAATTGGTAAATTTGACAAAAGTGGTTGTGTTTGTGATGATGGATTAACTGATCGCAATGCAGTTGCGATATCTGTTGTTTTGGTTATTGAAGAAGGTAAGGTAAACGTAGAAGATGGAGCTATTTGGGTCGAACTTGAATTGACAAGTGTTTTAGCTGATGGCGATGGAAGTAGAGTTTGAAGAATTGCTGCATCTTGATTAAAAATTAAAAATTAGTCAGCTTATGAGAAAGTGCATGAAAATCAAATATTGACGTAGCCGTTTTTTTTCAATGAAGGATTTTGCAGAGAGCTTTCTGCATCCAATTCGTCAATTGTTCGTTTAGATGATTTTCTTGCCTTTACGATGGTCGTGGTATTTTTAATTTTTGTATTATTTTTGTTTTGTCTTTTTTTTTCTAATTAAAATTAATTTTTGAATTTTTTTTTTTGAAAAATCAATATTTTTAAAACTAATCAAAATCAAAAATTATTTAAAATTTTATAATCACATGCATATTAATTAATTCTAAAAAACTGCATACCAAAATTAAAAAAAAAAAATTTAAAACTAAAAATAAAAAACAGGATTTTATTAAAATCCGTCCTACAATTTTCGAAATACTTTTTTCGTAAATTCGTTATTATACAAGACGTGTGATGACTTACTCCATTTTTACTTAAAACCGTTGAGTGTTGTGGTTTTCACACTTTGAGTTTACGTTAATGTTACTTATTTTTTTAAATTTCATTCGACTATGTGACCGCATATAAAACCGTAAATTACCACAATTCACTTTGTTTTTAAAACTCTTTTGAGTATTTAAATTTCTCTTTCTTCTCTTCTACAGAAGGAGGTTCGAATATAAGAATCTGTTGATTTTGAGTTAACCGACTGCGCCACTTAAGTTGGTTGTTCCAACTTAAAATAAAAAAAAAAAATATTCTCTTCATTTTTTTAACTTTATTGGTTGAAGTGAATCTTAAGACTAAATACTTAATAATACTTAATACTTAAAACTTAACTTAAGCTAAGAGTGCTGTATGAATAGGGTAGGCACTGAAAGGCATCAAACTGGTGATGCACAGTCGCTGCAACTATATCGTACACATCAATTGTGCTTATTTTACCTCCCCGCGGTAACCACCGGGTACTGGTCTGTCCATCCGGACATTCCTGCTAAACTTGTAAGCGCGAGTGTTGAACACAGAAAAAAAAACACTTTATTGCTCTGCTTTAATGACTGTTCTGATCGATTCGCAGAAGTCTTGCACGAGCCCCTCAGAAAGAGGACATACGGCGGATGAGCCCAACCAATTGGACCAACGGTGGCGTCAACAGTCAACGAAGCAGACGCCTTAATGAGCTACTTGGAGATAAGGTCATTAGGGCATTGAAATAGAGATGGTGGCGGATGAACCCTTAATGGGCCAACGGCAGCGCTCATATCCCCGAAGTGGGTTACTGACTCCGAATTCTCCGGTTCCTTTTGTCCAAGGAATCCATTAAAGGACCTGGCCCTCCAGGTTGGGGGTTGTGCGTGGGGTTAACAACCCTGCTACGGAAAAAAGAAAAAGTTGCGAAGCGACCAATAGCCTCGGAAAAGGACGGATTTACTGTTGACGACCCGGAAAAACGAATCAAGGACAACGACCTTCGGATCTCCACGTGGAATGTTAGAACTCTTAACAGATCACGTGCATCCAAACAACTTACGGAGGCCCTAGACTGCTACAGAGCAGGAATTACTGTCATCCAGGAAGTGCGATGGAATGGGCCGGGCAAAAGGAGGATGAAAAACTGTGACGTGTACTACGGTGATTGCGCAAGAAGACCACAGCGTTTATTTGGGTGCGGATTCGTCATAAGCGGAAGACTTAGACAAGAAGTCTTGGGCTTTCGACACGTAAGTGTAAGTGAGCGACTTGTGACAATCCGTATCAAGGCTAAATTCGCCAACATTAGCCTAATATGCGCTCATGCCCCACAGAGGACAAAGATGACGCCACCAAGGATGACTTCTATGAGCTCCTCGACAAAACCTATGAGCAATGCCCTAAATACGGCGTTAAGATCGTACTAGGCGATTTTAATGCCAAAATAGGTAAAGAAGAAATCTTTGGTAGGATTGTCGGAAAACATAGCCTACACGACATAACGTCTGAAAACGAACTTAGGCTAATTGACTTCGCAGCGGCACATAACGTCACCATTGCAAGCACACGGTTTCCTCATCTCGATATACACAAAGGGACTTGGCGACACCCAGATCAAAGAACCGTCAATCAGATTGATCACGTTGCGATCGATGCAAAACACGCCTCCAGTATCTTGGATTTTCGCACCTTCCGAGCAGTTAACATCGACTCGGATCACTACTTTGTTGCAGCAAAGGTAAGAATGCGAATAACCCGAACTCCACAACAACGGAGTAATACTGTGAGGAAGTATGACGTCGGAAAGCTGCAATCGCAAGAAACCGCCAGAACCTATGCCGATCTAATATCCCGTAACCTCTCAAGAAATCCAGTACCGCCAGCATCAAGTGCCGAAGATCAGTGGCAACAGTAGCAACAAGCCATCAGAGATGCCGCAACTGATGTGCTAGGTTTCACCAGACCATAACAACGAAACCTCTGGTTTGATGACGAATGCAGGCAGTCCCATGCAGCCAAACAAGAAGCATATAAAGCGACGCTGCAAAGAAAGACGAGAGCTGCTCGCGAGCTTTACGAGCAGAAAAGACGGGAAGAACACCGGCTTCTCCAAAAGAAAAAGAGAGAGCATGAGAAGCGCGCGATCGAAGATATTGAGAGATGCTACTCCAGGAACAACGTGCGGAAGTTTTACCAACAGGTAAAAAGAACATGCCAAGGAAAAAAATCCCGCACAGAAGCCTGTAGAGATAGGAATGGAAACCTCGTAGTAGAGTCACAGTCGGTGCTGAGTACATGGAAGGACCATTTCTGCAGACTGTTAAACGGCGATGAAGGCCAAAATCCCGCAAAATCCCCCACCTGATCAAAATGAAGCAAGGATAGCAATATCTAAACTAAAAAACAACTGCTGGACCCGACGGACTACCCGCCGAACTTTTTAAAGGGGCTGGAGATGACCTGGTGGAGTGCATACACCAACTCATCTCTAAAGTTTGGTCAGAAGAAAGTATGCCTGATGAATGGAACTTCAGCATCGTTTGCCCGATCCACAAATAAGGAGACCCTCTAAACTGCGCCAACTATAGAGGAATAAGTCTCCTGAATATCGCCTACAAGATCTTCTCTGCCGTACTATGTGAACACCTGAAACCTTTCGTCAGCAACCTGATTGGCCCCTATCAGTGTGGTTTCAGACCAGGAAAGTCCACAATCGATCAAATGTTCACTCTACGGCAGATCCTGGAAACCACCCAAGAATTCCAAATCGATACCCACCACCTGTTTATCGATTTTAAGGCCACGTGCGATAGCATTTATAGAGACGAGCTATACAGAGCCATGTCAGGTTTTGGCATTCCCACAAAACTCGTCCGACTGTGCAGGATGACGATGGAGAACTCTCGCTGCTCCGTCAAGGTTGGTTCTGACCTCACAGAAGCTTTTGACGTCAAAAAAGGATTCTGACAAGGTGATGCGCTATCGTGCGATTTCTTCAACTTAATACTTGAAAAAATTATAAGAAACTCGCAAGTCCATTGTAGTGGGACAATTTTTTTCAAGTCTGTGCAATTGCAAGCATACGCTGACGACATAGACATCATTGGCAGAACTCGGCGAGCTGTCACTGGAACGTTTGCTAGCATTGAAGCTGAAGGGGCTAAGATGGGACTAGCAGTCAATGAGGCCAAAACGAATTACCTGCTGTCCACAAAAAGGGACACACAACACCGGCGGATTGGACAAAACATCACAATAGACAGGTACAACTTTGAGGTAGTTAGGGACTTTGTGTACCTCGGATCCACTATAACATCTGACAACAACATCTCGTCAGAAATAAAACGAAGAATTACTCTTGCCAATCGCTATTTCTATGGGCTAGGAAGGCAATTGAGTAGCAAAGCCCTCTCTCGAAAGACAAAGGAGACTCTGTATCAGACCCTAATCATCTCAGTCCTGCTCTATGGCGCCGAAGCATGGACTCTATCTAAAGCGGATGAAGGTATCCTTAGTCGTTTCGAGCGTAAGATTCTTCGGAAGATTTTTGGCCCTATCTGCATTAACGGGCTTTGGAGGAGAAGGTTCAACCAAGAACTATACGAGCTGTACAGCGACATTGACCTGGTCAAAAAAATACACATATCACGTTTAAGATGGCTAGGTCATGTAGAGCGAATGGACAACAATGCTCCGGCTCCGGCAAGGAAGACCTCGCCTTAGGTGGCGCGCTCAAGTGGAGGATAACCTCAACCAACTTGGAGTGCAAAACTGGAGGCAGCTAGCCAAAGACCGAGCTGAATGGAGAGGCATGTTTGTTGAGGCCCAGGTTCAACCCGAACTGTAGCGCCACCTTAGTAAGTAAGTAAGTAACTTAAGCTTTAAATTTTGTTAACAATGCAATTTTGATTTCAATGAACTTACTTAATATGAAATTTTCTTTTTGTTTGATTGCAATATTTGGAATGAACTTACTTGAATTTAAATTTAATCTATTTGAATGCAATATTTGGAAAAAACTTATTTGAACATGAAATTTAATATATTTGAATGCAATATTTGGGATGAACTTATTTTAACTTATTTTTCAGCAAAAATGTATAATTTTACATTATGATAACCAATCAATTAGTATGTTGTTTGTTTTAGGTGATAGGATCGACTTACTCCCTCCCCCCTTTGAGTTGAAACTCTCCTTAGTTTCATTGTTAATTGTCACTTTAATTGATTTATATTTGAGAAAAGTAAGAAAGCACAATGAAATCAAAAGTATAATGATTACCAAAAATACGATAAAAATGTCCAGTTATAAATTTTTTTTTCTACGGCGAAAGATGAAAAAATCTTCATAGACACCATTGGCCCGTACCTATGGTAGTGTGAGATTCTTATTCACTAAAAAAACACCTTCATTTGTTCATTTGACTACAACTAAGTTGCCTTATCAAGTAGTTTAATCTTCGTTTTCATTAATCACGTTTGGCAGGGAGCTCTCCATCGAGGGGACCTGCAATACCGCATAATCACACGGTTATGTCTTGCTACGCTAGGTCGAACGGTCTCGTTCTCCGAACTCGTCGTACAAGATTTGTCTCTTCAAAGGCCCACTGTATGCTTCTATTAAACTTGGTGGCAGATTTTTTAATTTCGTCGTTGACAGTTTCCATACACAGGTCTCTGTGTAAATCGCTGTTTCGTATGTACCATGGAGCACCAACAATTGCTCTGAGGACTTTATTTTAAAATATTTGCAGTGTTTGTATATGGCTTGGTTCAGCATGACCACAAAGTTGTATTCCGTAAGTACGCACAGGTTTTAGCACTTGCTTGTAGATAAGCAGTCTGTTATAAGTACTTAGATCGGAATATTTTCCAATTAGCCAGTTTAGTTCTCGTAACTTAATATCGAGTTCCTCTCTTTTCTTTTTAACGTGCATCTTCCATTTAAGCTAAGCATCAAGAGTCATGCCTAGATACTTTGCTTCGTTAGCATATGGTATTTGAACCGAGTTAATAAAGATGGGTAGATTGTTAACATTCTTGTATGTAAAGTTAACATATTGTGATATTTTGGCCTGGGTTTCGACCAATAAAACTCAATCAAAATTCCAAATTAATACAACAAATCCTTTTATTTTATTAAACACAACGTCTTTCAGTTTAAATAACACCAATTTAACTTATTCCACTTATTCACAATTCATATACGTTTTTATCATTCAACACTTTTTATTTAATCTCAATTCAATCACTTTTTATTAACGCTTCCAATTCCACTTTCGAAAATAAACTGAACTTTCAATGCAATCTACTCTTGTATTTATACAAGTTTACAAGCTTCTAATTCGAGTCTCGAATTAGTACTTCAAGTTCGATTTAGTACTCAGTTAAAACATATTGCAAATATGTAGCATACTTTTAGGCGCATGGTCGTTGTACACAATGAATGTTGGTTGTTGTACACAATGAATACAACAGATGGCGTTAATTTACAAAATGTATCATCCAAATATCTAAACTTGTTGCCACATCACATTGTCCCCCTCTTAGTTTTGTTCGTCCCGAACAAGCACATCATCATTGTTTCCGTGGTAACGATGCAGTCGATCCACATGGACAATTTTCATTTTTGCTCTTGGTCCTCGTTGGATTCGGAAAACGACGTCATTAATGCGCGTAACTATTTGGTAGGGACCTTCCCAGTCCTGCTGAAGCTTGGGCGATTTTCCCTTTCTGCGATGTGGGTTATAAAGCCATACCAGATCTCCCTCATTGAATTCAGGTGCTGTTGCTCTTGCATCGTATCTGGTCTTCATGCGGTCACTCGCAATTTTTATGTTATTTCTTGTTCTCTGGTGAATGTCGTTGATCCTTTCTCTACGATCTAACACGTAGTCCTCTTCGCATTTTGGGTCTTCAATAGGAAATCCGAATCTTAGCTCACTTGGAAGCCGGGCAGTTCGTCCAAATAGAATTTCGGATGGAGTGTATCCAGTTGTACTATGAACCGCATTCCGGTAGGCCATAAGAAATAAAGGAACTCGCCGATCCCAATCCCGTTGGTTCTCGTTCACGACTTTGGACAGATGTTCCTTCAAGGTCTTGTTAAATCTTTCTATCATTCCATCAAACTGTGGATGAAGAGGTGTTGTCCTTGTTTTCTTTAACCCGAGTGATGCGCATACTTCCTGGAATACCTTCGACTCGAAGTTTCGCCCTTGGTCGGAATGCAATTCCATAGGCACCCCAAACTTGCAGACCCCGTGGTCCACTATCTGCTCGACAACGGTCTTAGCTTCTTGATTGGGTACCGCAAAAGCCTCCGGCCACTTGCTGAAGTAGTCCTTGACAACAAGGATGTAACGGCTACCGTTTTCAGTTTCCGGGAACGGGCCTGTGATGTCAACGGCGATTCTTTCAAACGGGGCGCTCACGTTGTACTGGTGCATTTTACCTCGTGTTTTGACTTTGGGTCCCTTGCTAGCTGTGCATGTTGTGCACTTTCGACACCAGCTCTCTACATCGTTTCTCGCGCTTAGCCAATAAAAGCGTTCCCGTACCTTTTCCAGTGTTTTGTTGATTCCCAAGTGCCCACCGGATATTCCAGCATGCATTTCTCGTAGGATCTCCTCTACTTTCGATCGTGGAACCACAAGCTGCATCTTAAAGGATCTTCCATCCGGCATTTCCCATTTTCTTCGCAAAACACCATCTTCCACATGGAGAGAGTCCCACTGAGCCCAGTATGCCTTTAAAGTAGGACTTCTGTCGGAGATGTCCCTTGCGTTTGGTTTCTCCATAGATTCCTTCCATGCAAGGATTGGCTCGATGTCAGGGTCTTCTTTTTGTGCATTACGAATTTCTTCGGCACTCCAACCCTCTACAGGTTCGGCTCTTATTCTCTGGACAGATATACCTTCATCCTTTTCCTCTTTTCGCGCACAATGTTTGCAACTGGGCTCACATGGTCTGCGGGAAAGCGCGTCCGGATTGCAGTGCAGTCTTCCTTTGCGATGCTGTACTTCGAAGTCGTAAGTCTGCATTCGTCCGATCCATCTTGCTACTTGCCCCTCAGGATTTTTGAACTGTAGCAACCATTTTAAAGCGGCGTGATCGGTACGCAGGATGAATCTCTGTCCATACAGATATTTATGGAAATGTTTTGTCGCCAGTATCAGAGCAAGGAGCTCCCGTCTGGTTACACAGTAGTTTCTCTCTGGTCGCGACAGAACTTTGCTGAAATAGGCTTTCACTTTCTCCTGCCCATCGTGTATCTGCGACAGAACTGCTCCAACACCCACGTTACTAGCATCCGCGTCCACAATAAATGTTTTGCCAGGGGTGGGGTAAGCTAGTATTGGTGCCTCACAAAGCCGCTGTTTTAGATGTTGATAGCTTCTTTCGCACTCACCTGACCATTTAAATTGTCTACCCTTCTCATTTAGCTGGTGCAAATACTTTGCGATTCCGGCAAAATCTTTGACGAACCTCCTGTAATAAGTGGCGAGACCTAGAAAGCTCCTCAGTTGGTGTTTATCTTCGGGAACTGGCCAATTTCTCACGGTTTCGATTTTCTCCGGGTCAGTGTTTACTCCATTTGATGATATCACATGTCCCAAATATTTCACCTCAGCTTTGAACAGAGCACATTTCTTTGGATTTAGTTTCAAATGTGCAGTTCGAAGTCGTGTAAACACCTCCCTCAAGTTGTCGCGATGTTCAGCGAACGTCTTTCCCACAACGATGACGTCATCCAAGTACACCAGGCAGATTTTCCATGTCAGACCCTGTAACACACGTTCCATTAAACGCTCAAAGGTGGCTGGAGCGTTACACAAGCCAAATGGCATAACGGTAAACTGCAATAGTCCAATTCCTGTTGTGAAAGCGGTCTTTTCTTTGTCTTCTGGATGGATCTGTACCTGCCAGTAACCACTTTTCAGATCGAAGGTGGAAAACCATTTCGCTCCAGAAAGGGTATCCAAGGTGTCATCTATTCGAGGCAAGGGGTAGCTGTCCTTCTTGGTGACATCGTTGAGCCTCCGGTAATCCACGCAGAATCGAGTGCTGCCGTCCTTCTTTTTCACTAGTACAACGGGTGATGCCCACGGACTTTTTGAGTTTTCGATTAGACCGTCTTTTTCCATGGTTGATATCATCTGATCGACTTCCGACTGTTTTGTCTATGGAAGTCTTCTAGCAGGTTGTCGGATCGGTCTGCTATCGCCGGTGTCTATTCGGTGCTGTACTAGGTGTGTTCGACCATAGTCTCCATCCTGCGATGCAAATATATCAGCAAACTCGCCAATGAGATTTTTGGTCATGGTTTTCTGCTCCTGATTTAGCGCACAGTTTCCAAGGATAGCATTACATACCTCAGCCAATTTTGTTGCAGAAACAGGACTCGCAGATTCACTCCCAGATGTTGTCGATATGGCTGCAATGGGTACGCATCTTCCAATCATCTCTCCTTGTTTGAGCTTGACGGAGTGTTTGTTCGGATTCATCAGCCTTACCGGAACCATGTTTTTCTTTGGTTCCACTAAAATCTTTCCAACGATATAGCTTGGAAAGTCCTCTTTATTATCTGCTTCAATGAAATAGAATCGGTGGTTCCCAGGATCACCCTTCA
The DNA here is from genome assembly GCA_963971375.1 of Platycheirus rosarum. NCBI lineage: Eukaryota > Metazoa > Arthropoda > Insecta > Diptera > Syrphidae > Platycheirus > Platycheirus rosarum. The sequence continues at coordinate 139,768,462 of OZ020507.1, read as the reverse complement.
AACGCGTCCAAAGAACTGTCTCTGAAGAAGGTGGTAGGACTTCATCTCTGCTTATAACCGCCCGAAGATTCACAGCGTTCTCGTTTCCGTATACTATAGGGATCTCAACGGTTCGATACCTTAATACTTGCATTCTAAGGTCTATGATTACCTCATGTGCCTTCATGAAATCCACTCCAATGATGCATTCGTCGCATATGTCGGCTACCAAGAATGCATGTGAGAAGGTCAACCCTGCCAGTTGTATCTTTAGAAATACCTCCCCGTATACTTTTGCTGCTTCTCCCGTAGCTGTGTTCAGAGTGTAGCAGCTGGTGTTATGTAGCCAGGATGTCTGAACAAGGTCTCTTCTGATTATGGAGGCTGTGGCACCCGTGTCGATAGTGGCCACACATTTTCTGTTTCTGATGACTGTCTCCACTGTCAAGCTCTTGCTGCAGCGTGTAGTTTGCGAAACTTGGATGATGGTCCTGGGGGCGTCGATTCCATCAACCAACTTCAGCCCCGCGAAGTTGGTTCTTAGGCGTTTCCCGCCTGCTGTTGATCAGAAGCTTGTCCAGCAGTGTGAGTGTTATTCCTGCCAGATGCTTCGTCATTCTGCCTCCTCCTTGCGCAATGTGGGCAGCTTACCTGTCTAGGTGGAGATCTGCATTGTCGCTGTAGGTGTCCTAGCTTGTTGCGATTCCAGCATCTCATTTGACCTCGAGCAGTGTTCAGGTTTTGTCTTTTAATGTCGACACGTTGACATGAGCACTCTAGCGTAGCCATTTCCCTGACGCGATGGCTACTTTGCGAAGCTTGGTCTGCTGCTTCCATTGTCAGGGCAAATGCTAAAGCCTCAGCGAGCGTTTTCTTACCTGCCATTCTCACAGCCATTTGTAGTTTTCCATCTGCAATGGCATTAGTGAACGCATCGGTTGCCAGTTCGCCAAACCTCATCTCGATTGCCTTGACCATGGCATCATAATCATGATGTTTGTCTTCAGGAATGGTCTGCAGCAATTCGGCAGCTGTTCCTATGAGCGCAAGCGTAAGAGCAATTGATTTGTCTTCTATGTCCCAGTTGTTCGTCAAGGCGGCAGCTTCAAACTGCCTCTTATAAATTGGCCATGATGTTTGACCATCGAAGACAGGGGGCTGCATTTCCTTTCTTCGTGGACCGTCGCTCGAATATTCCCGAACCTTCTGCTTTTTCAAAGAATCAACCTCCTTAGCCAGGTGTTCGTACTGTTGTTCTACACTTTCTACTTGCTTTCCGAACTTTTCTTCTAAGCTTTCTATTTTGGCTTCAAATTTCTGATCTACTATTTGAAGTCTTTCGCTTAGTTGATTCTGGAGAGTTTCTAATGAATTCTTTTGTTCGTCGAATTTACTTTCGAGAACGTTCCTTTGGTCGCTTAGTTGTTGCTGGAGAATTTCCAACGAATTCTTCTGCTCATTCTTTTGTTCGTCGAATTTACTTTCGAGAACGTTCTTCTGTTCTTCGAATTTCGACAGGAGCAACTTCATGAAAGCAGCTTTTTCATCGGCTGTACTTACTGTGCATTTTCTCCCTTCTTCTTCAACATCGAACAACATGGTATCGGGGTCTCCACCATCCTGAGTGATAGCATTTTGAAGTCGGAGCAATAGTTCCTTTTTCAGCCCCGAAGTCTGAAGATTTCGTTTTCCTAATTCTTCTTTCAACTCAGCTGTTGTCAATTGTTCTAATTTGCGACCCATTTTATGTAACTGAAACACTATTTTCGTAACACAGTCAGTTTTATTTTAATGTCTCGTCTAGAAAGATCTTTTTCCAACACTATTTTTAACAAAAATACTCGCTATTCACAGTTTTATAGCACAATCAGTTCAATAGTTTCTGGAAAATTCCAATTTTTCACACTTAAATGAGTCACCGAAACTGTTTTAGAAAATGTCACTATGGAATTTTCTAGCACTTGAGTTTTATCCCCAATTTCTGACACCAATGTGATATTTTGGCCTGGGTTTCGACCAATAAAACTCAATCAAAACTCCAAATTAATACAACAAATCCCTTTATTTTATTAAACACAACGTCTTTCAGTTTAAATAACACCAATTTAACTTATTCCACTTATTCACAATACATATACGTTTTTATCATTCAACACTTTTTATTTAATCTCAATTCAATCACTTTTTATTAACGCTTCCAGTTGTTAACAATTCCACTTTCGAAAATAAACTGAACTTTCAATGCAATCTACTCTTGTATTTATACAAGTTTACAAGCTTCTGGAAGCTTCTATCTGGTTCTGGTACAATCTAAGCTTTCGGTACTAATTCGAGTCTCGAATTAGTACTCCAAGTTCGATTTAGTACTCAGTTAAAACATATTGCAAATATGTAGCATACTTTTAGGCGCATGGTCGTTGTACACAATGAATGTTGGTTGTTGTACACAATGAATCCAACAGATGGCGTTAATTTACAAAATGTATCATCCGAATATCTAAACTTGTTGCCACATCACAATATGTTGATTTGGACTCGTTTAGAACAATGCGCATTTCTTCGTCCAGTTTGTTATTTTGTCAAGAGTTTTCTGTAGCTTTTCGGATGCTCTTTCAATTGAGCTAGATGATGCAAGTATGGCCGTATTATCAGCAAATGTTGCTATCGTGACGTCTTCTTCTTGAGGTAAATCTCGAGTATAAAGAACGAATAACACCAGGCCAAGAACGCTTCCTTGTGGAACACCAGCAGCCAGCACCTATTTCTAAATATATAAAATATCCTAAATATTCAGTGCCTTGTTTCACTCGGAAAAATCTTTCTTCCAGGAAGGATTGCAGAGTTCAATATATTTGTTTTAGAAAAACCTGTCTTAATTTAAATCTTAAGCCATCGTGCCAGACCTTATCGAAAGCTTGGGAAACATCAAGAAACGCGCTTGAACATATGTTTTTCCCCTCTAGGAATTTTTCAATTTCATTTGTTATTCTGTATACTTGATCAATTAATAAGTGGTTATTTCTAAAATCGAATTGGTGTTTGGGAATAAGCCGTTTCTCTTCTACAATTGGAATACTTCCTTAACTTAAGTAATAATTTTTCGAATAACTTAGAAATTATTGGTAATAACGATATTGGTCTGTAAGACTTCTTTTTATTAGGAGTTTTGCCTGGTTTTGGAACCATAATGACTTTGGCCACTTTCCATTGCTGTGGAAGGTATGCAAGCCTAAACGTGGCATTAACCAGATGTTGAATTTTAGTGATTGCTTTTCTCGGCAACTCTTTAAGAATGAATTTTGTTTTTTTGCTTTCTTATAGCGTCTTAAAGTTCTGAAAATGTGACATCTCGAATTCGGAAGTTTTCAGAGGTCGAATGAGTATCAACGGGTTCATTCAACAACTCCTCACCGTCAAAGGGTTTGAAAGTTTCCTCGAGGTGATCGGCAAACAGATCTGCCTTATCGAATTTAATGTAACTTGGGTTTTCTAACACCTTTAATAGCCTTTGCAGAGAGAGTAATTCGTACTTTTTTCTGCGGAAAGACCTTCGAGATAAGTAGAAATCTCACGGTATTTTTAATCAGTGTCGATTAGCATCCCATCCGCTACGCACGTGCGGAAGACATGGAAGACATGGGAAAGTCAAGTGACGGTCTACTCTATCCCTGTTGTTTGTTTTATCTCAAATTCCATCCCTTTATATAAATATAAACTCAATCCAAAAATAAATTATCAAACAGTTTCAATAACCCAAAAAATAAAAAAAAAAAATCAATTCACGCGCCGACCAAACTTATTCAGTTTCCAATCAGTGCATACAATATAAATTAAGTGCTTTGAAATAAAAAATCGCCCAAAAATCAATTTAATAATACCCACTAACGAGAAAAAAAACACACCACAGCGAGTAAGCTCCTTCTCTTGTCTTTTTTCCATATTTCCTTCCTCACAGACGATTTAGTTTAATCATTGCGGTAAATCCTTATGGTTAAGCTAGATCGTTATCGGATATATTAATTTATGTTCTCTGAGTAACCAGGGGCGGATCAACTCAATTATTATTAAGGCATAACACTAATAATAATTGTTTTTGTGAAGCTCAAATTGGGACTTAGTGGAGCATTAATTATAGTTAATTGTCCGTCTTTGTTTTTTTAAGTTTTGTATCCTTTATGGGGGGTATTTTCAGAGTTGATTATTCCAACATTCGTGGGCTCAGGAAAAATTTCTGTGCTGCATACGTTTATACTTCATTAAACAAGCCAGCTGTTTTGGCATTAAGTGAAACCCAAGTAGGAGAAAACTCTGATCACTCGGAATTTAACCTTCATGGGTATCACTTAGTGCCATTATTCTTTGCCTATCACGGAATCGCCGTATATATTAGGAATGATGTCGCATACCAACTTCTACCACAATATGGTCTGTGTTCAAATACAGATTTTAACTTCATGTGGTTTAAATTCACGGTAAATAAGCGCATTATACATACTTGTTTTATCTATAGAAGCCCTAATTTGGATAGAGTGTCAACTTCCAACGAATTTGATGCTTTGTCAGACTCCATTCAAAGTATTGTTGCCCATTATCCTCACACTGAAATCATTATTACGGGTGATTTCAATGTACACAATTCAACTTGGCTTCGCTATTCTGGCCAGACAACACCCGAAGGAAGGTATGTTGAAATCTTTGCTGAGTTAAACCAACTAACTCAGCTTGTTGATGAGCCAACGCGAATTCCTGACATTACAGGCCAAGCCGCCAACACACTAGACTTGTTTCTTACCTCCGATCCTGATAAACACAAAATTCGTGTTTTTTCGCCTCTAGGCACATCAGACCATTGTGTCATTTCTGCAAATCTCTCGTGCCAAAAAAACTCAGTTGAAGAGAAACCCCCTAGGAGAACCGTTTGGCAATACGAGAAAGCCAACTGGGACGGTCTCAATATTTTTTTCAGGATCTTCAACTAGTCGCTCTGCTTCCTCGGTAGTGACATAGACTCCAGCGCAGTTATGGTAACAAATGTTATCCTCTTAGGTATGCGAAATTTTGTCCCGAATAGGTCAAAAAGTATCAAACAAATCAAATGTAAAGAGATTATCAGGTTGAAAGAGGTAAGTTTCCGATGTTATAAAGCCAACAAAACCGAGGAAACCCGAAGAATTTCTCATTCGCAAGACTAAATTTTTACATGAACAAAAAATCCGGCAAAAAATACTGCAATGTCCCAAAGGCAGTAAAAATTTTTGGTCATTTGTTAAAAACGTAAGGAACTCCTCGTCATCATCGGTTCCTACGCTTGTCTTCAATGATACTCCTATTGTCAGCTCTCAAGAAAAAGCAGATCTGATTGCAGCCCAATTCGCTGCTAACTCAACGCTGCCAGCAGGTGTTTGTACTCCTCCTGTACTCGAGAGCGTAAATGACTTCTTTCGCACTCGTACAGTCGCAAGAGTATAAAAGATCTTAACATAAACAAATCCGCTGGCCCGGATAAAATCCCCGCTATTGTTCTGAAGAGGTGTTCTTCAACGCTGGCAAAACCATTGCATAAGCTTTTCCATCTATCCTATTCCTCTGGTCTCTTTCCGAGTGAATGGAAAACAGCATTTGTCCAGCCAATCCCTAAGAAAGGCGAATCTTCTTCTCCCTCAAACTATCGACCAATTGCACTAACGTCCCTTCTTTCCAAGGTCATGGAAACGTTGATTAATTTTCAGCTTAAGAAATATCTTGAGGACCGAAAGCTTCTTAATGACCGGCAGTACGGCTTTCGTAGCAACAGGTCCACTGGTGATTTGTTGGGATATCTCACCGAAAAGTGGAACCAATCTCTCCATCGTTTTGGGGAAAGCAAAATTATTGCACTTGATATTTCTAAGGCATTTGATAGAGTTTGGATTCAAGCTCTTTTATCGAAAATGCGTGCATTTGGACTCGACAAATCTCTTCTTCGTTGGATTAGTAATTACCTTTCGAAACGCTCAATACAAGTTGTATTGGACGGATTCAAGTCTGATTCTCACAAAATAAACGCTGGTGTGCCCCAGGGCTCTGCTTTGTCTCCGACTCTTTTCCTTATTTTTATCAACGACTTATTATCTGAAACAACTAATCCTATCAATTGTTTCGCTGACGACAGTACTCTCAGTTTCTCATATTCGTTTCCAGATTCACATCCTCGTTCTTCGGATGTGGAACTGCAACGGCAGCGTATGGTAAGTTCATTAAATTCTGATCTTGACAGCATTGTACAATGGGGAATAAGAAACCGCGTAGAATTTAATGCTTCGAAAACACAATGTTGTCTTTTGTCGTTAAAGCGAAATATACCCCTAATGCCACTATCCATGAGTGGCACTTGCATAGAGGAAACCAACCACCTCTCAGTTCTCAGTATGTGCATTACAGACCACCTTCTGTGGAATGACCACATATTTGACGATGCCAAAAATGCCGCGAGATGTTTAGGTTTCCTTCGAAGATGCAAGAAGTTCTTCACCCCGTCTGATCTGGCTACAGTATATAAAGCATATATTCGCCCTAAACTTGAGTATATCTCCCACATTTGGGCAGGTGCTCCTGTAACCCACTTGAGTTTTCTAGATAGAATACAAAAAAGAGCTTTAAAAATGATAGGCGATCGAACAATAACAGAAACATTTACATCTCTGGAGCACAGACGTAATGTTTCCTGCCTTTCATTATTCTATCGCTACTTCCATAAACAATGCTCTAGCGAAATAGCCAGTTGCATTCCTCCCCTGAAACGCTTTAACCGTAATACTCGCACTGCAAGGAATGCCCATCATTATACCCTTGAGCCCAACTTCGGACGTACTGTCAAGTACAGGGATTCTTTCTTTAGTCTTACCACGCGAATGTGGAATGCCTTGCCAGGCTCTGTTTTTCCCTCCCACTTTGAAGTGCAGAACTTTAAAACAAATGTGCATCGTTACCTCCTTTCACATCCTTCCCTATTTTCCTAAAGCCCTCGCTGTGTTTAATTAACATTATAAGGGTAGTCAAAATCCCTTTAGTGCGGGCTAATTATAAAAAAAAAAATCTCTAATTGCATTTTTCAGTTTACTGGAGAGGTGATTCAAAATAGTTTTGTGTTGAGGAGCGCGGGATTGCTGCCATTTCTTACATGTTTTTTTTTTTGAGTATAAATTCTTTAATTTCAATTGAAACATTTTGCTCGTTAGGAATTGAATTTCTGCTATTTTGCGGAATGTTTTTCCAGTCAGCATGTTGGACGATTTTAATAAATCTGTCGACTTCATCTTCTTATTCAAATGGAGTTTGCAATGATACTTCAAGTGTAATAGCCTCTTCGCAATCTGCACGAAACACTCCCCAATTCGTTCTATTGTTTGTCAAAAATTACGCACTTTTCTTCATTATTAGGCTTCCGCTCACAGTCAACATGACTGGTGAGTGATCAGTAGGAAGATCATAGATATCCTCGATCTTGATATATTTTTTATTTAAACCCTTTGCGATAAAAAAGTCAAGTAGATCTGGAGTTTTGGCTACGTCCGCAGGCAGTAAGTTGGTTTTCTAATTGATAAAAAGTCTGCACTAGTTTCCATGCAAGCTTTAAAAAGTTGTCTCCCTCTTGTTGATATGCATCTTGATTCCCAAAACGTTTGTTTTGAATTAAAGTCACCGCCTATAATAAACTTAGAATCGAGGGTTTCAAAAAATTTATGAAATCTGTTTTCTTTGTCTTGCACCTGGGAGGACAATATATTGATGCAATGCTATATGTAGAACGTTTGCATTTTATATTGACTGCACAAACTTGCATTTTCTCAAGTTCGATTGTTGACTTAAAGGAATGGTCAATGTTTTCTCTTATAAATAGGGAGGATCCTCCTCTTGCCGATTAGATGGGTGATACGCATGATAGGCAGAATAACTTTTTATATTGATTACGGTTTCCTTTTTTAAGTGTGTTTCAGAAATCAGGCATATGTCAATTTTTTCGTTTGACAAATGTATTTCTAATTCGTCCATTTTAGAAGATAGGCCGTCGCCATTCCATGTAAAGATTTTAAACAACTGGTCCATTTTCGTAATTAATTACGTATTGTTTGAGCTCTAGGTTGAAGCATGCTCAATTTTTCAAATATTATTTTATTCGTCCTATTTTGCTCTTCAAATCTTTGAAGAACCAAAGAAAATACTTGAAGAACCGGGTCTAGTGAATTCGTGCTTAGAGTTGGGTTTTGTGACAGCACTTGCGCATAGGTCATTTCATTTATTTTTGTCTTCTCCTTTATGGATTTCGTCTCCTTCGCTTTAGGCTTTTCGTTTAAGGCTTTGTGTTTGACCTCATTCTTTCCGCTTCTCTTATTAACATTTGGCTTTTGTTTTTTACCTTGATTCGGTCTTTCATTTTTTTGTGTATCGCGCCTTTTTTGAATTTCTTTTGCAACCTTACAGCCGCGATAATTTGCCGGATGATTACATTTACAATTCGCACATATAGCTGGAGACTGTTTGTCAAGATGGCATTCTTACGAGGCATGATTACCTGCGCATTTGACGCAACGTGGATCCTTCCGACAGTACGTTTGTGTGTGATTTTAACCCTGACAGCATTTGCACTGTGGAATCAGTCGTGAGTTTCTCCTCAACGGTTCAATTTTAATGACAATGTTCATGATTGTCCTTATTTTGTAAATATCGTTTATGTTTTCATTTTTCTCAAAGCTAAGCATGAATAGCGGAAGTGCTCGCTTATTATAGATATTTTTATTTTCTTCCAATTTTTGCTTTTCTTTCTTTATAATATTGGTAGCATCAATGATCTTAAAGCCTTTTGATTTTAAGTCCTTCACAATATCTTCTTTTGTACACGAAGGATGAAGACTAATGAAGATAGCTGTCAGGATCGCTTACATTAACTTTCCACGTATTATTATGCAAAGAATTAATTTTCAAGTTTATTGTACCGTTTCTTTAATAATAGGTAACAACGATGTTCATCGCGGTTGGAAGACTTTTCTTTGCTGTTAGTTTTGCTGCTTGCGGTTGGTTATGTTCTTTTATAGGCTGAATAGGCTCTGGTGATGAACCCGCCTTGGGTTTTTTACTTGGCCTTTTTCAGTCTCGCGTGCCAGTTCCTCTTCATCTGTCTTGTATTTGCATTGTTTTAGACTCCGTGAACTAGCCTAATGTTCTTTTTGAAGAGATGTGCTTTTAAGCATTTTATTTTCTTCGCGAAGAAGTTCAACTTCTTTTTTCAACTCTTTGTAAAGTTGCACCATTTCGTGAAGCCTTGTTCGAAGTACTTTATTATCATCCTCGAGACTTTTTGTTTTCGCTGAGTCCTGTTTTGCACCTGCTGGCGGCTCCAAAGGACTCTTCTTCCCGGAAATATTCGATCTGGATGGTGGTGATCTTTGTATCCTTGAGCTTTTTGTAAAGGGGTTTATTAAATGCAATAAATGGTTCTCCCCAAAATCCATAGAGCCGACCTCCGAAGAGGGTGGATTTTCCAATGAACCTGGACTGCTACCTGGGGAAGTATATCTATTTATTTTGTTCATTGCATCATCAGTTATAAAAAATGTGCTTTTCTTTAATGAAACTTAAGTTCTTCAATTGCTTCCATGTTTTCTACTTGTTTTACTACTAGTTCATCAAATGTGAGCTTATTGACAATATCATAAGATTGATTTTTATTAGTTTCAATTATAAAGTGTTGTATACATAATGTTTTCTCTTTTATATTCCGCAGTATCTAATGTTTTGTAGTTTATATAAATCAATTTCATATTTTCTTATTTCTTCGCTTGTTAGGATATTACTGCTCATAAGGTTCATGCTAGCTGATGCTTAATTGTTTTGAATATGTTCTATATTATCCCCAAGTATTTTAATTTTGAGTAATGTATCTAAATAAATGAGTTCTCTGTAATTTTTCTCGTTGTTTGTCCTAATGTCATTGAATTTTTCTAAAATATTTTCTCTATCTGCTTCTACTGTTTGTTTAATTTTATTAAAAGTTTCATTAAAATTATTATTTATCTGGATGTTCTTGTTTAAATTTGTGATAATATTATTATTGTTCCCATCAATTACACTTAAATGTTCTTCGATCTCTTTTCTGTCATTGTCGTCCATTGACCCGAAGAGCCATTTTCGTCCTGTTCCTTTAGCATTAACTAGTCATCTTGTATATCTATGCGGTAGTAAAGTATGTACTTCTGTCTTTAATGAGTTTAGTTCATGCAGTAATAGTTCCCTCTTATTTATTTTTTCTTGTTGATTTAATTTATATTCAAAAATATTAAAAATGTCTGTTATTTGCTGAGGCTTTATTATTAGAAGAATTATGTTGTAGTTATCAATTATTTCTGTTTCACTTATATTTATTTCAGCGAATCCATTATTATTTTCTATTTTGTCAGTTATTAACGTCCCGTTCACTGCACATATCGTTGTCGTCATTAAAAGTATTAGGATCCAGTTGATCTGAAAATTTTGTAGGTCTTTTAATATTTGAAGGATGAACATTTTCTAGTTAATTTTTTCTATATTTGGGTTCATCTTTGCGTCTGAGTGCTTTATAGTTTCTAATATAAGCTTCTTACCTATTTTGTTCATAATCTGCTCGTTTTATTGTACCATTCTATGCACTTAAAAAGCCGTTCTTGTATAGTTAGTTCAGATTTTTCTGTTTCTAGGATTCTAAGTTTTCCTCCTAAGGTAGGTATTCTGAAACGTTTCAATTTCCGCATTACTTGTGTGACTATTAGGCTTTATGAAGTGAGTTTCCACTTCTTTTTCCATTAAAAAGTTTTTTTACATTGACTGAGTTAAATTCATTATCTTAACTGATAATATATGGTTTTCCTTTTATAGAAAAATAGAGACGTAATTTCTCGACTATTGTTATACTATTTCTATCCTCAAGATAGAGAGCGATTGCATGCTTTGAGAACTTGTCAATAAATATTAGCAAACTGTGTTTTTTATTAATTAAGATATCTAAATGAATAATTTTGTTTTTATTATTTGGTGTTTCACTTATTTTAAATTTGGGTTTTATGGGTTTTCTGTCATACTTTGCTTTTAAACAGGCATCACAGTTATTAATGTATTTTCGGATAAGTAACTTTAAGTTTATAAGATAAATTAATTTCTTTAACCCCTCATAGTTCTTATTCATTCCTGCATGGCCGGTTTCGTATTTATGATATTTTTTTATGTATCGGTATGTTTCATCTTCTGTTGCCATATATTTGGCGTAATAACTACATTTATAAATTTTTAACGTAGTGTTTAATAATTCTATCAGCTTTTGCTGGACTTTATTATACTCGTGGTCAGAAATCCTATTCTACCTGATTTAAAAAATCTTCGAAATATGTCTGACATGAAATTGTTTTCAATGTCATCTTTACTTATAAAAATCCTCCGTTTATTTCCAATTACTTCAATTTCTTTTGTTTTGTTTTTTGCTAAAATGATTTGAGTAAAGAATCTAATGACAACTGTATCTAAAATTAGAAAGTAGTGGTTTTGCTCTTCCTCTTGTGAGTGCATTGTTGCATCTGTACTTACTATGTTATCATTGTCTTGTTCTGTGTCTAAAGTATTTATTTCTCCTATTCCTGCGTTTAGTCTAGACATAAAGTCAACTACCTTATTTTCTGACCCTTTAATGTATTCTAAATTGATGTCGTATTCACCAAGTTTAAGCAACCATCTCTGTAGTCTATGAATAATGTATTTTCCTTTGTGCTTTATCTGAAGCCATTTCAAATTTTTGGTGATCCATAAGAAGATCAAAAGTTCTGCCATAAATATATGGACAGAAATAGTTAACAGCCCAGTCAATACCTAAAAGTTCCTTCTCTTTTGTAGTTTTTTTTCGTGATCGTTAAGAGTTCTTATGGCGTAACATTAGCGATGGTCGTCTTGAGTAAGGACTGCACCTAAAGCAAAGTCGCTTTCGTCTGTAATTAGTTTAAACCTTTTGTTATAATCTGGAAACCTTAAAATTGGCGTTTCAGTAAGTAACTTTTTAAGCTTTTCAAAGGAGTTTATATTCTGTGGATCTTTTTTATTGATTTTAACATCCTTTTTTTAAATACTTAGTTATTCCGTAAGCTACTTTTGCGTAGTCTTTCACGAATTTCCTATAATAACCCGTCATTCCTAAGAATAATTTAATTTGTTTCTGGGTTTCCGGTAGTTTAAGTTTTTCGGCTTAATACCTTCTATGGTAAGCATATGACCCAAGTACTCTGTGGATTTGTTTAAAAAATTGCATTTCTCAATTTGAATTTTGAGATTGTGGTCTCTTAATTTATTGAATTTTGTATGTTTATAATGTGTTCTTCTAGAGTGGTACTGAATATCAAAATGTCATCAAGATAAGCAACACATACACGATTTATATGCTCTCGAAGGAAAGAATTAATAAGTCTTTGAAAAGTAGCCGGAGCGTTCTTAAGACTACACGTCTTAAAACTTCGAAACTTCGTTAAGTTTTCTGTAGTCGATTAATATTCTCAACTCATCTCACCGGAATTATCGATTTTCTTCGGAACAATCCATAGGGGTGAGTTGTAAGGGGAATTACTTTCTCTGAAAATGCCTTAAGTCAACATTTCTTTCATATACTTGTTTATTTCTTCCTCATGAGGGTATTTGTATATTTTAGAATATATAGGTCTTTCTGTGGTGGTTATGATTTCGTGTTTAATTTCGTGTGTATGTGTAAGTGTTTGTCCTTCTAGGAAAAACAAATCTGTGTTTTTATTAATCAAATTTCCGAGTTTCCTTTTCTCTTCTAGATTCATGATTCATGATCATCATTTAATTCCTCCAATGAGTTTATATCTTCATATTTAAAAGGACAAGAATCAATGAATTTTGTTTTTACGTTATTTATTTCTAAATATTCCGCTGCCAAGTTTATGATTGCTCGTAATAGCTTAAGAATGTTCTGGCCTATAAGTCCATAGAATTTTGTATTATAAAATAATACAAAATAATCATATAATTTTTTTCGTTGAATTCGGTGGGAAGTGGAGTTATTATTTCTTCATTGATTAAGGTTCGTCCGCTTAGTGTGCTTAATGAAATGTTATCTTTAAGTTTTTGTCTTTTGTATTTTGGTAGTTTAATAAGGTCAAGAAGAGTAGTGGTTGATCCCGTATCTATAAGACATTTAAGTTTCTCGTTATTTATGGTTAATTCGGCTATCGGTAGACACGATGTTGGGCTAGTATTAACTAGTAACTGACAATTTACTTCATCTGGTTCTGTACTTTCAACATGATCTACATCCATAGGTTCATTGTTAAGTCACTTATTCTGTCTACTGTTTTGGTTATATATTATTTAACTAGTTCCCACATTTTGTCTGTATTGTCTAGAACTATTTGTTTTGATTGGATTTCGACTGATCAAATTGTTTTGTCCCGAGATATTTTGATTAACTGTATTGTTATTCTGTCCGTATTGCCCTATATTATTTGATTTGATGGATCGTCATTTTGTCTAGGTTGTCCTGAATGACTTTCCCTATAAGTTTTCCTAAGGTAATCGTTTTTTAAATATGTGTGTATAGTTCTGCATATTGTTTTTATAACTGTATTGTTTACTATTTGTGTATTTTTCTAATATACCTTTTTCTTCTAACGTATAGAATGCTTGGCTAAGATTTTTAATATTTCAACTATAAATTATGCTTGCTAAATTTGCATCTATTCCATTCAAAAAGGTTTTCCAAATTATAGATTCATTTAGTTGTGGGGAAAATTTTACTGTTTTTTTTACATCAAACTCATATTTTATATTTAATTTATCTAGTTTATTTCGTAAATAATAATAATATTCACTTACCAATGTAAATATATTTGTTGTTGAATGCCTGTTAATGTAACTGGTGATAAGTTTCTCTGATGCCGAAGTTTTTTATAAATTCTTCTTTTATTTCCTCCCATGGTGGATTTGGTCCTAGTGTCCTAACTGCTTGAAGGGCCTTTCCTTGAATTTTATTCCTTATGTTTCTTTGAAACAGAAACTCCTTAAGTTGTGAGTTTTCGTTAAAAAGGGGAAGAACTATTTCCACTTCTCGTATAAATGATGATAAGTCATAGTTTTTATCCCATGGTATTCCTTGATCCTCGAAGCTTCTTTTATAAGTTCGCTCACTGGTATACTGTTGTTTGTTGATTGTGTCAGTTTGGGTTCCTGATTGTATTGAAATGACGGAAATCTTTCGTTTCTTCTTTTTTAATTTGAATGTCCTTTGGCATACATTTTTTTATTTATTTTTGTTTTCCTTTTTTAATGGAATATGTTTGATTAGTTTCACACAAACTTTAGTTCAGTGTGTAAATTATAAGAATTCACTTTATTTTTAAATCTCTTTTGATTATTTAAATAAACCGATTTTTTTTCTTCTCTTCTTCAGAAGAGGTTCGAACTTAAGAATCTGTTGATTTAGGTTGGTTGTTCCAACTTTTTCATTATTTATTGATTGAATATTTTTTGATACTTAAATTTAGCTTTTAAATTTTGTTTACAATGCAATTTTGATTTCAATGAAGTTACTTAATATGAAATTGAATCTATTTGATTGCAATATTTGGAATGAACTTATTTGAATTAAAACTTATTTGAACTTATAATTCAGCAAAAAAATTATAATTGGACATAATGACATCCAATCTTTTGGAATGTTATTTGTTTTAGGCGGTAGGAACGACTTAGACCACATACTTATGAGCAAGTACGTGCAATACAGTCGTGCAATTTATTTATAGTTCTCGACTCATTTTGAAGTACTTACAAAAATTTAATGGGATACTTTTCCAGGAAAAAAATCAGGGAAAGAACCCCCCTTGTCGTTTTTGAATTGTGTTCATAGGATTAACTTGATATTTTTGATTTCGTCGATTTTTTAAAGAAAGCAAAAATGTTGCAAAATACAATATTTTGTCAGTCAGTTTTTTTGTGTTTCAAAGTAATAGTTAACGAAAATGTTCGAGACTTAAGATATACTTAACACAAACTAGATTAAATAAAACACTTATTATGGAACTTATTATGAAACTTTGAATCGGTATTCAAGAGTTTAAATAAATAATAGCTTAAGAATCTTCATGACATTGTTAAATATTTGACTAAGTGTTACTTGTTAACTATATTAAAAAATATTTGTTGTTAATCTTAATAATTATAATCAAATATAAGGAACATTCCTTTTTCCATATTTGTAATGTAATTGCTTTTTTTCCTTTTTCTTTTGTTAGGTATATAAATTCATTATTGTAATTTATATTTTATGCTGTCTTATTTTCACCAAACTACTAATATGAGCTACCCGCTTGTCCTTTATTACATAACGGTAAACTTCACCAAGGTAAATACCTACCTGTACCGCATAACCATAATTTATGTCATTGTTTATTATTATATTACAAAACCTTTTCGTATAGCCCAAAGTATTTGCTTATATTATTTACTTTATAGTTTAATTATCATTCAACCTCGCAAATAAATAAGTTAATAAATTATTATATAGTGATGTAGCAACAAAATGTTTAAATATTCGGAGGACAGATTTTGTTTGTAAGTTAACGACATCTGTGTGATTCCTTGTGTACAAAAACCAACATTTATTACGGACAACAATCATGCTCCTAAAATTATGCTACATATTTGCTTAGATTGTGCCAGAACCAGATGGAAGCTTCCAGAAGTTTGTAAATTTGTGTAAATACAAGAGTAGATGGCATTGAGAGTTAAAGCAGACAGTAATTATAAATAAGAATTTCAATCAAAAGATTATGCAAACAAAAATATAAGTAAGAATATAGCATTGTATAGTCATCTGACGTACGTCGGGCCGCTTTTGTTGAGCCGACATGGTTTATTTTAGTTATAAGTTAATTTAAGGCCAATTTTACATAAATTTTAACGAATGTAATAAAAATAATCTAATCTAAAAAAAAAAAAACTAATGAGAGATTAGTTTATTTTCGAAAGTGGAATTGTTAACAACTGGAAGCTTTATTAAAAAAAGTGATTGAATTGAGATTAAATACAAAATGTTGAAGTATAAAAACGTATTTGAATTGTGAATAAGTGGAATAAGTTAAATTTGCTGTTATGTAAACTGAAAGACGTTGTGTTAAAATAAAGAGATTTATTGTATTATTTTGGAGTTTTGAATGAGTTTTATTTGTCGAACCCCAGGCCAAAACTTGACATTAGTGTCAGAAATTAGGGTTACAACTCAGTTGAGTGCTAGAAAATTCCATAGTGCCATTTTCTAAAACAGTGCTTTGTGTTTCAGACAGTTATTAAAGTGAAAACTTCAAGAGATATTGTGTGTAAACAGTTTCAGTGACTCATATAATTCTAAAAGTGGAATTTTCCAGAAACTATTTAACTGATTGTGCATAAAATTGTGAATAGCGGATATTTTTGATAAAAATAGTGTTTGAAAAAGATTTTTCTAGAAGAGATAATAAAATAAATTTGACTTTTTCGCGAAAATTGTTATTCGGTTACATAAAATGGGTCGCAAAATAAAACAATTGGCCACAGCTGAGTTGAAAGAAGAATTAGGAAAAAGGAATCTTCAGACTTTGGGAGTAAAAAGGGAACTATTGCTCCGACTTCAGAATGCTATCACTCAGGATGGTGGAAACCCTGATACTATGTTGTTCGATGCTGAGGAACCAGAGAGAGAAGGCAGAGCAAGTACAGCCGATGAAATACCTGCTTTCGTGAAGTTGCTTCTGATGAAATTCGAAGAACGTTCGCGAAAAACAACAGAACGTTCTCGAAGAAGAAAAGAACGTTCTCGAAATTTAATTCGACGAACAAAAGAATGAGCAGAAGAATTCTTGAGAAGTTCCTCAGAAGCAACTAAACAAACAAAGGGATGCTCTCGAAAACAAGCTCGATGCACAGAATATTCTCTTCGACAAAAGACTTCAAATAGTAGATCAGAAAATAGAAAACTTAGAAGAAAATTTCGGAAAGCAAGTAGAAAGTGTAGAGCAACAAAATTAACATCTGGCTAAGGAGGTTGATTCTTTAAAGAAGCAGAAGGTTCGGGAATATTCGAGCGAAGGTCCACGAAGAAACGAAATGCAACACCCTGTCTTCGATGGTCAAACATAATGGCCAATTTATAAGAGGCAGTTCGAAGCTGCTGCATTGACGAACAACTGGGACAACGAATACAAGTCAATTACTCTTAGCTTGCGCTCAGAGGAGCAGCTGCTGAATTACTACAGACCATTCCTGAAGGCAAACATCATGATTTTGATGCCATGGTCGAGGTAATCAAGATGAGGTTTGGTGATGACCACATGCAGCAGGTTTACAGAGTCCAGTTGCGCCGAAGGGCCCAGACATGAGGTGAAAAAGCTACAACAATTGCAAGCTGACATCGAGCGCTTGGCGAATTTGTTTTATCCCAATACCAGCAAGGAAATCATAAACGAACTGGTAACCGATGCGTTCACCGATGCCATTGAAGATGGAAAACTACAAATGGCTGTAAGAATGGCAGTTAAGAAAACGTTCGCTGAGGCATTTGCCCTGACAATGGAAGCAGCAGATCAAGCTTCGCAATGTAGCCAACGTACCAGGGAAATGGCTACGCTAGAGTGCTCATGTCAACGCGTTGACATTAAAAGACAAAACCCGAACACTGCTCGAGGTCAAATAAGATGCTGCCATTGTAACAAGCTGGGACATCTAAAGAGAGAATGCTGATTTCCACCTAAACAGGTAAGCTGCCCACATTATGCGAGAAGAAGGCAGACTAACAGGGATAACTTTTACCCTGCCATGCATGACTTGGAGATAAATCAGTGAAGAAAGCGCATAAGAACCATCTTTGCAGAGAAGAAGTCGGTTGATGGAATGAACGCCCCCAGGACCATTATCCAAGTTGCGTAAACGAAACGCTGCAATAAGAGTTTTACAGTGGAAACAGTCATCGCCAACAGAAAATGTGTGGCCGCTATTGATACGGGTGCTACGGCCTCCATAATCAGAAGAGACCTTGTCCAGACGTCCTGGCTACACAACACCAGCTGGAACAAAAGTATACGGGGAGGTACTTCTGAAGGAAGACCTAGAAGGGCTGACCTTCTCACATGCTTTCTTGGTAGCTGACATATACGGCGACTCCATCTTAGGTGTGGATTTTATGAAGGCACATTAGGTAGTCCTAGACTTTCGAATGCAGGCGTTAAGGTATTCAATCGTCAAAATTCCAATGGTTTACGGAAACGAAAATGCTGTAAATTTTTGGACGACAATATGCAGTGATGAAGTCCTACGGCCATCTTTAGAGACAGCTCATCCTAGGTGTTTGAACGGTAAAAAGGAGAAAAGTATTTCTGTTCAGAGACTAAGGGCTGAACCTGAAAGCGTTGGACTGCGGAAGAACTTCGTAATGCACAAAAGGAAGATCCTGACCTCGAGCTGATTCTTGCATGGAAGGAATCTCTATGCCGAATGAAAGTTCCTTTAAGATGCAGCTTGTGGTTCCATGGTCGAAAGTGCAGGAGATTCTAAAGGAATGCACGATGAAGAATCCGGCGGGCACTTGGGAATCAACAAGACACGAAAAAAGGTAGAGGTACGCTTTTATTGGTTAACTGTAGAAAAATATGTCAAGATATGGTGTAGAAAGTGCACCACGAGAAAAGCTGGTAAGGGACCCAAAGTCAAGGGAAGCGCTAAAATGCACCAGAAAAAAGTGATCGCCCTGATTAAAAGGATCAACGACACACGCCAAAGAACCCAAAGCACCATTAACATTACGAGAGACCGACATAGGACCAGATACGATGCGCGAGCAACAGCACCTGAATTAAATGAGGGAGATCTGGTATGGCTTTACAACCCACAGCGCAGAAAGGGAAAATCGCCCAAGCTTCAGCAGGACTGGGAAGGTCCCTACCAAATAGTTACGCGCAATAATGATGTCGTTTTTCGAATCCAAAGAGGACCAAGAGTTAAAAAGAAAATTGTTCATGTGGATCGCTTGCATCTTTCCACGGAAACAATGATAATGTGCGAACAAAACTAAGAGTAGGACAATTTTATGTGGCCACAGAATGTTAAGATATTCGGAGGATACATTTTGTTTGTAAATTAACGACATCTGTGGGATTCATTATGTACAACAACCAACAATTATTGCGAACAACAACCATTCTTCTAAAAGAATGCTACATATTTGGAATATGTTTTGACTGAGTACTAATTCGAACTCGAATTAGTACAAACAACCAGATTGTGCCAGAATCAGACGGAAGCTTCCAGAATTTTGTAAATTTGTATAAATAAAAGAGTAGATGGCATTGTGAGTTTAGTTTATTTTCGAAAGTGGAGTTGTTAACAACGGGAAGCGTAAGTAAAAAGTGATTGAATTGAAATTAAATATAAAGTGTTGAAGTATAAAAACGTATTTGAATTGTGAATAAGTGGAATAAGTTAAATTTGCTGTTACTTAAACTGAATGTGTTTCTTAAAGTGAAGGGATTTGTTGTATTGTTTGGGAGTTTTGACTGAGTTTTATTTGTCGAACCCCATGCCAAAACTTCACAATATTATATAAATAAAGAAATTAAATTCGTTCTCAAGAAAGTTCTGTCCTGAATTTAAGCATTTTATTTTTGTCTACAACGTAGAAATTTAAAACAAAACAGCAAAATGATCTAGTTGGCGAATAGTGGAGTTATTCTTAAAAAAAATCAGAGGTCTTAAACGTATGTAGGTACATGAGAAATATATTAGTTGCTTTTCTGCTTTAAAAAATAATTTAACATTTAAATTTGATGCTTTTACTAACAAGATGACTTTAAATTATGAGCTTTAAAGAGTCCTTTTGACTAATATTTTCCAAATCAAGGAAGAAAATTTATCCTTCCGACCAAATAAATGTAAGTATTCTTGTGTTTCTTAATATGAAAAAAATGCCAACTTTTCTAATGACAACTGAAATTATTTTTTTGAAAATATTACCTGTATCTATTTAACTATATTAAATATTGAAAGATTTCATACTTGCATAATCGTTTTCCTGATTCAATCCGAAACAATTTGGTTGATTTGAAGTCCATTCGGAATGAATACAAGTCCTTTCCTTGTTTCCAATCATGGCATATTTGCCAATATCGGCGCACCTTTATTCAGAAATAGAAACAATACTTGTAAGTTTTAAAACAATTTAACAGTTAATAACCACCTTGAAATTATTGTAGCACCCGGAGGAAATTCAACTACCACTTCTCTTATTTCCAAGTCATTGTAAAAGCTAACAACGTTGCTTTCGTTATTATGAAAAAGGCATGACCCATTTGCTGTAAATATGTAAATAGATTGTTTTTTTGATTTTAATTGAAAAAAGTCGTTAACAACGCAATATAGGTATATAGATTCTAGAAAAACAAACCAATTGACAACTTTTGTAAATGGTTGCAAGCACGAAGATCGTTAAACGATTAATCGATAGTATTTCAAATACAAAACAATCGATAGCACTGAGAAAATATTCACTGAAAAGACAGTTTTGGTGGTGCAGTTTGTTAATGTAACATTACCTACGTACCTACGGGAGAGGAAAAATTTAATACTGTGGAACAAAATTTTCATCATTTAATACTGGCTATTTATCTTTTAAGTTGCACTTGCAATTAATCCGAGTTTCGGATCCAACAAAGCAAACCACACAAATCAAAATCGGAAACGGTTCTTAAAAACTTCTCAAAATTATTGGTTTCAACGCTATCGACAATAACGTATTAATTATTTACTTTTCAGAGCTTGAGAGAATTCAAACTTGCTCGCAGCCTATTTAATTGCTAGCTCTACGTTGCCTCACAGCAACGTTGACCCCCTATACTTGAGATTGTAAGTTTCTCCATGGGACGGATTTTTTCCACACTGGTACAGTATAAAGTGTTGTCAATGATCTTGATATACACAAATCCTCTGGAGGCGTTCATCCACACTGATAAAGCCACTGCAATCTTTCCTAGAAAATGAAAGACGGAATTTGTATGCCCTGGCCTTAAGAAAGGTGACCCACCCTTCTCCTCATTCCATGGAACTGCCATCTTAAGAAATATCTCGAAAACCGAAAGTTTCTTCATGACCGACATTATGGGTTACACAGTAATCATTCCACTAGTGATCTCATTTCATTTTCATTGTATTAATTCAATTTCCGTTCACTTTAAGACAAATTAATTATCTTATAAAATAGCGCAGTATAACAAATGGGGATTATTTATGGTTTATAGAAAAAGTTAAAAAAAGTTAAATAAAGATATAAATAATAACCATCATAAAGAGAAAATTCATACAAAAAATATAATAAAAATCATAATTGGAAAAAAAAAGTAAAGTTAGAGAGAGAAAAAGAATATAATACTGATAAAAGGGTTTGTTTAGTTATGATCATTGGCCAAATGTATTAACAAATTATTTTTAAAGTGTTTTACGTTTCCACATCTTCTCAACTCATTTCGTTCGGTAGTGAAGCAGGAATATATTGATTGTATAAGCACACAAGACCTTTGAGACACCGGAAAAAACTAACCTGTTGAATAGGTTGTCAGGTCGACGTGATTGAATCAATCCATAAAGATACATAATTGCTTGGAATTTCAATAAATTATCAAACGAGCATCCAAAAATTGTTTTTGCGAAGGTTGAAATACGATTCCGGCTTTTCAGGTTGTAAACGTATCGAGTTACTTAGTTGAAGGCTACGTTCAATTTCCCCGTACTGTTATAACTAACATTACAAAAAACCTCACAGCAGTATAAAAGTATTGGTAGAACCAACGTTTTTACAAGGATAAGCTTCGCTGTGGTTGGCAAAAATGGCTGAGTACTCCAAAGAACCCGAAGTGTACCATAAACCTTCCCGATTGTTTGGTTTATATGGTCGTCCCACGTAAGGGTTCTATTAAAAGTAAGGCCAAGATTTCGAGCAGAGTCAACATAATCTATTATTGAACGTCCTATTTTTAAATTAGAGACAGAAGTCAGGTCTATTGATTTTCGATAGATGACGATGGCCTTAGATTTACTAGGATTCAAGCACAGATGATATATCAGTGCCCAATCTAGTATATTTTGAAGATCTTCGTTCATTTTTCTAATTGTCTTTTCGGTATAGTTCAGAGGAGTTTTTATGCATAGCTGCACATCATCGGCGTTCATATGTATGGAGCAATATCTTATGACATTGACAAAGTCATTAATATATAATGTAAATAACACTGGACCAAGTATTGATCCTTGGGGCACCCCACTCGGAACAGGCAAGAAGTTTGTTTGCTTCTTCCCTATAACTACAGACTGTTGTCTTCCAGTGAGATACGACTATATCAACTTGGCTGATGTCTTAGAGAATTTAAAATTGTTAATAAGTTTTTCACATAAAATAGAGTGGTTGACTGTGTCAAAAGCCTTAAAGTCTAAAAGTGTCAATAAAGTGAGTTCTTTTCTGTCCAAACCTTGCCTTATATCATCAACAACGTACAACAACGCTGATTTAGAACTTCGTTTTGGTCGAAAACCTGATTGCTGAGCATTCAAAAATTGGTTAAAGCAGATATGCTCCTGCATTTGCTTCAAAATAGCCTTTTCAAGGACTTTTGACAGGAAGAGAAGAATGGCGATGGGATGATAGTCTAAGAGCGAAGGACTTAGTTTTTTGGGAATGGGAATGATTTTTGCTTTCTTCCATTTTTCAGGAAAAATAGAGGTAGTTAAAATGGAATTAAAAATATGTGTTATATATGGGAGTAAATAAGGTAAGCACAGTTTAATAAATTTTGGGTTTAATCCACCAAGAATAACGGCATTTGATTTCACTGATAAGGCGCTCTTATGATGATCTATGATCTATGACGTCGGGGTCGGGGTCTCTAAATCTTTGAAAAAATAAGTATTCATCATGTATATTATTGCTGTCATAGCTTGTATCTATAGGTGTGGGTGTGTTCGGTTCAGAGACAGATGTAAAAGTAGAATTTAGTATATCGCAGTCGACATCAATGGGGACTGTATTTCGTTGTCTACCTATCCCAATCTCCCGCAACTTTTTCCATAGATTTTTCCCTGACGAAGAGGGATTAAGTTTATCAGCGTAAAATAATGCTTTTGCTTTTCGTATTTCATAAGTAACTTTATTTCGAAGAACTTTGAAGAGGTCGTGAAACTGCACAGTTTTAAAACGTTTCCAACGATGGTATGCCGAGTCTCTATCCTGCGTTAGTTAAGTGATGTGTTCATTTATCCAAACAGGTGAATCAGATTTAATAACTTTTGTTTTAAGCTTTTCATATCGTTCACAAATGATCGAGCTCCGACAACATCTAGAAGGTTGCAATTAAAGTCACGTGAATCGTGATCGCTTCCACACAAAACCTTTACGAATAAGAACTGCATAGGGCAGTTTCCGTCAGATTTATTGATAACCTTACATTCTATTTCGTTACGCACATAGATTGCAACTCCACCACCGACCCCCATTCTAGCGCTACGAAAAAGCTTAAAACCTCCCACTGATAAAGTATTATCTGGGATTTCAGAAGAAAACCATGTTTCACTAACGCACAGAACGTCAACCTTGGAACCAACAAATAGGTGTTGGAATTCGTCAATTTTCCCTCGCAGGCTTTGTGCATTTATGTGTATTACGTGCAAACCGTTGTTCTGTGCTTTTAAATTACGCACCATTTCATATAAGCTACTGTTTTCTCTTCTGCCAACGGAACCCCCTGCATTATCATGAGCAATATTCAGCATTATGGCAAGAAGAAATAATGATAATGAGATGAAAAGGTGTGGAGACGCAAACAAATAAGAAAAAATAAGAAAAATTGAAAATGGCCATTGTTCATTTACATGTGAAAGTGTTTTGAAGAGTATAAAAAAGAAAAGAGAAAAAAATTATTAAAAATAAATATAAAAAAAAGAGAAAAAAAGTTAAAAATTTAAGCAATAAGATAATTCAAATAAAAAAGTAATAAAGATGAACACTTAAACATGCATATTTTACGGGTGATTTGGTTAAGTGCTGGTAGTGCCAGCACTCAAACTCTCAGAGTTTTCGATGCAAATGCTTTTATCATCATTTTGACGTTTAACGAAAACGTATCCGGCGATCTGATGGCATATCTCATCGAACACTGATACAAATGTGTTTTACGCGTTAAGAAAAAATCTTATTAAGTGGACTGTAGGTATTTATACTTCGAAAGAATTCCGCTGACATAGTTATAAAAGGATTCCTAATATTTTTCGAGCGAAGCAGATTGGACGCTTGAACTCACCCTTAGCAGTAACAACGGACGCAACTAGTACAAGTCCATTGTTGTTGTTGTTGTTGTTGTTGTTGTTGTTGTTGTTGTTGTTGTTGTTGTTGTTGTTGTTGTTGTTGTTGTTGTTGTTGTTGTTGTTGTTGTTGTTGTTGTTGTTGTTGTTGTTGTTGTTGTTGTTGTTGTTGTTGTTGTTGTTGTTGTTGTTGTTGTTGTTGTTGTTGTTGTTGTTGTTGTTGTTGTTGTTGTTGTTGTTGTTGTTGTTGTTGTTGTTGTTGTTGTTGTTGTTGTTGTTGTTGTTGTTGTTGTTGTTGTTGTTGTTGTTGTTGTTGTTGTTGTTGTTGTTGTTGTTGTTGTTGTTGTTGTTGTTGTTGTTGTTGTTGTTGTTGTTGTTGTTGTTGTTGTTGTTGTTGTTGTTGTTGTTGTTGTTGTTGTTGTTGTTGTTGT